>JAJOZX010002242.1:0-352500 GCA_023014485.1 Bathynomus jamesi
GCTAACTAAAGAAGGCTGGGGTCCGAATTCTACATTTGATCCGAAAAAAATAATCTTGGCAAACCTGACATCATAAAATCTCTCATATTAGTAACGACAAATTCTGTTGCAAATTGCTACAGAAACTCTCCTATTTCAGGTTCTCTCTTTCCACATACGAAATGACCTTTTCGGCGAGAGGTCTATATATAATATTGATATTCATTTGTCTCAACAATTCTCTGTATGCTTCTCGCACCAACGAATATAGCTTTCTCTGAGAACCGTGAAGCAACTTTCTCAGCATCTAAATGAATGAATGGATTCATGGTCGATTCTAAAGAAAGGAATATATTACGTCTTGCAATCACGGATGCTCTTGTCTTTCCATACAAATTCGGAAAGCGGTCGGCACATGGTCAAGAATATTGGTAATCATTCAGTGCATGGTCAGAAATAAGGGCAAAGCATTAAATCCATGGAGTGAGAAATAAGGGTTAGTGTTAAATGCATGGTAAGAAATAAGAGCAAGCGTTAAGTTCATTGTTGTACAGTAAATAAGGATAATCATTCACTACATGGTTAAAATTAAGGGCAAACTTTAAGCCCATGTTCAGAAATAAGGGCAAGCGTTAATGCATGGTTAGAAATAAGGCAAATGTTCAATACATTATTAAAAATAAAGTTAAGTTCTCAGTGCATTGATAAAAATGAGAGTAAATACTCAGGGCATGGTCAGAACCAAGGGCAAGTGCTCAGGTTATGGTCAGAAATAAGGGCAAGTACTCAGGATATTGTCAAAAATAAGGGCGAAAGGTGTGCATGATCACTCAATGGCACTCCCATTTGTATTCGTAGTCCACAAGTGAGAATGTACATAAGTGGAAAAATCCACATTTGAGTAAAGCGTGGTTTGATTTGGGAAACAATGTCACTACATTCCCACTCGCCGCAAACGGCTCTGATTGGGAATTTTTAATATTTCCTAACCCATTTTAACCAATCAGAACCTAACTTATCGTATCCTGACCACTCATAACCTACCAATCTTAACCTAACCCGGACCAAAGTGGGAAAGATCCTGGATGAGAATGAGAATGACATAAATTGGGAATAGGCCGATTTGAAAATGCCTCGTTTGAGATTCTCACTTTCTCACTTTCCCATTCTTGGGCTCGGAATCGAATGGGAATGACGGTGAGTGAAAGTAAACCGTTATACCTTCACAGGTGCACACACATCCCTCAGTTAAGGACTTGAGAAATTCCCTTCCCCACTGCTAGTAAGCCAATGGCAGAAGAAATCATTTTCTAATTTGAAACCATTAGAAGGGGAGACTTGAACATAAACCAGGTTTCAGAATGTTCTTTATCGAACAATAAAGAAATCTTCTCCAAAGAATTCTTATGAAATTCCTGAGAAAAATTTGTATCGATCTTCCAAACACAAATTCATCACCGAGAAAGATTTCTTAACCATATCTGTTAAAAATGTTCCCGAAGGGAACTCTGTTTGATTTTATGGCCTTGCAGACAGTACATAAGAAACAAACATGACGTTATATAAATGACGATATATAAATCTCATTATATAAATCACTTTTAGAGTCTTTGTTTATAGAGACGGACAAATAACAACATGTACAGCTTCAGAAAAAAGTTCGCCTGGAAACATGAACTTTCTAAACCGCATAAAAAATTGCTAATTATTAACATTATCACTTTCTCTGGATATTTTATTACTTTTACGTAATGGGATATTACTTGATTCTAAACGTTTAAAATAAAGTCCATGTGTGATTAATATCATCGCGCGATAGAGCCCCATCCCAAAATATGGGTCAGAAGTTACGGTTTCCAGTTTTGAAATTTAGCTCTTTTAAAATCCGAAACATATTCCAAGCCCTCCAAATTATGAACATTAATTTTAATTTCAAATGTTATTTGCCTATGAACACTGGTGGAGAAGTAGTCTCCTACAGAGATATTATCAATTAAGTCTAGGTCTGTACTTAAAACTAAATCTAGAATGTTGTGTTCTCTCTTGGGTTCCTTGACCATTTGAAAAAGTGAACTTTTGAGCAAACCCTCATACAGTCAACGACCGAAATTAGACGGTAAGTGACCACCTCGATCCCTGCAAGGTAAATTAAGATCTACCATAATTATCGCATCATGTTCGCTATTTACATCAAAAATTAGTTCCTGAAGTCTATTGTCAGTATCGACAGTCTGAAAGGGAGGGCTATATACTAAACCAATATTTAATTTCTTTCGTGAGTTGTCTTTAATTTCAACAAACGTCGCATTTATATTATCAATGATATTCTTCGAGGAAATCTCTACTCTCTGTATTTAACCAGGATTCAATAATTGCTACAACCTCAAATTTAAGGTCAAGGAAAAATACTTAATAGTTCATCAAATTTAAATCTTAAATTTTGAGCATCAATATGGAATACATTTATGAAATTAGGCTCGAGGTTCTTCGTGGAGGCAGTCGTTCACTGTAAGGAAAATTTATGTTTGGCTGGTCTCCTTCGTAGGAGTTACGACATTTTTGGCCTGAAAAGCCATCGTAGAACTATGTAATAGTCTACCAAGACAAGCTGCTCCCATGCCATTCAGGTGAAGATTATCACGCAAAATAAATCATTTTTATTAGAAAAATGACTCCACAAATCGACGAACTCAACATTTTTCTGTTGTCAAAAAGACTTACGAATACTATTCATGTAGGTAGCTCTGATGAAAAGGTTGTTGGATCCCGCTATTTTCGGGAGAATTCCTGAAAAAATTAATTTATTAGTCCTATCCTTTGGAACCAATTCAGCCCCAGTCCTTTGACCAACTAGGATGGAAGGTGACCAAAAAGCTATGGCAAAAAGGGAACCCATACGGTCAATGTTGGTAACCCTTTATTACTTGGAATAACTTTTAAGTTACAAAAAAAATAAAAAAAGTACTTCATTTGAAAGTTTTAGGAACTTTCTTGTGTTCAGTGTGTCCCATTTTTCACTTTTTTTAAAAATGTCAATGTCCATACTTTTTTTCTTGTTAGAACTGGTACACTGAATACAACCATATCAAAGGAAAATCTTTTCCTGAATTTTAGGGGTCTCCCCACCCCCCTCGAAATATTTTGCGCTCTCGGAATGCAAAAATTGGCATTTTGGGGAGTACATTTGACACTGAGGAGCCAATTATTTATGCAACACCTACATATTTGGTACAAAATGATAGCTACATTCATGCACCTAACATTAAAACACCCATCGGAAGTTTAATAAATGAAAAAGAATTTGTACATCAAAATCGATTCATTACAGGAACTTTTTACCACAAAAATGTTACCTCATGAAAAAATCACGAGTAAATTTTACCAAAATTATTTGAAAGTTATTTCTAATATCTCATTTTTAATGAGATATTAGAATTACCGCCACTCATAGAGCATCATCCCAATGCAGCTCCACGGCGATGGGCTTTGATAAGATAGGATGAAATATCGAACAAAGATAAATTCAACTTATGCTATCGCATAAATGAATATATGAATCGCCCTTGACGATTGGTTAAGTTTAGTCTTGATATTTTCGTTGCTTTGTATATACTCGTATATATATTAAAGATTGAGCTTTTTTTTAGAGACTCAAAAGTTCATGGACAGACAGACTCACAGACAGAATCCAGTGCCTGGAGTCTTGCGCAAAAGCTAATAGGATGTTAGGCTTCATAGCGCGTAATTTCGAATTTAAATCGAAGGATATTATATTGCCCCTTTACAAGTCCCTAGTCAGGCCTCATTTGGAATATGCCGTTCAGTTTTGGTGCCCGTACTTGCGTGAGGATATTGATAGGTTAGAAAGGGTTCAGCGTCGTGCCACGAAACTTATTCCGGCATTGCGCAATAAGCCTTATGAAGATAGGATTAAAGTGTTAGACTTGTATTCACTCGAAACTAGGAGATTAAGGGGGGAGCTTATTGAAGTTTTCAAAATCGTTAATAACATCGATAACGTAAATTTTGACAAATTGTTCACTTTCGATAATAGTAATACTCGCAATAACGGATTCAAGTTGCGTGGCAGACGTTTCATTACTAATATCGCTAAAAACTTCTTTACGTTTAAAGTAATTGATAAATGGAATAATCTTCCCGCGTCAGTCGTTCATTCTACCAGCGTTAATGTGTTTAAGAACCGTCTTGACAGACATTTTAAAAATATTAACGTTGTTTAAAATTAAAAAAGAAAGTTAACAACAGGAGCTCTGGTGGTGGTGCTCGAGGATGAGTCTGTTGACGATGAATGCCAGCTTGTGACATGCCAGCGTGATGCCAGCAATAAAAAAAAAAAAAAAAAAAAAAAAAATTAGACTAACACGAATGTAGATGTAGCTCATAGCGTAAACTAACCCACTTTTTGTTTAACTTTACCTACTTTTTTTTTTTTTCTTATCCTCCTTACTTTGCATGTCTCTAACTCTTTTCTTGCATGTTTGTAGTTTGCATGGTATGACAGTGAGTTAAGACTGTGTTTGCATGGTTTGTAAGCGTTCTTATTTTACTTCTTTTCATCTTTCACCCCTCTCCTATATTCTCCGACTATTTTTCTGACTTGTCGGCAGTGGCCGGCGGATGATGATGGTGAGACTTTTTCCCTCTTTTTCTGAATGAATGTTAACCCACGAATGATAGGTGTTGCTCCTTACTTAACCCCTTATTCTCCTCTCTTCTCTTAACCCCCTACTCTCTCCTTTCTCTCGGGCTAGCCTTAGAGTGGATCTTAGGGTCTTTGTTAGCCTTAGCTTCTGTAGATCTGTAGATCATCATCCTGTTTGCATATACGTTTTGTGTTTCGTATTTATCAATTATTACGAAAGAAATCTTTTATAACTTGAAGAGCCTAATCATTTTCATTAATCAGTAAAGTAACATAAATATCATCAACTGTTGCTGCAAAATAGAAGTCAACATCTTCCTTCCTTGACTAATCAATTTTAAAATTAGAAAGAGCCGTTTTAAGCAGAAAACTGAGATTTGTTTATAAAAAACCTCTGAACAGGTAGCTAGAACAACGTGAAAAAAGTATTAGCAGTTGACGAGAAGCTTCTAACAGTGGCTGCATCCTCCAGCGCGGGACACGTCAACGCGAAGAAGAGGCGACGTCAAACCAAAACATCAACGCGCTGGTGGCCAAATTTCCTCAAATCTCCGTGCAGCGGGCTGTCTACGGTTGGTCAGACTGGCAATCGACGGCCTGTTGCGTGGCACGGTCAGAGTGCCGATCGGCTCCCGGGGCCGGACCTATTCTTAGCGTGCTATTTTTTCAATTACAGGGAGCAATTGCGTGCTCCCCGAACTACTCTTACTCTCTGGCGACATTAAGACTAATCCAGGCCCCACTACAACTTACACATGTCACCATACACAAAGACATAGACACAATAGCACCATGAGACACATACAGAAGCATAATATTAACATATTACAGTACAAAGTAGATGGCCTCACAAACAAAATCATGCAGCTTAGGGAATTCGTACACAAACAAAACATTCACATAGCACTTATACAAGAAACAAAACTAAAACGCACACACAAAACACCTACCATCCCTGACTTCACGGCGATTCGTCATGATCGTACTGGGGGTAACGGAGGTGGACTCATCACTTACATACGTAAAAGCATTAGCTACACTGATGCTACCCAAAACATTACAAACACAATCCAAGCAGATAACACGATAGAAATACAGGCAGTTAACATTAAGACACGCGCAAAACACAACACCACACTAATCAACATTTACATCTCACCAGATAGTTCACCTCAGGTGCCAGCCAATTACAATCCACAGTTACACAATCTGGCTTCTCTCACTAATGTCATCTTAGGAGGAGACTTCAACGCCAAAGACACTAGTTGGTACCTGCACAACCAAAACAACACTAGAGGCGCCAACATAGCCACAAAACTAAACAGCCTCTTCATTCTTAACAATACAGAAGAACATACACACATACCACATCAAGCAGGATACTCAAACTCCTCCCCAGACATAACGTTCTGTTCCCCCTCACTAGCAACACATACACAATGGAGAACAGAAAAACAACTGTCATCAGACCACCTGCCCATCATCATTACAACACATTCTACACTCTGCCCCAACAGCCTTAGGCACACTTACAGAAATTACAAGAAAGCTGATTGGGAACAGTTCAAAATACAGACTGAGGAACAATTCACCACATTAAACAGCACACCCATCATAAACATCAATACAACACTCAAGACGTTTAATAAGATCATCAATAATGCAAACAAATACATACCCAAGGGCAACATTAGGAAATACAACTCAAATTACACTAGAGAAATAGCCCACCTCATAAGGCAACGTAACAACCTCAAATATAACACACAAACACCACACACAGAAGCCATAAAACAACAGATACAACAGCTCAACACAGAAATAAACAACAAACTCAAAGAAAAACAAACAGAAACATTTAGGGAATTCATAACAATACTAAACCACTCCACAGATACATCCGGGCTATACAAGACTATAAACAGCATTACCCACTCTAACAGCGGCATTCACACCTCACACGCGGCTATCTGTCGCAGCCAGAATAATATCCCAACATACACACAACAAGCTAACATTCTAGTTAATCACTACGCAAAGATAAGTCACTTAAACAGAGACAACAACCAGAAACACGCAGACAGACAAACAGCCAGACACAAGAAAACCTACAGACTCGACACGACCATTACACCCTTCAATACAGACCAGACCACTAAGATCATCAAAAACATTAAAAATTCGAAGCCTACTGGACCAGACAACATATCTAACATACACCTTAAACACTTGGGCCCACAAGGAATACTAGCTCTGACAAATATCAGCACATATTCCTACCAACACTGTATTATTCCTGACATATGGAAACAAGGTAAAATTATTACACTACTCAAACCAAACAAAAATCCAACAGAACCAGCTTCCTATAGACCCATTACTTTACTATGCACACCTTCCAAAGTAACAGAAAGACTAATCTTACAAATCACCAACCCACACATTCCACTATCGCCTACTCAACATGGATTCAGACCTCACCACTCAACCACAACATTACTCACTAACCTCATGCAGCACATCATGGATGGCATCAACTCCAGACGACCAGCTCAACGTACACTATTAACAACAATAGACATTAGTAAAACATTTGATGCTATCCCACGCTTCCCTCTCATAAACAAAATACTCAACACAAACATGCACGATAACACGAAAAGGTGGCTGAGCAACTATCTTTCAGGAAGATACTCACATGTCACATTTAATGGCAAGTCATCCAAAAACAAGCTTTTTCCGAACGGGGTCCCTCAAGGCTCTGTTCTCTCACCAACACTCTTCAACTTATACATGCATGACATTCCAACACCCATAGATAACAAGCTTACCTTATCATCATATGCAGATGAGATCACTCTAACATCCACCCACAACAACATCGACACCGCTACAAATAACCTACAAACATACATAAACAGTATAAAAGACTGGCTCACACACAATAGACGCAAAGTAGCGCCCACAAAATCAACCATCACCTTGCTTACAAGCAACACAAAAGAACACCAGGTAATTCCACAGCTTACACTAAACAACATCAACATTCCACACACTCACAGGACCAAAATACTTGGGGTCACATACAACACATCATTATCTTTTGCAAACCACACTCAGGACATTAAAAACAAATGTACGTCAAGACTTAACACGCTTAGGGTACTAACAGGCACAAACTTTGGACACCAGCAGGAAACAACATCACTCATATACAAACAATATATTCGCTCAGTTATGGACTATGCTAGCCCATGCTGGGCACCCATTATCTCAAACACACACATAAACGCCTTACAGACAATACAAAACAACGCACTTCGTATCATTACAGGATGCACTCAAACAACACCAATAGAACACCTGCACACAGAAACAAAAATACTGAAAGTTAGGGAACATTTAGACATGAGGGGAACACAATTCATGGCAGCAGCGACAACTAACCAACAACACCCTTGCCACTACATGTACAATCATGCACCAACACCTCGCACCATTAAGGTAACACCAGAGAGACATTATAACCAAATACTCCATTCCATACCACGCCCCACAGACATCACACAGTACAGAAAACACATACACACACACCTAACCCACAAAGCACTAACACGACTCGGTCCGAATGTGGTCCTAGGTGCGAAGCCGCCACCCATTAACAGGTCAGAGATCAGCCTGAGCAGATCGGATCGAGTTAACTTAGCACGATTCCGATGTGGACATCACCCCAACTTACGGACATATAAACACAGACTAGACAACTCCATAGACAACACCTGCCACCTATGCCAGGACACACCACAAACAATTGACACATTATGACAGACTGTACCGCTCTAGCACAACAACGAACACAACACAACATCACTAGTGCGCTGAACCTCTGGTCCACTCCGGAGAGGGCGATCGGTTACCTGCGTGCCGCCGGCTTGCTCAATCACGGTGGGCTGATCGGCTAAACAACAACTTATGCTATCAAAGTGGGAACAACTTTGCAAATACAGAAATTTACAAAGCCCCATCGTTTTTTTTTTTTTAATCATTGCATAAATCAAAATATACTTTTACAAGAAAAAAGAAATAAAGTTAATAAAATACAAAATATATAGCTTTCCAATATACAACTAAAAAGAAACACAACATTAGAATGGTATATTACTTAGGCCTAACTAGTCTTGTCTTTTTGTCATAGTGATTAATATTTTCTTTGAAACAACAGGGATCATACGCCTGTTTTCTTCAACAACCTGTAGAAGTTCCTGAATTTCATTCTCATCCTTGCATGTGCCATAGAAATCTTGCATCAATTTAACTCCCCGCTCTGCTGTATCATTAACAACTTTTGCAAAAGAAATTATATTCTTCATCGTGATATAATCTTCATCAGTTTCCCACATAAGAACAGGCTTTTTAAGCCAGTTGCCTGTTGAGTCTAGTTGGCGAAAGAAAAACCAAGACTTGGAACCAATAAGTCGGTGGAGCTTAACCATTTCCCTGTAAAAGTCGAGATCATTTACAGGGGCATCAACTGCGTTTGTGCACGAAAGCCAATACTTTCCATAGAAAAGTGTCGTAAAGATACACATCCTTTCAAGCTTATAAATGGTCATTGAGTCAAACCCAACTTGATTGCAGAAAGCATACATTTTATGTATATAAAGTATAGCTGCCATCCATCTTGGTTGATGAAATGCCCCAGGCTTCATCCAGTACGTTCCTCGTGAAGGGACTACGTCAAGAATAAGAAGTGTTGTTTCAGCAACCTCCCTATAGTCATCTCGGGGAAGACTCCATTTATTGTTAAGGACATCTTTCATATATTTGATGTTTTCTTCTTTTAAATTCCGCAGATATCGATCTTTTATTTCAAGATGCTTATGAGGTTGTTTGGTGTCAATATTCTTCCAATCGTTTTCTTTGAATTTCTTGAAATCTTCATTTACTGGAGAAGTCGTCTTACCAAATATTTTCAAATAGACAGCCGATAAAATTCTCTCAGCCATGTGATGACGGCAGGCCATCCAAAACAATTTTTTCCCGAGTAGGTCTACTTTTATGCAAGCTCCTTTTACCCAGCCAGAATTGGAAGCAGTGGTATCAAAAACTATGCCATACACATTATTCTCCAATTTCCAGCTAAACATAGACTCTACAACTGCTGATGCTTGTGTCAGTCCTGTTGTATTTTCGATTTTCGGCACGGAGAGTAACTTTTCTACATCCTTACCTCTAGTAACAAGAATCGCCAATCTCTCTTCTTTCTCATTTAATAGATCACCAATCATTTTGCTGTCCCAGTGAATCAAAACATATTCAGGGGCAATAAATCCCTCTCTGATGGATTCTGCCTTTCTTTTCCTTATTGTTTTAGCTGCTCGACCTGCCGTACTTTTTGAAATACTCATTTCTGCAATATTTTTCCCACACTCTGCTGCAACTACTGGAGCAAAGCCACTGCGTTGTCGCAATGAAAGGCCGAGGCGATCTGCTGTATTTGATATTAGGTTTGACTTGAGCACGTTTACAGCCTTCTTTGATGGACCTGGCTTGGGAGAGAAGTCTTCATCTGCCGCGTCATCTCCTGAATCACTGTCAAATGTATCTTCGCGCTCTTCACCCTTACCTTTTTTTTCTAAAGATTGCCGTTGTTCTTCTTTCATTGTTCGATTTTTCTCTTCACGAATCCTGGCCTGTTTTCTGAACACCTTTGCAACGTATCCTTTGTCAATTGGACCCAAACAGTATTTCCTCTCACCTCGCTGATCTTCTAAAAATGCGATATCTTCAGTCTTCTGATCTGTAGATTTCATTGAATCCTTTCGAATTTCTTCAACAGCATTTTGGGTCGAAATGTCGAATAATTTATTCATATGATCCAAGAAATTTTGCTTTTCGCACTCATATTTTTTCTATTTCTATGTTTAATCAAGTTATCATGTTTATTTATTAAATCAAGTATCATCATTCTTGGTGATTTATGTTTAGCGATGTCTTTCGAGGGAATGCCTGCCTTATTCCAAATACATCTAACTTTTCGTAAAACAATTTTTATATTTTTCTTCTTTGAGACATTTCTCTGATTGATTTGTTGTCTTCTCAGAAAGGAAAAATATCTTTTGACATCACCATTTGTTGGAAGCATGCAGCCTTCTTCAGTATGTATATCATCTTTGAGTTTACCTAATATTGAATCATAAGTTGTTATATCTTTTCTGAGCACTGGCTTACTACTAGCCATATCTAAAGTACTGTTGTGACCCTACAAACACACACCACTTCTACAGGACAACAACTGACAACACAAACACTGTGTGTTGAGCAGAAACGCCACGAGAGGGCAGTATCATAACAGTACTATGTTATCTCCGCAAATTTTTTTTTATAAAACTGAAAAATGTAAATTTAATATACTGTATATTACCTAAATTATTAACAATACTGCATAAAACTACATAAATAAAAGTATATAATAAATAATTATTTATTGGAAATATAGAGTAAATAAACAGGGAGCCTACCTAAAAATATTTAACCTTAATTTCGACCTACTATAATGAAAGAATATTAATTATAAGTACTTATTCATTTATTAAACACTTTTGATGGATCTTAATGTTAGGTGCATGAATGTAGCTATCATTTTGTACCAAATATGTAGGTGTTTTATAAATAATTGGCTCCTCAGTGTCAAATGTACTCCCCAAAATGCCAATTTTTGCATTCCGAAAGCGCAAAATATTTCGAGGGGGGTGGAGGGACCCCTAAAATTCAGAAATTTTTTTCTTTTGATATGGTTGTGTTCAGTGAACCAGTTCTAACAAGAAAAAAGTATGGACATTGACATTTTTGAAAAAAGTGAAGAATGGGACACCCTAGTGTTCAGTTCAATGAAAAAATTATAGGTAAAGTTTTTTTCAATATAAAAATAGTTGGGCGCCCTGTAGCTCAGTGGTTATTGTGGTGGACTCTGAGCAGTGAGGCTTAGGTTCGCTTGCTGGCCCCTGGGTTGGGCTGAGTTGCCCGCTTACCCTGTTACTGTTCAGACTAAGGGTGACCTTTGAGTCACACTCAAACCCACTTCGTGGGGAAATGTGTTTTCTGGCTGTTACCTTTACCTATAAAAAGTTGGAAAAAGGGGACAATAATTTTACGTTAAAATCGTTACTTCTAGCATGAGTTTTTAACTGGTGGATTAGATGTCTGCTGGAGAGAGATCAGCGTAGCCGGCCATTGCAGGGACGGTGGAGGTTACAGACTGAATGGGGTTGAGGGAGGTCAAACCCTCATTTAGTGTGTTTCGCATTTTAGCAGGATATATAACCTCCTGATCTTATCAGCGAGGTTAATCCCAGCTCCCATCCCCCTAAGAACCATAAAGATTCTATGATCCAAAATCGACGAAGTAAAAAGATTGGAAGAAGTGTGGAGCAAAATCATTTCCAAAATAAAACAGACATTTCTTATAGGGAAGATTCCTCAAAATAAGTAAATTTTCTGAATTCTCAATTTCACTTATTAAATTAAGGAATCACGTTACATTTTCTTAATAAGAAATTCGTTTAAAAAATTTCTGGCGCATTTCTAACATATTTCTGACGAGGGAAAACGAAAAGGATTAACCAAATGCGGTAAATTTAATGAAAATTTGAAATTCGAACATGAGAAGAGGTATACTATATATACATATTGGTAGCGAAAATTAAGGAACACCAAAGAATCTAATTTACTGAAATATGCGAAAGAGAGCGAGTGAATGCATTTAAATATGTTTTTCATTATTTACTGATCTGTAAAAATGAATGCATCAGAAACTCTATGGAAAGTCAAAGAATTAGTTTAAGTTCTTTTTTGTCAAAAGATCCCCCTTATTTGCATTAACCGTTGGATAACAGAGTAGATATTCTTTAGTAATATGGTTTCATTTGAGTGGACAAAAATTTTGGCATGATGACGTCACGCGGTCCTCACGTCCGTTTATGAGGTGAATTTGAGAGGGGTGAGGGAAGGTTAGGTTAATCTAACCTAACGTTAAGGACGTTAGGTTAAGGACGTTATGAGCTATATTTGAGGAAGGCGTGGCCTCTAGTGGGATGCCGTTCCCCCGTAGGGATCCCAAAGGCAACACCTGGAACACGGAAACAGCCCGCCCACGCGCACCCGCCGCACGATCATGCCCACGCGTCCCACGTACGTCCGCGCCCGCATGTATATGTTGAACCCAAGCGCCAGTCAGCCGCGCCTTATCCATGCCCACACCCCTCCCGGTTGCATGAAATTGTCTTAAGAGCGTTTACGGATCAACTCCTTAAAGATGAAGCGGTGGTTTGTTTGTGTACACAATGCAGAGAAACAACGTTCTTAGGCATCATTTTCCTCCTTTATATATATATATATATATATATATATAGGGTGAACCAAAAGTAGGTGGACAGTAAATGATAACGTTTATTTTGAGAATACATATTTAATTTTTTTGTATACTATAATACAAAATAAAATTTAAATAAATTTAGTTATAATATTTAATATAATATAACACAAACACCATAGTTATAATGAACACCATAGTTATAATATAATATAACACAAACCGTATTCAACATACTGTCCACCTACTTTTGGTTCACCGTGTATATATATATATATATATATATATATATAGCAAATTCGAAATCTTTAATTTTCAATCCAAAGCTATAGACTGGACAGGTGTTGCATCCAGCATGGAAGCAATAGACTAGAAAACCATCTTTAAGGCCAAGACAACGGAAGAATGCGAATTACCTTAGAGGAGAAGACGCTGGAAATTGTGAAAAGACATCCTCTATCCTATCCTCTATAGACGTTTGTGTAGATGAATATCAAAGAGGGCTAGCTCAGATTTACAGCATTGTGAACTACTCGGATGGATGAAACGTGGCATGACGCAGTAGAAATAGTGTTACCTCTCATCAAGTAGTAATCCGTCTATGAGGCCCGAGTTTAGTAGCCTTAGCTTATATCAGTTAAAAAAGTGGTCAACCATTGGTTTCATGCGTTTAAAACATTCCTTTTTTCTAAGTCCTTTTACATTTAACACCGAGTTGGTACCCTCTTCTTGTTCTTCCTCCGTACAGTGCGCTTTTTCTTCCGGGTTTTATTTCCGCCGCCACGCATTTTTCTCTTCGCATCTTTGACAATTTCAGCCCGTGTACGCCTTAAATGGTGTTTGAGAGCTTCTTCAGGCTTAGTGCCAGCCATTATGTTTTCTACCATGTTAAGTCCTGATTGTAAGGCTTTTCTACCAAGAAATCTGGCATCACTCTTCAGTAAGGAGACAGCCGTACGCAGTATACTTGAAAAAAAGGAGCCAATCTGGCTTCCGCGCTGATATCTCACCCCGAGACGGTAAATGGCCTTTGCCTCATTCTGTCGCAGTACAGCGGAGGTGAAGCTTCACTGTTAAACCCCCGTCACCGAATGGATACTTTTTCCCCTTAATCGTCCTTATATATATATATATATATATATATATATATATATATATATAGATAGATAGATAGATACTGGTTAGTAGGCTAGATGCGACTTTGACATAATGAGGCTTATCATATGTAATGCTCAAACTCTTTCCTCTATGATGAGAAATGTGAGCGATACGTAACAGGTGTGCCTGGGTACCTCCAACAAACTGCTGCTCCACCGATGTGGCTGTAAATATAGCACATGTCCGGGAGAGGGTCTACATCGTTCAATTTCTCCAATTTTAGCTGGTACAATAAACTTATCAAGTCATGCTGTGACTCGTGAAAAGTATCTCTTTGGAAGGCTAAACCATATCTGCCCTCAGGTATAATTTTCAATAGTTCTTTGTCTTTAATATTTCTACTAGCCTTCGATTTTAGTAACAAAGTATATGCCGGCTTATCTTTGTTTACGATTTCGTAAACTAAATCAGACGTAAGACTTAAACTTTTCAGACTCCCATTTAAGTCTCTCACAATATCCTCGGTTGTGAGATAATGCCCCAGCCCTAGTGTTACTTCTGTGCTGTAGTACTGCATCTACCCGCTCCAGGATGAACGCATACTACCGTCCCGAGTTACTCCTGCCTTTTCACATTTATCGCGGTTTCTAAGAATCATAAAAACGGTTTCTTTCTTATCACACTTAAAAATTGGTGGTCAATTGTAATTCGCATATTCCAACCTCATATGATTCACGCTCCAAATCGATGGGCCGATGCAGTTCTGTTATAAAGTTGGACAGGGTATTGTTAGGGTGTACAGGCAAAGAGGCAGAGGATGGGAATTGAAGCTTTCTGGGTACCCTAGCCATTTTACCAGGTACATTTCTCTCTTTCCTGAACCTTTGCTTCCTAAATTTTTTTCACTTTTAAACACTTTTTCCCTAAATTAAATGTCACTTTTTGCAACTCCTCACCATAAAAGCCACCTCCAATTTCTTCCCCATTTAAATATTCAACGTAATACATAATCACTTCGTCTTTAGGCCTCATAGATATAACTTTAAAAATCTCACGAGTCCACCCTTGCTCAAATTCTTTCGAGAATTTATTCCCCGAAAGCGACAGTCTTACATAACACTGTGCAACAATTGTTTGTTTATGTTGATTTTTCGATGTTTTCTATATGTTTCGGCCACGCTGATTACAGATTTGGCATCGGTTTTGCTTGGAAAACTATAGTTTTTATGATATGGTCAAATTTAGAAATCTTACTTTTTCGCCGTTTTTAAGGTTTTTCTAAGATAGCAAAAGTAATTTCAAGTGCAAAATTCAAAATGTTCCCAAAACTGGGGTTTATTAGTAATGTTTTTATTGGTGAAGGCTCATTATTAAATATTTGTACACATTTGGTTTCTTATTTCTGTTTACAAAATGTTTTTTTTTTGTATTTTTCAGATATTTGAATTAGAATTATATGGTGATGGCTACCAATAGGCCCTGTAGACACTCTGCAGATTCATTTTGTTATGTTTGCAGCCATTACATCAATCCAAAGCAAGTAAAGCACAAAATTGACACAGGAACGAAGTTTTGTACAGCATATCATGCTTACTTTGGCATGCCCATTAGGGCATATCATACTCTGGGTTCAGGGTTGAAATTTTGGAAAAACAAAGTGGCTAATATGTATTCCTATGTAAAAATTATTTCTAAGATGGGTTTATTATTTGCAACTTTTCCGAAAAATCTCATTTTCATGGTCAAAATCGCGATGTTCTGATTTGAAGGCTGAAAGCTGCTTTTCTGACATCATCCTTGCTTTCTTGTGTGTTTCAACACCACTGGGTGCTGAAAAAATGTTTAGATTTCATGTAAAACTTAAGAATTTTAAGTTTTTCTTCAAAGAATAGGCGCAGCTCACCAGCTCTACTCTGATCGAGTAGCGGGAGACTTTCCACCTCCACGTGTAGGTTTACACGCCTGTTCTTCCTGGATCCCTGAAAAGCGTGGCCTCATAAGATCTTATATTATGATCTTATGAGGACTTTCAGCTCTTATGAGCATTAACGATGGCTTCAGCCTTTTCATCAGCCACTCGAACCTGAAAAGCTCTTAATTATGTCCTGCTTCGATCTGAACACTGGGAGCATTTCTCGATGGTCTATCCTGGCTCTCACCCACCCATCTCAACTCTCGTGACCGTACACAGCTTGGGAAGCAGTTGAGACTTCCTGTACAGCTCTCTCGCAGGACTGAGTATGAACAGAGAAAGCGTCCACTTTGAGTGGAGTTTTCCTGAGATCCTCGAGCTCAGTCAAGGTCATCTTGCAGGTGAAAATAGGCTCGTAAATATTCTCTGATTCCCAGTTGATGAGATCCTCAGGTGAAGTGGATTGCAGATTGACTTTGGGATTTTTACGGGGTTTTACTGTCGTATCACCAAAGTCTCTTCCTTCTCTGATCTTCTCTATCTGGCTCACAGCAAAAGCTTTCTGATGCTCATCCTCACTGCACAGGAATGAAGCCAGGATGTTCTCAGGATGTGCGCGGTAAGCGCCTCTTATCACTGCAGCAGAGATGATGTTCCTGACCTCGGTAGTCTTGTTCCTCAGCAGCCTCAGGCTTGAAAAAACGTGTGCAGGACCAAATTTGAGGTGGTGCTTCACTTTGATGTCGTTGTACATTTTGAAGTAGAAGTTAAGGCAGAACTTCACGAGGACCTCGAACCTCCTCAACACCTCCCCCTTCAGTCCGTGCTCCCTCATCCACAACAGCAAGATGGCCTGTGCAGTAGTGAGCCACCTGGATTGGTTCAGAGGTCCGCACTTGAGACCAGCCAACTGTGGACTGAGACTTCCAGACTTGATGGCTTTGATCAGAAGATAGCAGTTGTGCTGGTCTGTGGAGAGAGATTTGACTATCTCTACTGGCAGCTCTATGATATCTTCAGTTCCTTCCACTGGTTTGAAGTTGAAGTTGACCTCAAGTTCATTCACTTTCTCAAGAAGTTTTCCAATAAGCTCACTGAAGCTTGACCGGGGAGTTACAGGGCCGACCAGCTTGATGATTAAGTGCCTCAGGGGGAGCTCGTTCACATGGAGCTGACAGATCATCCAGTGGCACTTGCGACCCAGCATCTTCTCCAATAGGGCTATGGCGCCTCCAGACCACCCCGTGTTGGTGTTGGTAGAGTCTCCTCCAATCATTACAAGGCTCTCGTCAGCTCCGTGATCCAGAAGCCACTCATGCAGGCCCTGAGCAATCTTATGAGCAGGCTTTTCTCCTTCCTCAGGTTCCTTGAGAGTGAAATGGAAGAGGTACTTTCCTTGAGGATCCAATGTGATAGTGTAATGCTCCTCGATCACTTTGCCAGGATGAAATCTCCCTGTCACTTCGTCATATTTCAACACCTTTGTGTTCCTATCCTGCTTGCCATCAAAGAATATCCCAGAAATCTTCTCCTCCTCTGACCTCTGCGTGAGAGCTTCAACTGATGAGGCCATTGCTTCCTCCTTGGCCCTCCAGACTTTCATGCCATCTATGGCCAAGTAAGCCTTGTCTTTGGAAAGATGACCGGCCTTGATGAGGTCGTTCAGGAAGCCAGTGGCAACTGCAGCTGCCGGAACTGTGTGCGGACGGGATGCCGAATGCACTTTCGCCGAAAGTCAGGAAGCCGAAGCCAAGACGCCGAAAGGACATGAAGCCGAATAGACATGAAGCCGAATGGACATGAAGCCGAATGCACATAAATTAATATTAAAATATATAATTGGAATATTTAAGAAATAAAACACTATCAAAGGATGATTTAAAAATTGTAAGCTAATGCTCTTAGGAAAGCCAATCCTTCTTTATTATACGAACTGAAAATGGATTTTATTCTTTCGTTAATGGCGTCATACTTTTTGTTAGGCTTGGAAACGTCCATTCCTAAAGACGCCTGTTCAATCAAAATTTCATTAAATGCCTGTTCGCTTCTAAGTTTTTGTAGCAGTTTAGGCTTAGGTTAGGTTAGGTTAGGTACATATATATATATATATATATATATATATATATATATATATCATGTCCATTCGACTTCATGTTCATTCGGCTTCATATCTATTCGGCTTCATGTCCTTTCGGCTTCATGTCCTTTCGGCTTCATGTCCTTTCGGCGTCTTGGCTTCGGCTTCCTGACTTTCGGCGAAAGTGCATTCCGCATCGCGTCCGGCTACCGCCAGAACATTTGCCACCCTGTACCTCAAAGCTGCTGAAGCTGTCCCTTGGATCTTCATGTAGTTTCGTGTAGCAGAAGTTGGAGTTTCGGCAGGTACTTCAGCGGGAACGTCCATAGGAGCTTCAGTAGCCTCAGCATTGCCAGAGGCTTCTTTTGCAGCTTCTTCCAAGTTTGGCTCTTCGTCCTCCTCAAAGTCTTTCATGAGAAGCTCCTCATTAGTAGCCTCCTTTTTCTTCTTCCTCTTCACAGCAGAAGCTTCTTCAGTCTCCTTCCTCTTCGCTGCTTTGATCTGTCTCCTGCTGTCTTCGAAGTCTACAGAAGACATCTGGATTCCTGAAGCTTCGGAAGTCTTCACTCTCTGGTAGTACAGCCACTGAAGGTCCAGTTTAGGAATCTTCACCTCCAAAGGTCAGTTGCAGTTCACATGGGCCTTGAGGGTGCATCCTGAGCATCCACTCCCCTCTGAGCCGCACAAGAAGATCTGATGCTTGCAAACGCAGACTTCACAGAGTTTATCCAGATCAGCCATCCTCTTCTCCTGGGTAGCAGACTTAACTCTCCCGTTCACAACGTCTGTCATCTCCTTCCATTTCAACAAGATCTTATATCAGAGCGATTTTTCCGTGATTGTCACAGGCGGGGAGAACTTTACATTCGACTTCCTCCACTGAGTCATCACGAGTGAAGCCAGCTCGTCAGTCATCTGTCGGATAGGGTATTTAGACCTTTGGATGTCATGAATGAGGAACTTTTCCTCCTGCAGACTAATCCCTCTCTGAAGAACGGCTCTCCAAGTCGGCACCTCGCTGGGAATGAACTCCTTCCCCGGGCCCACAACATCCGAGAGCTTTGAACCTGACATTTTCGTGGTTTAGGGTGCAGATTCGGCCATCACGTCTAGTCGGTGCTTATTCTCGCTCTTGTCCAATCTGTAACAAATTCATATCAGTATGTTTAGTGTTCTTTCGCCATAAATATAGACAAGGAATATAATTTTTGGTTATAATCAGGGTTGCCAACCGGCATTTTTAATTACCAAATTAACCTAAATTTGGTAATGAATATTTATTTTGGTAATAGAAAACTGAATTTGGCATTACAAATTTAATTTAAAATTCGTAATAATGGTGTAATATAAGCTTAACCCTTTGTCATTCAGTACCATTTAATTTTAGCGTAGGTTCATTTTTTTACTTGAAATATGCATAGGAGGTATATATAAGCATTTTTAGCAATCTTTTATTTGTAAGAACATTTCTAAATTAAATAATTTATGTGTCCATTAGTCAACAAAGGTCTAATAAGGTAATTAGTGGGTGGTAGTTAGCACTCTCTCTCTCTCTCTCTCTCTCTCTCTCTCTCTCTCTCTCTCTCTCTCTATATATATATATATATATAACAGTACATAAAAACAATCGTAATGAAAAATTCATTTCATGTATCCAATTAGACACACGTGTTATCATAGACAGAAATTCACCCTATGAAAACTTTGTGTCCATTTCGAAACGAATTTGAATAAAGCCTTTTCTTCACAGTTATTAAAAATATTACTTAAACAAAGTAGACGGGGAGCTTCCTTAATACTTCTAGAATGAAATTATAGTCAAAACAAATTTAATAATGGTGATTAAACTTAGGAAAATTACAAAAATCACTTAACTTATCGAAAAAAAATGGCGTCTACTCACTTCTACTTCACAATTATAACTGGCGTAATTGCTCAGAGCCATCTATTGAGAGAATGTTGAACTTCGCCTTCTGCGTCCAAATGGTTGCAAAGATTCAAATGGAGTAGATTTTTTTCTTATGTATGTATGTATTAAACCTGTGTAAGAGTTGAGCAAAGTTAATGTGTCTAAATGGCAACAAATTACGACAAAGGGTTAAAAATATGAGGTTGTGTTCAATTGAATATTCGATATTTCAACATAGAACAGAAAACCGCAATTTTGAACATGATAACGCGATTTTTGGGAAAAGTTGCAGAAAAGAAACCCCTCTTAGAATTAAATTTTACATAAAAATACATATTAGCCAGAGTGAAATTCGGACTCGGAAAAGTAGATATGCCCTAAATTACCCATGGGCGATCAAGATAAATCATGGGCACCTCACTTTTGCTGTGGAAGCTGCCGTTCCACATTAGAAGGATGGCTGTGAGGTACCAGAAAAGGCATGCCATTTGCTATTCCTCGCATTTGGAGTAAGCAAACCAATCACCACGATGAATGCTACTTCTGCATGGTAGACATTTCACTCTACAAGAGAGGTAAAGGTCGAAAAAATGTCCTATATCCAAATATCCCATCTTATATTGCCCCAGTCCCCCATAATGAAGATTTACCCGTTCCATGCCCACCCACCATGGAGGAAATAGAAGAAACGCCTTTAATATCCTCCGATGAAGATGAAGATACTGACTTCGAGGCAAGCTCCAATACGTCACCCCATTTCCCCAACCAGAAAGACATAGACGACCTAGTCAGGGATATGAACCTTACGAAAACCAATGCAGAAATTCTGACGTCCCGTCTTAAAGAGTGGAATTTTTTGGACCCGAGTGTCAACTTGTCAAGATCTCTTTCTACAGGAATTCAATACAGCCCTGCTGATTGGCGTTTGTTTATTGACAGTTCAACTAGAAGTTTAAAAGGCGTCCTACTACATAATGGAAACATGTTTCCATCTATTCCTGTGGCTCATTCGGTTGAATTGGAGGAAGAATATGAAAATGCAAAGCAGTTGCTAGACAAAATAAACTACAGTGAACATAGATGGGATGTAAGTGGACATTTCAAAATGCTAGGATTCCTGTTTGGACTACAGGGCGGTTACACGAAATATTCGTGTTTCCTCTGCCTTTAGGACAGCAGAGCAGATGGTGAGCACTTTGTTAGAAAGGAAATGGCCCGTGAGAAATGAGCTTAATCCAGGCACACACAATGTTCTTAACGAAGCCCTTGTTCCAACAGACAAATATTTTCTACTCCCGCTGCATATCAAGCTTGGTCTTATTAAACAATTCATCAAAGTTTTGGATGCTGAAAGTGATGTTCTTTATCATATACGTTCAATGTTTCACAAACTTTCTGAAGCTAAAATCAAAGGAGGCATATTTGTTGGACCTCAAGTCAGACGCATATTAGCATCTAAAGAGTTAGAAGAAAAAATGACAGCTCTTGAAAAAAATGCTTGGTAGTCATTTCGGCTCGTAGTCCATGGATTTTTAGGTAACATGAAGAACGACAACTACAAAGAGCAAGTAGAAAATCTACTCAAACACTTTCAAAGGTTAGGTTGTAGAATGTCCCTGAAGTTACACTATCTGGACTCGCATTTAGAATTCCTCAGACCAAATTTGGGTGACATAAGTGAAGAACACGGTGAACGTTTTCACCAAGATATCCAAACCATGGAGAGGAGATATCATGGAAAATGGGACGAAGCTATGATGGGTAACTATATATGGTGTTTAATACGAGAGAATCCACGGGACTACAAGAGAAAAACTCGCTCAAATGTACATTTTTAAGCATTATCCGTTTAGATTTGTGAGCATATTTGTGTGCATATTATATTTGGGTGCATTATATACACATTATATACGCATTATATATACACATTATATACATTATATACACATTATATATCTTTAAATATGAAATATATTTATTTTCCTTTCCTTTTCTTCATTGTGATTTTGCTCTCTGATAAGCCACTAGGTACAAAAAATAGATTATGGTTTTCAGAAGAAACTAGAGTTTTCACGAGAAAACTAATGCGATTTTTTGATTCGCCGCACCCAAAACAATAAGAAACACCAAAAAAATAAGATAAACACAAATTTTCCAAAATTTTGTTACAAAGTGCATTGATTTTGAAACGCACAGTGCGTGGTGATGTTCTGCGACTATCTTTTCTCGCCTCAGGGTCTGTATACGTACCTCTTTTTAAAATCTCGTTAGGTGATGTACCAATCGAACGGTAGTGTGAACGGTTGTAAGATGATGCCAACGGTTCCAGAATGTCTACATATCTGTACGTGTTTTTATGTGTGAAATAGCGATGCATGCGTTCCTTTATGGTACGTTGAACTCTCTGCTAGAGATGCCTTATGCACAGAATTGGATGTGTAATAACTGATATTAAACTCTGCCAACATGTTCTGAAAAGCTCGGCCTATAACTTTCACCATGTCTGAACAGAAATAACTGGGGATCCTGTTTTGCTTTAACATCACTGCTTTTGTAGTTTTAGCCACTGTTTTAGGCGATTTATTTTTAAGAGGTTGTTACCACCGTAGCCTAAGGCGTGCTCTGCTGTGGTACATGCATTGCTTGCCCCAAGTCTTTTAATCTGTTCTGGTTGCCTATCAGCGTTTTTTGGAATGTTTACTTGCTGTAATCTCGCTTTAATATGTTCCCAGCCTGCTGGTGATGGCCTATCCCACTTTCTCACCAAATCATGTACGATATCAATAATGTTTGAACCCTGTACCTTTGACCCTGCAACAACAACCTCACCTGTATCGGACCATTGTACTCGTATAATGGGATCCTCATTCAATAGATTATAGACTTAAACCTTTATTCCTCAATGTATGAGGGGGATAATTTTTTAATACATGATCGAGGTGTTGCGGACTCACCCCGTCGTTCTTTGCTTGTTCGTCTATTGGTTCACCATTATCAGTTTCGCTCCCATGTTTGACAACTACGGGGAACTCCACCGGTTTCTTATCATTTTCGTACTCATAAAGAAATTTCCAAAGTTTCTTGGTATAACATTCTTTTCTCGTCAGGAGGCCTTTCACAGTAGGTTCACCAGTTCACTCTCCATTCTTTTAAGCGTGTTTTTACTGTGTTCTAGAACCGAATCTTGACTCTCTGTGTTTTGTCGTGAAGCATACACCTCGTGTGGAATCACGACTAATTTCTTCATTATATTAAACTAGACAATAAAGGCCCCAAAACTGAGAATAAGATGGGGAGGAATGAGCCCCCTCTTTGTACAATAATTCGCTTTTTCTTTCTCACAGTTTGTCTTTTACAAGCGAGTGAGTGCATTATGTTCTTATAACGACGTAAGCAAGACTTCTGAGAGGGTTTCATTGGTATATTGCATTTTATAATATTAAGACAAATTTCGCAGATGCATTTTAAAAAGTCTGGGTCAATATTTTTAACAAACATGTGCTGGAGAGTTCGTGGCAGTCAATGATAGATTTTTATTAATTCACTGTATTTCTTTAACCTCTTTGTCATTCTGGGATATACACCGTTTCAGCCTCGTTTGGGAATATATTCGTTCTTAGAAGCACCCTAAACGTGTTTCGCGGGTGAAGGTCACAAACCAAATATACGTAACGCTGACTTGTAACTTCTTTATAAACGTCCAAAAACCTTTACAGCGATTCGCGAACATTTGGCTAGCTAATACTCCAATTTGTGATACATCTCAACGCTGAGCGAATAATGTTATAATGTTATAATGTTATAATGTTTCAGACCAACAAAGACCCTAGGATCCACTCATGGCTGGTCTACCTAACTGCGTTCGTAATCGTGTATTGTGTAAGCCCTCCGTGGTGGCGGAGGGGACCTACAATTTTACGTGGGTTCCGAACCACAAGAACATAAGCAATTTATGTAAAAACTGCCGATAAATTGGCAACGACCAATTTTTACGAAACTAAATAATTATCAATTTAAAACTAATTAATTATCGATTTAAAACTAAAGGTAGAATCTCTGGATCCAGAGGATCAAGTCATAATAGACTACTATCCACAAATATGTAACACTCTATATCTATTTATAACGGACATGCAAATATATCAGATCCAAAGAATCCAGTCAATTTCATTACGGTATCCATCAAGTCACGGTCCATATCGATTGCGGATCAAGTCAAAATTTACAACCATATATATTACAATATATACACTTAGGAGGAAAAGTGTAGGTGTGGCTGTAAAGACTGCACAGTAATGTAGAAATGTGTGTGCACCCATTTTGGGTCTCCCATTTAAAGGTGTTTGTGGGGCAAGTGAAGATCATGAGTTTTTCAATACCTCACAGTACTATGGGGGGCACCGCTCGGCAGAGGAATCTCTTTAAATGGGGTGTGTAAGGACAGAGAGTATCCCCTAACCCAAGACGCTGCCTCCCTATATCCCACAACACTTGTGTTGAGCTGTGGGATCTATCCCCACAACGCCTTAATTTTACTACCTTAAACTATACCCTTTCTATCAACATATGCGTCAAATCGATTTTTAAACATGTTTATAGACGTGCTACTAATTCCTTCTACCGGCAAACTATTCCAGCTATTTACTATTCTATGCGTAAAAAAGTTTTTCGCAACTGCTGTCTCGAACCTTCTACTTGTCAACTTACACCCGTTATTTCTAGTCCTATTATATTGAGATATTTCGAAAAAGCTATCTCTATCTACGTTATCGAACCCATTCATAATTTTGAAAACCTGAATTAGATCACCCCTTAACCTCCTAGTCTCGAGTGTTGTCAATTTTAACTCCTTAAGCCTATCCTCGTACGACTTTGACCTAAGCGACGGAATCATCTTAGTTGCTCGTCTTTGAACTCTTTCGATTTTGTGTATATCTTTGCGCATATGTGGATTCCAAAATTGGACCGCGTACTCCAAATGGGGTCTAACTAATGATTTATAAAGTGGAACTATAATATCGCGCGATTTGTACTCAAAATTTCGAGCTATAAAGCCTAACACTTTGTTCGCCTTATTGACCGCTGCTGTACTTTGTTTCGCTACTTTTAAATCACCAGTGACTATAATTCCTAAATCTTTTTCCTGCTCTACGCTTGTTAAATCTTTCCCTGACATACTATACGCAAAATTACCGTTACGCGAACCTATATGCTAAATTTTGCACTTATCAACGTTAAATCTCATCGGCCATCTAACTGACCAATCAACGATTTTATTCAGATCTTCCTGAATTTTACCTCTATCTTCGTCATTAATCGCTCTACCACCCAGCTTCGTGTCATCCGCAAACTTTGAAACTGTACTGACTAGGCCGACATCTAAATCGTTAATATATATAAGAAAAAGAAAGGGGCCCAATACAGAACTTTGAGGAACGCCACTCGCTACATTAGCCCAACACGACTCCGCTCCATCAACGACCACCCTCTGTTTCCTGCCTCGCAACCACTCTTCTAGCCAATTTATTACTACACCCCTGATTCCATGAGCCTTAGTTTTTTCAATGAGTCTTTTGTGCGGCACGTTGTCAAACGCTTTTTGAAAATCTAAATACACTACATCAACCGCCCGATGTCTATCGTAAACGTCAACCACGCTTTGAAAAAATTCTAAAAGATTAGTTAAGCAAGATTTGTCTCGCCTAAATCCGTGCTGCGTATTTCTAACTAGCTTATGCACTTCTAAGTGTTCGACTGTACGATCCCTAATTATTGATTCCAGTAGCTTACCTACAACAGACGTTAAACTGATTGGCCTATAATTTCTCGCCGCACCTTTATCGCCTTTCTTAAAGATAGGTGTTAAGTTTGCTAACTTGAAATTATCTGGTACGCACCCCTCAGAAATAGACGCATTAAAAATCTTTGTTAGCAGCACAACAATGCTATCTTTTAATTCTTTTAGTTGTATGGGATATATGGAATCCGGCCCCGGTGATTTACACGTTTTCATTTTATCAATATAGCGCGTTACCATCCCTTCACTAACCACTCTATCATCCAAAATATTACCATTATCAAAAGGTATTATGTACGTGACCGTAGGGATATTTGCTACATCTTCTATAGTAAAAACTGACGTAAAAAATTCGTTTAGCAAGGTAGCCATTTCCTTTTTTTCAGAAACTAGATCTCCGTTTACATTTTTCAAAGGCCCCAAGACGCTTTTTACTGGATTTCTATTATTGACGTATTGAAAGAATCGTTTGGGGTTTTCTTTACCGTCACGAGCTATGGAGATTTCAAATTCGCGCTTGGATTTTTTATTACACTTGTCGCTTCACGCCTTAGAGATATGTAGTTGTTTCGTAACCACAAATTGTCTTTATCGCACTTATGTAGCCTATAAGCCCTATCTCTACTCTTTATAATGTCTCCTACTCTAGAAGTAAACCACAAGGGCTTGTTTACTCTTCGCACGCTTAATTTTGTACGGTACACATTCCTCATTTATAGTCCTAAATATCGTTTCGAACGATTCCCACATTAGTTTTGCGTTGGAGTTCCCCATCACGTTTTCCCAATTGACGTGTGACAATTTATTTCTAAATTTACTAAAGTCTGCGTGCTGAAAGTTAGGATTTTAGTCGAGTTAGCTGGTTTCGAGTGACTTGCTGAGAGGACAAACTCTACCATATTGTGATCGCTATTGCCCAACGGTTCTATTATTTGAAGATCAGTAATTAGCCTATCATCACCAGTTATTACTAAATCTAAAATACTGTCCAACCTCGTAAGTTCCCCAACCTTTTGAATAAGAAAGCTATCCTCGAGAAAATTAACTAAACGATTACCTTCCGCGTCTCCCTGCATTGTATCGTAATTTACGTTAGCGCAATTAAAGTCACCCATAACTAAAGCCTGCTCACTACCGATTATTCGCTTTAGTTCACGATATAACGCTTCGTCCGTCTCAGCTGTTTGATTAGGGGGCCTATATATAACCGCAACAACAAGTTTGAAATCGTTCAATTTAAGTTCTGCTATAGTCGAATCTATCGGTTCTGGAATTGTGTGCTTTACTTCTATAACGTTCGCTATATTATCTTTGATATACAACATAACACCGCCTCCTCGCCTACCTATTCTGTTTTTAACAAAAAGTCTATAACCTTTAATTTGATACTCCCCCTACAAAGTCACGAGTTTCAGTCCTAATCCACGATTCATTTATCGCAATTATATCATAGTCTTTACAAGCAATTAAAGAAAAAAATTCGTTTATTTTATTTCGTAGGCTACGAGCATTTAAGGATAGAACCTTCAAATTGTTTGTAATCGCGACACCCTCGCGAGCGCAGGGGAAATTTGTTTAAATTACGCTGGGACCGTTCGAGTTACGGCAGCCTGAAAAGAAGAGACAGTATTATGAAACAGTCTTCCTAAACGGGCAGCTCCTACTTCATTAAGATGAAGTCCATCTCCGAGGAACAAGTCCCTCCTGCCGTAGAAACTTTTCCAAAAATTCGCAAAATGCACTCCTTCCTGTTGGTAAAGAGACTTTAGGTTATTGTTAATATAGGTCGCCTTGCTGTAGAAATCGTTACGATGGATAATTCGAGGAAGTATACCTGTTAAAACAATCTTATTAGTTTTTTCCTTTAATCGCTCTAGTAAGTCCCTGTACCTAGCCAGCAGTTCTTCCGATCTAGAATTTAAAACGTTATTAGTACCGACATGAATAACATACGTTGTGTCCTCGGAGGTACCATCTGTAAATTGGTCAACACTATTAGTTATATCCTCCACCCTTGCACCAGGGTAGCAGTAACGGCGCCTACGACGAGGGTTTCTCCCACAGAATTCCTCGAGCTGTCCTCGAACAATGGAATCGCCAACTAGTCGTATTTCCGGTTCATCATCATCTTCAAAACGTAAAACAGAAAACTTATTGTTTGTTATTACTGGTAGACATGTCTTAGGTATTGTGTGTTTAGCGATACATCGCGCATGTATCTATTTTCGAAAAATAAGTTCTGATTGATGAAGAACACGCTTATGTTAAGATGCTGGGAGAATACTGCAAATGTCCCGGCAAACGTTTTATGCATTTCCAACATGAGATCGTCAATTACAATGACTGTGTGTTCATTTCCCTTTAACGAATTAACGTCATATACACCTTTGCGGAACAAAATATCATCTTGATACTCGTTGAATACTGATTGGTACGTCGAACAGCACCATATAACTTTATGCACATAGTTTGAAAACAGCTCGTCCTTATCTTTAATGATTTTAAGCATAAACATGGTTTTACCGCAGCCTGGGAGACCGGGTATAATGCATGTAGAAGGGCTCGTGAACCTGAATTTTCTACAGAATCCATCTCTAACACATCACACTCTTAAGTGGGACATTTACAAAATATAATAAAATTTTAAGTGTTGCTCCTTATATTCTACAATCTTGTTTTTCTTTTTCTCCAGAACCGTGAATGATGACGGAGGTGCGGTACTGTACCAGCATCATGTACCAATCGTGGATATTGCAGATGAAGCTGATGATAGCGACGATAGTATATTTGTTGTTGAGGCTACAGACTGCTTCACCAACGTCACGCCCACTGGGGTTCCGGAGACCTCAACAGTGATAGCCGTAGCATCTACACTCTCCAATTCGGGCAGAAAGTGGATGCATGAGGATGCTAATAGCCCCATTGTTGAAACACCTTCCACAACAGGTATAAAGCGTGTAAAACTCTCCAGGAGCGCGTCGGCCGTTAGACCATCAGTAAGTTCTGAAAACGTAATAGAATCTCAACCCTCTACGGCTTACGGTACGACCCCTACAGTAGCTCCTTCTAGAAATAAAAGTGTATCCACTTATCCCTATTCAGTATCGCCTCCCGCTGTGCCCTCCACCTCGACAGCAACACCTCAATCTGTAGACAGTAGCATATCATTCGAACTGGTGCGCAACGTCACCTCCACCCCAACCCTAACTAGAAGCAGCTACGTAGTCAGGGTCGATCCGCAAACCATGTATAACAATGGTGTTGAGCACGGACTGCGGCCCGTAGTTGAACGTATTGTGGAGTTTGCCCTTCAGAACAGTTTAGGGCGTTAAGCCTGGACGAGCCTCTCCCTCGGGTTCGTGGCAAATGATGGGGATAGAGACGATTTTTGGGTAGTAATACCCTACTGGCTGCCGTAGATGTAGAGTACATTCTGGGGCGTATAGTGCATGCTACTCAAAGCAGAACCGAATTTAACCATGCTCGATATAGACCACGTTCTCTGTGTTGCGGGACATAAGGCTACACCTTATACTCTTCACTTTGAGAGTTATCAGATATTCAGAAACCACACAAATATCGATCGCGGTTGCAGCTTTATAGCAATAATCTTTGCTCATATGTTTACCGTGCTAAATACAGTTGCCAAAAGAATTTGGTTGCCAACGGTTATACAGTGTGCATGTAAACTAGCCACAGACTGCAGGCTCGAATTTGACTGTGATATAGGACTTGAAGAGCTGAGAAGGGTAGAGCAGGAAATGGGTGTGCGTATAGTTGTATTTGGATTGGATGATCGTCGTAGGACTGTTTATGTTTTTAAAATCAGTGTGAGAGATCGTACAAATCGTCTACTCATTTTAAGTTTGTCGGGGACAACATAACATCCCCATTCACAATATAAGGACTCTACCCGAATTATGACAAAAGCCGTAAGTATGGCAGGCACCATGATTTGTGTAAGGGATGTCTCGAGTTTACGGATGATATACTGGAACATTGTAAGAATCGTCACATGGTTTGCGAACAGTATAAAAGCCCCAAATGTAAATGCCGGTTAGTTGAAGCTGAGAAGAGGGACTGTAATGGGTGTATACTACGACATAGAGATATACACAAACCCAGAAACCAGAGGTTATTCCCAACCTACTCGTAAGCCAGACTATCTGTGACGAGTTTTACAAATGTGGCAAACGAACAAACATTTTTGAGACAACTGCAAGCGAACCCCCGTGAAACTCTTTGTGGACACAGTTTCTTTATGAGGAACTGCTTGAACACGAATCCTAAGGAATATTTACACGTGATCCTTTCAAAAGAGTAGACAAGCGTATACAGATGCAGATAAGAGGAAATGTCCAGTTTAAAGACACTGTGTTATTTACACCTTGTAAATTAGCTAAGCTACCTAAGGTGATGGGGTTAGACGATGAAGTTTCAAAAAGATACTTCCCTTACACATTCCTCAATGGCGACATTTTAAATTACGTAGGACTACCACCACCAAAACATTAATTTAACTATGACAGCACGAGCGCAAGCGACTGTGAAAACTTTGAGCGCTACTACAACAGGTTTAATGAAGATAATTCTTACAATATAGCGTATGAATGTCAGCGTTATTATGTGAATGACGTACGCGTACTGAGAGTATGCTTCCAAACCTTCAGAAGGCTGTACATAACCGTTTCAACCGTGATCCGCGACAAGCCGCAACTACGATCGCGTCAGTGTTTTGCCGTATTCAAGAATAACTTCACGCCTAAAGACACGCTAGCAGTCACTCCCCGAAACGTTCCGCGCAGTTATGGGTATAAGGCTATTTACCGGCTCACAAACATACAACAACAGGCTGGTGTATACATAAAACATGCGCGCAACAAGGGAGAAGTGGCAATTAAGATCAGTGGCCGTTGTTTTTGGGTGGATAGTCTAAGCGAGGACCCCACCACTGGTGAGAAGACGGTGTACTCCTTTAACGGATGCTGCTGGCATGGATGCCCACTTCATGAGTGTGGTATCATAGGAGATATCCATTGCGGGTCTCCTGCCGATAGTCTCGCATGGACCCGTACCCGCGATCAACTTATAAACTCCCAGTTCACTTACAAGGTTTTGTGGAAACAGGAATATGATGCCTGGATGGAAGCCGATGAACAGAACTGCAACGAAATAAGGGCTATCCAACGTACAATTGTGCTGGACCCCCTCAAATGCTGCGATAGTTTGTTTAGAGGACGTAAAATAGGGTGTCATGCTCAGGTCGAATATTGAAAAACTTGGAATTTCAAGATTGGCAGTATGTATTCCTATATAAAACTGAATTTTAAGAGGGGTTCGTCTTCTGCAACTTTTGCGAAAAATCGCATTTAAGTGTTCAAAATCGCACTTTTTTGTCGAAAAATGCGATTTTTGGCCAATTTCAAAGACTTGGTAGCCTCAAATGACCTCCATATGTTCCACATTGTTCACATACACCCTTAAGCATTTCTAGGGGCAGGCTTGGACCCATTTAAGATCAGCCAAAGTGGTTCATAACCCCTAAAATAACCAAAATCACCCAAAATGGCCCAAACCTAAGGAATTGTATGATTTTTAGTCTCCTATACACCACATTTCGCTGCTGTTCTCTTCATCAGGCAGAATCGTTTTGTTCTTCTTTCTTGGTCTTGCATTTTCTTTTTTTTTTTAGAAACGCCCCCACCAATTTTTATTTATTTTCTTTTCGGCATCACTGTGTGTGATGGCAGCTGCCCCCACCTTTCTGCAAGCTGCTGTGACGTTCAACCTTTTTTTGTAATTTCAATTCTTCTTTAATATTTGTATAAGTCCCTCCTCCACCCCAAGCTTGTAATAATATGCTGGTCAACTGAATGTTTTGAGATTTTTTCTTCTGAAAGCATCTTGATTTGTCTAGCAGGTCTTGTAGAGATCTAAAACGTGTTCATAATGTCTTACTTTGACTTGAAAACTGGCAGCAATTTTCTGTGATCGATCCAAGCACGAACAAAACCACCTCTTCTCTCTTGCCCATACACTGCATGAGCTGCAGCTGAAACTTCCTGGACTGCTCTTTCACAGCTTTGAGTGTGAACTGAGAAGTTCGCAATTTCAAGTGGAGACCTGAGAAGCTCCTCAACTTCTCTTGACATGTTACAAGTGAAGAGTGGCTCATACAGTTTCTCCTTATCCCAGTTAATCAGAGTAATTGGAGAAGTGGCATCAAAATAAATTCAGTTTAGGGTTTCTATGAGTTCTCAGACTCGTGTCCCCATACTCAGACTTACCTCTGATCTTCTTGATCATCTCAACCCCCCATGTCCTCTCCTCCTCATCCTCATTGCACAGGAGAGAGGCAATGAAGTTCTCACTGTGAGCATGATATGCTCCACGAACTATCACATAAGTGATTATGTTCCTGACTTCAGAGGTCTGGCTTCTCAGCAGTGCCAGAGCGGTCACAATATGGTGAGGTCCATACCTCATGTGGTGCTTCACCTTGATCTCAAAATATATCTTGAAGTTGAAGTCCAGGCAGAACTTCAGCAACACCTCCAGCTTCTTCAACACCTCTTCCTTCAGACCATGATGCCCCATCATCAGCATCAACAGAGCCTCACCTGTAGTCAGCCAGCGTGACTGATTCAGTGGGCCACACTTCAGACCAGCAACTTCCTTGTTCAAATCTCCTGTCTTGAGAGCTTTGATCAATAGGTAGCAGTTCTTCTGGTCAGTGTCAAGGTTCTGTACAATGTCTTCTGGCAGTTCAATTATATCTTCTTCTCCTGGCAGAGCCTTGAAGCTAAAGTTGACAGGTATGTCATTGATCTTCTCTAAAAGTTTTCCTATTGGGCCACTGAACCCAGACTTGTGCGTGTAGGGACCATCAAGCTTGATGATCATGTGCTTGAGGCTGAGTTCATTAATATGCAACTGGCATATCAGCCAGTGACACTTGTGACCTAGCAGTCTCTCCAAGTGAGTGATGGCTCCTCCATCAGGTCCTTTGTTTGTGTTGGTGGAGTCACCACTAAGGACCACAATAGTATCTTTATCACCATGAGCACTAATCCACTCAAACAGAGCCTGAGCTATCTTCAGTGCAGGTTCCTCATTTCCTTCAGGTTCTTCTGGTGTACAATGGAAGAGATACTTCCCCTCAGGTTACCAGGTAACACTATAGTGCTCTTCAGTTGTAATATCAGGATGGAAGCGGCCAGTTTCTTCATTGTACCTCATGATCTTTGTCTTCTTATCTTGTTTTCCATCAAAGAAAATTCCCTTGATCTCCTCTCCCTCTGTCCTCTTCTCCAGGGCCTCCACCGAGGCACATATTACAGACTCCTTGCCCCTCCACATCTTCATCCTGTCAACAGCTAGATATGCCTTATCAGCAGATAGATGACCAGCTTTGATAAGATCTTGCAAGAAACCAGTTGTAATGGCTGCTGCAGGAGTGTTTGCCACCTTAAACCTGACTGCAGCCGCAGCAGTGCTTGAGATATCCATGTAGTTCCTCCTGGCAGAGGTGGAGACTTTGCCAGTGTTAACACTGGAACTTGTGTCAGTGTTGACACTGGAACTTGTGCCTGGTGCAGTACTGGAAAAATCTATGTCAGCAGGAGGAGCTGCTCTGCCTGGAGACTCTTGCAAGGAAGTCACCTCATCTTTATCATCATCACCATCATCAGCTCTAAGCAGTAGCTCCATTTCTTCTTCCTCTTTTCTGTTTCTCTTCTCAGCTGCCTTCTGTTCTTCCTCCTTCCTCTTAGCAGCCTTCACCTGCTTCACTGTTTCCTTCACATCAACAGATGCCACCCGGAAGCCAGAAACTTCTGAGGTTTTGATCCTCTGGTAATGGAGCCACTCTAGCTTTAGCTTTGAAATCTTCTGAGGCAGAGGACAGTCACAGTTGACATGAACTCTAGCAGCACAGCCAGAGCAGCCAGATGCTTCGGTTCCACAGAGAGTGATATCATGTCTGCAGGTTGTTATGTCAAACAATGTATTAAGTTCAGATATTCTCTTCTCTCTCTTTGCAGCCTTCACTCTGCCATTCACTAGGTCAATCATTTCATTCCACCTGACAAGAATCTTCCTGGCAATGGATCTCTCTTGAATGATCACAGGAGGAGTGAACTTGATATTGCTTTTGCGCCACTGTGCCAGTACCAGTGATGCCAAGTCCTTAGCCAAATCTTGCAGAGGGTACAGAGCTCTCTTCATATCATCCAGAAGCAGCTTCTTTTCCTGGAGGAGGATACTTCTCTGAAACACAGCTCTCCAGGTTGGAACTTCTGTGGGAAATAACTGCTTGCCTGGACCCACCAGATCACTCAGCTTTGAACAAGAACTTTTTCTGGTCTTTCGTCCTTGCTTAGCCATGGTGGCTACACAATCTTCACCAAGCTTTGTATCTGAAACATAGAAAATTATCACAGTGAAACTCTAATATCCTATAACAGCTGTTACAATGGTTTTGTTTGGTAAGAAACAGGTCCGTTACATTTGCACGACAGTGTATGTCCTGCACAGCTGTTCCGTACATAACTAGAAAACGAAAAAGTGGAAATTTGAACACTTAAACGTGATTTTTAGCAAATGTTCAAGGAAACAAACCCCTTCTAAATTTTAATTTTACATAGGAATACATACTTCCAATCTTGAAATTCGCGCTTCAATGAGCATGATACACCCTAACGTACAAACCCTTCAAACTATACTTTCCACCTACGGAAGGGGTGAAGATTCATTACTACGATTTCTGTTCATTATACTCTTACGGAATGAAGAATAATTCACTGGGGAACACAACTTTTGGTGACTTAGATTTTAGACCTGTTTCTGGGTATAGTGAGGTCGCTGATTCTAGAAATGACATTAGTTTTTTTCCATCAGCTCTGCTTATCAAGATATGATATATATCTATATATATTTCTATATAATGTATATAATATTATATAATTGCTGACTGGCAATCACTGTTGTTGTCAATTGAATACAAAAGTATGATGAATGTCAGCAAAAATAGTGTATTAACATCAAACAAGCATAAGGTACGAAAAATATTTTATTAATTCAAACAAGCTTGAGACACGAACGGCAAAAAAAGTTCTTTCATTGAGACATCTCACATAAACCGCGTTTCTGAGATTTCTTGCGATGAGATGTGCCAGGACATTCGCGTTGGATGCTCCAGCAGTAATCTGCCATCATGTGAGTATCCCATCGTCCGCGGTACCGTTCTTCCAGGGTCCTTAGTTCGTGGTGAAATCGTTCACCCTGTTCCTCGCTTAGATCACCGAGGTTATCTGGGAAACGATCCAAATGACTGTGGAGGTAATGCAGTTTGATGCTCATTTTACAGCCAAGTTTACAAAAAGAAGAGAGCATATTCTCCACTAGTTCACCGTAGTTATCGGCCTTATAGTTTCCAAGGAAATTCTTCACAACCATACTAAACAATGACCACGCACGTGCCTCAATGTTGTCCATTGAATCTTGGAAACGCGGGTCTTTCATGAGTTCCCGGATTTGCGGTCCATCGAAAATACCTGCCTTCAGCTTTTCCATGCTCAGCGCAGGAAATTTTCTACATATGTAGCCAAAACACGTCCCATCTCTGTTCAAAGCCTTTATAAATTGTTTCATCAAACCTAGTTTGATGTGCAGTGGTGGCAATATGATCCTTTCTCTGTCAACCAAAGCTTCTTTGATGATATTTTTTTCTCCAACCACCATGTTTTCTCTCAGAGGCCACTGTCTTCTCACCCAGTGTTCATCTTTAGCTCTACTGTCCCAGAGACATATAAAGCACGGGTACTTGGTGTACCGGCTCTGCTGGCCCAGGAGAAAATTCACCATCTTCAGATCCACACAGATCACCCATTGGTGGTCTCGGTATGATATCTTTTCTAGGACTAGGGCGACTGTCCCGTGCTCTTCTCTCATACCGACTGAGTGACCAATTAGGATTGATCTGTATCTGTTGCCGTTGTGTAGAAGAACACATTTTAGGCTCCGTTTGGAGCTATCTATGAATAACCGCCATTCACTTGGTGTGTATTCCGATATGCCCATTTTTATCAGCAATCCGCGCACATTGTTGCAGAAAACTAAATCGTTCTCTTTTGAGAAGAAGGGCAGTAAATCCTTTTCTCTGTCGCGATATAACGTGATTTTGGTTCCCGGCAGCAGTAAATTTTTTTCTCCCAGCCTGGAAGCTAACAATTCAGACGATTTCTTCGAAAGACTTAAGTCCCTTATGAGGTCATTTAATTCGTGTTGACTAAAACCTTCTGCAACTGATGACGGTCCTTCGAAATCACTGTCATTTTGCCCACATATGCTTTCTTTGTCAGTAGCAGATTCATCATCTTCTTGATGGAGCTCTGGAAGATGGCTGAATGATGGGACAGGTATCTCATCTGAATGTGAAACAGGCCGTCTAGCTGAGTCTATGTCAGGATACGTCCATTTACTCCGGTTACGTCCATTGATGCCCTTTATATTCACCAAACAAAAGTAACAGTCATCACTGTGGTTTCTCTGTTCTCTCCATACCATTGGTATACCAAATTTCAGGCACCTCCTCTTTCCGTTGGTCCATTGCCGCAGATGCTCCGTACACGTTTTACACACAACATGAGGAGCCCATGGCTTATCTTGGTCCCCTAGTTGTACTTTGAAATAGGCAAAATAAGCTTTTTTCACAAAATCAGTAATAGTTTTTCTCTGTTCAATGAACGTGCACTCTCCGCAGATAAAACAAAACACATCTGGATGATTTAAACACTTTCTTCGTGATGAAGCCATGTCAACACCTGTAACAGGAAAGAATTCACGTTAGTACATGTACAATACACATGCAAAACAGCAACATCAGCAAAATCATAGCTACAATTTAATTATACAGATGCATTTAGATTTACGAGCAACTCATAATACCGTTCCAGAAGGGTAATAAAGTAGGTAATGACGTATGCAATATCTCAAAAACTAGAGCTGCTAGAACAAAATGGATGATATTTTCTGAATCAGTGGCATGAAAATATCCAGAATAAGGTCTAAAATCTCAGGCACCAAGAAAAAAATTTTTTTTGTTCCCCAGTGATAATCTGCACCCCGTAGGCGCACCTGAAAAACTCGTGGGTCCCGCCCTGCCGACCATCGAAGATTTCTCCGCTAATTTGAACGAGAACTACTTTGGTATTTCTTTCGTAGATGTGCTCCCCCCTCGCGACTTATGGATGCTAATCTTACCCGTTGTTATAGATCATAAATTCATGTTTCCCCTGTGTATGAAGTGCGCAGAGTAGAATAATAGGGACTATATAACTCAATCGGAGGAAAATCAGAGGCGCTTATACAAATCTTGAGCTGTCCCTAGCCGTTCATCACGGGCACAGAATACTAAAGATTTATAAGGTGTGGAGGTTCCAGAAGCTCCCCAACCTTTTGACACTGCATATAAATATTTTTTGGGAGAATAACGTTGAGGCATCAGGATACCCTCGCGCTTGTTGAGACGGAAGGCGAAAAATCGTCGTATATACAACGCTGTCATGGTCGTCAGGGGATACAGCTTGAACTGGGCCAAATTGTGCGAAACCCTGGCAAGCGCTTTCGTGCGAAGTTGTATTTAAATAATCTTTGGGGAAAATTTGCACGGAATACAGACAAGGGAAACGTCCATCTAGCTCAAAGTTATAACGAAGTGTGACGCCAATGCCGTTGATAAAGAAGTTACGGAGATCGTGAAAGTGGACAACACTTACATAATAAGGTACAACAGAACCGAGTTGACTACGGATCCGTCACGTGTCACAAACATACCTGTAACAAGCTTCACAACAGCTTACGCACGCATCAAACTTTGGAGTCTGTTGCATTCTCTTAGACGGAGGGTTCTGTACGCTGATACAGATAGCGTGATATTCACGAGGAGAGAAGGTGAATATATCACTCCTATTAGTGAATTTCTTGGAGAGTTGACTGACGAGATCAAGGATGAGTATGGAGATAGCGCCTACGCCAATTCTTTTGTCTCCACTGGGCCAAAAACTTACGGGGTACGTGTAAGGGTTGATGATGAGTTCAAATACATCGTGAAGGCTAAAAGCAAACTACGCAAACCGTCAGTTCGTTAACTTTAATTCGCTCAAAGAGCTAGTCAGTTTCGAAGATAATGTTATAATGTTTCAGACCAACAAAGACCCTAGGATCCACTTATGGCTGGTCTACCTAACTGTGTTCGTAATTGTGTATTGTGCATGTCCTCCGTGGTGGCGGAGGGGGACCTACAATTTTACGTGGGTTCCGAACCACAAAGCCTTAATTTTACTACTTTAAACTATACCCAAATTATCAACATATGCGTCTAATCGATTTTTAAACATGTTTATAGACGTGCTACTAATTACTTCTACCGGCAAACTATTCCAGCTATTTACTATTCAATGCGTAAAAAGTTTTCGGCAACTGCTGTCTCGAACCTTCTACTTGTCAACTTGCACCCGTTATTTCTAGTCCTATTATATTGAGATATTTCGAAAAAGCTATCTCTATCTACGTTATCGAACCCATTCATAATTTTGAACACCTGGATTAGATCACCACCTAGCCTCCGAGTCTCGAGTGTAGTCAATTTTAACTCCTTAAGCCTATCATCGTAAGACTTTGACCTAAGCGACGGAATCATCTTAGTTGCTCGTCTTTGAACTCTTTCGAGTTTGTCTATATCTTTTCGCATATGCGGATTCCAAAATTGAATCGCCTACTCCAAATGGGGTCTAACTAATGAATTATAAAGAGGAACTATAATATCGCGCGATTTGTACTCAAAATTCCGAGCTATAAAACCTAACACTTTGTTCGCTTTATTGACCACTGCTGTACTTTGTTTCGCTACTTTTAAATCACCAGTGACTATAACTCCTAAATCTGTTTCCTGCTCTACGCTTCTTAACTCCTTCCCTGACATACTATACGCAAAATTACCGTTACGCGAACCTATATGTAAAATTTTGCACTTATCGACGTTAAATCTCATTTGCCATGTGACTGACCAATCAACGATTTTATTCAGATCTTCCTGGATTTTACCTCTATCTTCGTCATTAATCGCTCTACCACCCAGCTTCATGTCATCCGCAAATTTTGAATCTGTTCTGACTAGGCCGACATCTAAATCGTTAATATATATAAGAAAAAGCAAGTGACCCAATACAGAACCCTGAGGAACGCCACTCACTACATTAGCCCAACACGACTGCGCTCCATCAACGACCACCCTCTGTTTCCTACCTCGCAATCACTCTTCTAGCCAATTTATTACTACACCCATGATTTCATGAGCCTTAGTTTTTTTCAATGAGTCTTTTGTGCGGTACGGTGTCAAACGCTTTTTGAAAATCTAAATACACTACATCAACCGCCCGATGACTATCGTAAACGTCAACCACGCTTTGAAAAAATTCTAAAAGATTAGTTAATCAAGATTTGTTTCGCCTAAAACCGTGCTGCGTATTTCTAACTAAGTTATGCAATTCTAAGTGTTCGACTATACGATCCCTAATTATTGATTCCAGTAGCTTACCTACAACAGATGTTAAACTGATTGGCCTATAATTTCCCGCCGCACCTTTATCGGCTTTCTTAAAGATAGGTGTTACGTCTGCTAACTTGAAATTATCTGGTACGCACCCTTCAGAAATACTCATTAAAAATCTTTGTTAGCGGCACAACAATGCTATCTTTTAATTCTTTTAGTTGTATCGGATATATGGAATCCGGCCACGGTGATTTACGCATTTTCATTTTATCAATATAGCGCATTACTTCCCCTTCACTAACCACAATATTATCCAAAATATTACCATTATCAAAAGGTATTATGTCTATGACCGTCGGGTTATTCGTACATCTTCTATAGTAAAAACTGCCGTAAAAAATTCGTTTAACAAGGTAGCCATTTCCTTGTTTTCAGAAACTAGCTCTCCTTTAACATTTTTCAACGGCCCTAAGACATTTTTTACTGGATTTCTATTGTTGATGTATTGAGAGAATCGTTTGGGGTTTTCTTTACCGTCACGAGCTATGGAAATTTCAAATTCGCGCTCGCTCTTAATTAGTTAAAAAACCAAAAAAAAAAACCAGCGTTTTGAAATTAATAAATTACAACGTAGGTCTACCGCGAGCTTATTGTGCCGTCACCTGCGCAAACCCGCAAAAATGTTCCTGAAACGCAGAAACAGGTTCTTCTAACCCAAATTTATACTAAATGAATATATACTGTAATTAAGCTACCGACGAAAGATCTGTAAAATAAAAAGTATTAATAAAACTTATCTGTCTGCTATTCGACTGACTGTTTTCTTTCCGTTTTTCCTTTTTGCCACGGTGGGTGACCTCACTCTACTTGATCCCACGAAGGAAGGGAAAATGAGCCTTATTGAACCATGTTTTCTGATAGATTTGTAAAACAAAAGAGGCAAACCAAGGGAATTTCAATCTTATGGAACCTCGTGTAGTAATAGATTCGGGAAACAAACAAGGCAAGCCACGAGCACTAGCCTTGGTTTAATCAAATAATATAGTGATGAATAAAGTGAATAAATGAAATATATTCGTTAATGAATGATTAGTAACACGAAGTAATTTAGTTAAGAATGCACCAAACACTATTTTTTTTAAAGACACTTCAACGAAAACCACTTATTCAATTGGTAGCACTGGACACTCGATAAAACACGTCTGTTCACAAGGAAAGACTGATCACATCTGAGGAAAGACTGATCACATCTAATGGATGATGGAAATGAGGGTGACCAGCCACCGCACTTGGTTTGTAGGAACTCATAACTTCCGGGCACAGAAGTTGGGAGGCGTGAAGGAACTCAGGGGGCCAAAGATGTATCGTAACACCTACGGGAAAAGATATCAGTTACCTGGCAGCTACTACACTGTTCCCTTTGGATACCGTGAGGCTTGAATATTTGTTATATAAATATATAGTTTGTATTAGAGTGTATTTACTTGTTGACGATATTTTACAGTTTATTTATTTTTTCTATATATTACGTGTGTTTTAAATAAATTATGTTCCAGCTAGCTTTTCATTTTATCCTTTGTGTGTGTAGAGGGCCTACATTTAGCCGTTTAAGGTGATAATGATTAATTTAATGCTAGTGATTAATGCAAATTGATTGCTTATTAATGACAGGCTGGGATCATACAGTATCACCGGTTGAAAATGGCTAATGGAGTAGGCCTACTATAATATTTGAGTGATACGAATTGCTTCGAGGTCACCAGCTTGGATTACACCCAAGCAAATATTGTTAAGGTTATAAAAAGCACCTTATTGTTTTGTATTTAATTAAGAAAATAAATCAGTTATTTATTCACAGTGAATAACAAATGATGGACAATAATTATAGTGAATAACAATTATTTAACGGCCTTTATATTATGCTAAGATGACATGGAGCTTAGCCAATAAGAGAAATGGTCAAGAACTTAATGATCTAGTAATGCATTCATTTATGTTAGGCTAATGGCATGCAAAATGGAACACAACATAAAATATGAAACCTAGTGATAATAGAAATTATGCACGTACGTTTTGGTACACTGAATAGAATACGTAACACTGATTATGTAGGCTAAAGGTTATGCATGAATGAGCATGGAATAAATGATGCACCCAAATGATAATGGAAATTAGTGACGTGCGTTTATGGTGCTCTTTAGGTCACGTATTACACTGCTTATGTAGGCCAGAGTTACGCAGTAATGGAATACTAAACAAGATGCTGTAGCCTAATGACAATTGGGAGAAATGCTATGACAATGATTATACGAGTATTATTTATATAAGCAATTATATGATGCTAAGTGATTACGCATAAATTGAACATAGAAACAAGATGCTGTGGCCTAATGATAATTGGAAGGGATGTACTAAGTTGTACACCGTAAATGAATTAGGCCTTCAGTAAGAGAATACTTAAATCTATCACATAAATAAACGGATGTACAGTATTTATATGAATGAACACAATAGTAGATGCTACGCGGAATTACGGTACTGGAACGGCACTTAGATTAGGACATCGGCCTAACGCGTTTCAACGAGAGTCAATTTGACCGAATTATAAAACACTGCGTTTATAGCCTACTCTTCTGCGGTTCACTGGGTAGGGCTTTACGTTATTGTTTTTAAACAAAGAGAAAAGGCTTACCAGTAAGAGAGTGATACCTCTAGGTTGACGCGCTGCTTGGAGGGTGGCCTGTTGAACTAATAGGCTCGAGGTGTTGACCGTCCGATTGGTCTGTTGAGCTGGCGCCGGTCGATTGTTGTTGCCTCTTGAGATGCAGGATGTCCTGAAGGTGAATTTGCAGACGTAGGCCCGGGGTTCTTATGACTGCCCCTTGGAAGTTTGTTCCGTAAGTCAAGGTCTTCACGGTGAAGTGTTGATGGGCCTAATGGATTCTCGTTGACGGCCGTTTTTCGTAAAGCGGTGAAAGCTGAACAGATGTGAAGTGATTTGGGTTTGTAGCTTCGTTGTCGAGTCACGTAACGTGTCCGCCTTGGGGATGTTTTCTCGTAGCGTGTTGAGCCTTGCCGATGCTCTCGAGGACGATTGTTAACCGGTTGAGGTGTGGTGAAAAAGGCCAATGAAAACGCCTACAGCGGGAAAGACCGCTTACTTCGATTGATGATGTGTTCTTGGGTGAAAAGTGTTGAAGTGGGCCTTGAAGGGAGCCGGCTAAAGCTGACGCTGTAACGACGTGAAGGATGAACTTACGAGATGAACGCACGAACGGAGTGAGAGTGAATGTCAATAAACTGCGCCTTATATAACCTTAGAAACTTTCGAATTCCGCGGTTCGAGGCTAGCGTCATTGTTTTCTTTTATTGCTTGAAACCTCGTGTCTTCTGAGTTTATTCCTTGACTCCACGTGTGTCTTCTAAGGATGTTTTGGAGAAAACAGGGAAAAGAATTCCTATGGCTTATCTTTGTCTGTTTTCTGTCTGTAGGTGTCTGTTCCGCTACATGTGTGTACAAGAAAAAATCTAAGCACCACCCACTGTATGGTGCGCACCAATAAAAAGAGTATCACGTGACTTCGACTACTAAACCAGTTGGAAGGACATATCTCCTCCCGACATGTTCAGTTGACTATAGCAAGCCTTGGTTCTCAGACGTATCTTTTACCTGTTGAAGAATTCTCGTGCAGACGAAAGAAATAATGATGGCGGCCACTGATATTCCATGCTCTACATTCCTGAGGTGGTACTCCCCAAAGTCTACAGATGTGGTGAACACTCAAAGATTTTGTAGTCAAACATCTTTTGAGAAATTTAATGCCAGCCTAAATCGCGTGAAGTTGTGCAAGCAGGATACTCAAATACTTTATGGATTTTTTGACGAGAGCATTACAAGCTTCCATAATGCAAAAGACTTAATGGAGTATGTTGTGAGTTTGCGCAGTGTTAAGGAGTATGTACAATATAGTGTGAAAGAGCCATCGTTTGCTGAAGAAAAATAGAGATTGAAGATCGTGAAACTTATTGGCGAGGGGCACGACAAACCCAATTACGTTATGTTGCACTTCACCGAGTACACACATGTGATGTTAAAAGCAAATCTTGTGATCATGGACAGCTTGAAATATTTCTATCACTATATCCACGTATACCATAATGAGGTGGGTAATGAAATTACTGCTAAAGGGCTGTGCGAGTTTTAACAGAATTTAGCGACGAATACTGTTTATCACCCAAAGTTGAGCAGTACGGGCACGTATTTTTCTCAAATAGAGCACCTCAGTGCCAATAAGTATTTCATTCACTATTTTGTGTGTGCATACTCGTGAAAGAAATATAGTGAACCCTGTTATCCCTGAACATACTCCAATTACTCCATACTCCAACGGGTATGATAAAACTTTGAAACCTGTGTTGCTTCATGTATCCCAGATGGAAAATTTCTCTAATCATTTACCTGGTATAATGGGTCACGGGTTTAAACATTCATTTATTCGATTTAGATGTGTCGATGTTTTCATGTTGGAACAACTCCGTACAGGAATCGACATCGTGTAGTAACAGACGCAATGTCGGGACGAACAAGGTGAGAATGAATTGGAACTGGAGACTTTTTAGAAGGTACAGACTCCTCGAAATCTCTTGAACTTTGGTACAAAGGACTAGAGCGGTACAAGCCTGGTCTCACTTTCACTGTTCACCCTGAAGAATTATATGTGAAGAAGATTTTATAGTTGAAAAGGTCAGTGAGGAAAGATTAAATACACGTTTGGAAAGGAGTATTTATAAATTTGAATTTAATGGTGATATGATAATAAAAACCCACTTTATAGATAGAGTTTATTTCCACAACAGTTTCGATGCCCACTGGCATCCTCTTTTCTGTATCCATCCGAAGAGGATGCCAGTGGGCATCGAAACTGTTGTGGAAATAAACTCTGTCTATTAGGGTGGGTTTTTATTATCATATTTTGGCCTTCACGTAGAAAAGTTAAGTTTTTTACTTTTAATGGTGATGTTGTACCAAACGATGTCATCTTTAGCGTGTTTTTGATTGTATTCTATCCGTGTTTAAAGAGCGTGACAGTTTTACTCTCAATTATAAAGTGGTACAAACAATGTTAAACGAGCTGAAAGCCCTTTATATTGAATATAGAACCCCGCATACTTTGAATGATGAATTAATGTTAAATCGCTTTGTGTAGTACAAAGCAATGAGGATGTAAATGTGGATTCGATTACGTGTGAGTTTACTATTTTATTTAAGCTTGGTAGAAACTGATCTCAAAGTTTGTATTTCCATTTTTCCATTTTTGATGTGCATATACATTAAATAAGTTGTATATTCTGATTTTACAACTGCTCTATATAGAATTCTTCTCTACTAGCTGTATTACTTTTTATGCGCACACACACGCGCACACACACACACACACACATATATATATATATATATACACAGGGTGGCGCAAAAGTCCCGCATCATTGGAATTTTCATTGGTGACTATAATATATTATTTTTTCTTTTAGGTAGGGGATGGCTGCGAAAGTAACTATAGAAAAGGGGGTGAGCTTGGTTTTAATATATGGAATACCAGGTACAACAAATCGATGAATCGGAACAGATTTTTCTGTACTGATTCATCGATTTGTAGTACCTGGTATTCCATACATTAAAACCAAGCTCACCCTCTCGTCTGTTGTTAATTTCGCAGCCATCCCCTACCTAAAAGAAAAAAATATATTATAATCAACACTGAAAATTACAATGATGCGCGACTTTTGCGCCACCATATACATATATATATATATATATATATATATATATATATATATATATATACTGTATATATGTTAACTAACTCCAGTGTGTATTATTCTTGTTTTTGCGTCTAATGTATATACAATTCGTCTCTACTGGCTGTTAGGGCTGGGCATCCGGGATCCCGGGATATTATTTCATCCCATACGCAAGTGAAAACGGTTTTCAAAGTTTAAAAAACAGGTGAACAAAAACTTCAATTGTGAAAAGCCTTTGCATGAAATACATATACCTCATAATAAAACTGTTTAAAAGTCTCCCCTGAAAACAGAATACCTGGAAATACCGGGATCGATGACAGTTTTCCCGGGAAATAAGCTGTCTACTTTACTTCCGGGATCCCGGATGCCCAGCCCTACTGGCTGTGTTATTTTTATGTTTGAGGTAAATATATGTGTTAAATAAATCTTGTATGTATTATTCCTGTTTTGCATTTAATGTATATACAATACATATTTTAACTCGTCTTTACCGAATGTATTTCATGAATGATATATATTAAATAGACAGAACATAGATCAAAATAGATCAAAACATTAACAGCTAAAATCCAACAAGTTTCTCACTAAAAATAGTAAGTAAATAAATTATTGTGACCCAATTTAATTTTTTTAAAAATCAAAAGTAACAAAAATGACCCGCCAGCAAAAAAGTTCGCCACCACTGTACTAGACCTTACCAACAACGAGCAGGTGGACCGGCGTCCCGTCTTAGTGTCCACCTCAGATGGCAACTGCCAGCTCTTAGGAGTGCCAAAAATAGCTTCGGGAAATGGACAACAGCAGGCACAAGCGGTGTTCGATCTCTTGCAACTTTGGGGACTAAGTGAAAGAGTGGTGGGGATGTGTTTAGACACTGCTGCTGCTAACACTGGCCGTCACTCAGGATGTTGTTTTGCTCCTAGAGCAGAAATTACAGAAAGAGCTGCTCTACTTTGCTAGTTGTCGCCGCCGCATTCACGGTGTGACATGACGCAATTTCTGTTCCTAAAGTTCTGTTATTCAAGAGATTCCAGCAACAGTGGAACTACATCGACAAAAGTAAGTTCCAAACATATGTCGACGACCCCTCTGTTCGTCCATCCCTATTACCAGTCAGAGAAAAACTTCTGAAGTTCGCCAAAGACCAAATCCAGCGCGAAACGTACCGAGACGATTACAAGGAATTTTTGGAACTCGCCATTGTCATTCTTGGTGGAAATCTTGAATCGCCGATTCCATTCAAGCGCCCAGGTAGATGCATCACGCTCGCTGGATGTGCAAGGTCTTGTATTCTATCAAGATGTGGATGTTCCGGGAGGAATTGCAACATCTCACACCAAAGAGAAAACATGCTTGCAAGACATGAGCATCTTCGCTGTGACAGTCTACTTGAAGGCATGGTTCACTGCTCCGATGGCCGCTTCCGCTCTAGCCCAGGACCTTTGCCTCTTGGAATCATTGAGGTGGTATCCACAACAGAAGATCTCCAAAGCATCTAGTCAGAAGCTGGCAGGACAGCTTTGGTACCTCTCTGAGGAAATGATTCCATTGGCCTTCTTCGATACCGATGTTCCATCTGCAACGAAACGTCGCGTCGGATGGTCGCAGCCCTATACAAAAAAGAGGGTGGAGAGAAAATTCCAAAGCGTGTCAACCCGCCTCTCAGTTCGTCTTTTGAGAGCCTTGTGACGAAGAATTCGATGACGTTCTTCGAACGACTGCAATTGTCTGCCGGTTTCATGAACAAAGATCCGGAATTAATGGGAAAAAATGGAGGAGTTTCAGGCGGCGCTTAGGGTTGTGGAAAATCTCGGTGGTGAATGACCACGCCGAGTGACCTGTGGCCCTCGTCCAACAGTACAGCAGCCGCCACACCAAAGACAAGAAACAACTGCAGTATCTGCTGCAAGTAGTGTCGGAGCATCAACGGAAGTTTCCGGATGCCAGAAAAAGCTCTTTGACTGGGCGACAATGAGTAGTTGCCAACCATGACACCCCCATCGTAGAACGGATAATACTCATCCATCAGCTCGTGGATAGGGGAGGGGACCCAGAGGCGGTGGAGTTGTAGTGCATACCTATTACAATGATAGAAGGATAAATTTTGAAACTCGTGAGCGACCCCTAAATATGAACTGATCGAAACGAGTATTTACCTGCAACTGTTTCTCACAGAACCTCACAACTTCAGTGGGTGAGAGCTAGGAAATATTAAAAAAAATTCCCCTATATAGTTATGGACTACCCTAATATACGAGGAGTGATCTAAAAAAGTATCAATAATTTTATTGCTACGGACAAATGAATGCAAATAAGAAATAACCGTTCACATATGCGAGTCTTCCTGTCCTCTGGTGTCTGCAGTCTGAAGCAAAATCTGCTACCATGAGTCAGTAGTTAGTTAGAGCGCTTAAAAGGAGGGTGTGTTTTAGCAGTATGTATAAATCTCTGAAATGGAGCAACGCGCGTTGGGAGACGAACGAAATGATTAAAACAGCTTTTGGAAATGATGCTCTCAGTGTACTGTAGCTAACGTTCACAAATGGCACAAAACGTTTAAAAATGGAGAAACATCGCTTGAAGACAAGGAACGCAGTGGCCGCCCTTCCACTTCTCGTAAGGATGAAAATGTCCAACAGATTCGATTTCTGGTACGAGCAAATGTTTCTCCATTTTTAAACTTTTTGTGCCATTGGTAAACGTTAGCTACACTGAGAGCATCATTTCCAAAAGCTGTTTTAATCATTTCGTTCGTCTCCGAACGCGCGTTGCTCCATTTCAGAGATTTATACGTACTGCAAGAACACACCCTCCTTTTAAGCGCTCTAACCAACTACTTACTCATGGTAGCAGATTCTGCTTCAGACTGCAGTCGCCAGAGGGCAGGAAGACTCACATTTGCAAACGGTTATTTCTTATTTGCATTCATTTGTCCGTAGCAATAAAATTATCGATACCTTTTGATCACTCCTCGTGTATATATATATATATATATATATATATATATATATATATATATATATATATATATATATATATCAACCCAGGGAAAACGAAAAATGATTCCAAGACATTTCGTGTATTCAGCAGTACACCTCGTCATGGAATGACATTCCCTTGACGAAGTGTACTTCTGAATACACGAAAGATCTTGAAATCATTTTTCTTTTTCCCTGTTGGTTTACATCATTCATTCATTTCACGTGTTTAATTGTGAAATTCATCCCATATATATATATATATATATATATATAATATAAACTGGCTGCCCCACTACCGATACCGGGAACGCAGAATTGGGCAACAGGGATAGTTCTGCTCCTGCCCATTCGAGATGCTCTGGGCCTCTGCCTGATTCACTGTTCCTAAACTTCTGTATCATTCGTGGCCTCTAATCAAAATTTTCAATCTGTAAAACACCATCTCTCCTCCTTTAAACCTCACATTCTCTTTCTCATTGAAACTTAAGTGTCTGGGACGACTGACAGCAACCCCTTTTCTTTACTATCCGACTTTCTCATCCTCAATTTCATTCCAAAGGTGGATGTTGCGTATATGTACGCAATGATGTAATTTGTTCTCTTTATTCCCGAACTCGAATCCTCCGAATTCTACATCCTCTGGCTATGGCTTACATGCCAACCTCAAATTAAATACATCTGCGCTCTCTACATTTCCCCTAATTCTACTGACTATCTAAAACTCTTTGAGCACCTCACTTCTGAAGTGGAATACAATCTCTCCCACTCTCCTTTTAATGAAATCTCCATTTTAAGTGTTTTCAATGTTCACCACCACCTTTGGCTTTCCTCCCATTTCACTAACATCCCTAACATCACTAACAATTTCTCCATCCTGAATGACCAAGAGCAGATTGTACAACACCCTACTCGTATCCACGATCGCCTTGCAGATAGGCCCAACATTATGGGTTTTCCTCTCACCACTCATCCTTCTTCTTACTCTGTCAAACTTTTTTCTTCGTTGGGCTCCTCTTCTTTATATCTGTTTCCTGTCGTATCGTCCAATTCGGCCCAAAAATAGACGCCTTTGCCATTTTGGCGCCGCTGACTGGAAAGCCTTTAGGCAGTACTTCTGTAGAGAACAGACAAAGAAACAGACAGAGAAACAGACTACTTGTAGTGGGCAGACAAAGGAATTTCCTTTCCCCGCCATTCTCAAACAGCATGGAATAAAAACAACCGTTACAGCTACACGTGAGCATGAAACAGGCCCACAAGAAATATAGATAATGTGGTATTTCTCGAAGCGGCCACCAGAGGACGTCACCAATACCTATAAAATGCAGCTTCTTCCTCAAATCACTCTCGCTTCTCGCTTGCAATTTTCTCGTCTTAGTCGTCACATCTCACTTTCAGCCTCCTTCGTCAGCAGCAACACTCGTCAAGCTACCCGCTCTCCGGTCTTTCGCCGAGGAGCGGCCTGTTGTTCCTTCAAGTGAGGCTTTCTACAATCCGCCTGCAAAAGCAATCCTTCGAAGCCCAGCGCCGTTCGACCTCAGCCAGCCTCAGTCCCTCAAGCAACACCTCTACAATACACGAAGCGAATCAACACTTGAGGCGACATCCTTTTGCCCTGGCTTAACTCATCCTTCATCTCAATTCGATCCGCGCCCGTTTAACAAGTTTTCAATAGGCCCCACTACCGGCTTCAAGGTCATCCTCAACGTGCGAAACGCAGGACAGTCAACTTCACCTAGGGCCTACAGTCTACAAGGTCAACCTTCAAGTATCTCTTCCATCTCCAGAGGTATTCAGCCTTTCGGGCCTACACTCTACAAGGTCAATCTTCCATCTTCAGAGGTATTACAACATTGTCGGTAAGCTCTCTGTGCCTCGTTCTTAAGCAATGCTTGCTAAGCCTACAGACTGTAACCGCAGCGGCGTGATTAGGCTATACCTAAAAGTGCTTTCAATACCGTTCAAACTAACTTTCCCATTAAGACTGCAGTAGGCCTATTTCTAGTGTTGTATCAAATATCGTAATTTTTTATCACCTTGTCATTGTGATCATTGTACAATTTACTTCTCGAGCATCCTACGGCTTATGTGAGCTTTTAGGCATTTCATTCTTGACGTCCTAATCCATTTACCGTACCAACCGTACGGGCATTATTTCAGCTGTCGATAGGCTTCACATTATGTATTCAGTGTTCCATGTCGCATATCTCATTAGCCTATCTAATCAGTGTATTACGTAAGCTATTTACAGTACCTACCGTATGTGCATAATTTTTGTTAGCAATAGGCTTCATATTTCATGCTGTGTTCCATTTGTGCATAACTCATTAGCCTATATAAAATTACTTAACATTTAAGCTATATAGCCATTTCCTTATTTGCTAATCCTGTCATCTTTACCATAATATAAATGTCGTTGTATAATTGTTAATCATCGTATATACGGTCACTGCAATGTTAATCACCATAACTACCGTTATGGTATTAACTTGAACAAGTAACTGATTTATTTTCTTAATTAAACACAAAACAACAAGGTGATTTTTCTAACCTTATCGATATTGTTTACTTGGGTGTAATCCAAGCTGGTGACCTCGAATCATTCGTATCATTTCATTCAGTAATTATAGTAAGCCTACTTCATTAGCCACATCCAACCGTGATACCGTAGGACATTATAAATTGTTGACCCAGCCTGCTCATTAGCAATCAATCAATATCAATTAATTAATCATTATCACCTCAATCGGCTAATAATCACTAATCAACAGCCAAAATGTATCTTCGATGAAACCATCATTTCTTTAGTAATTCGACGTCGCTGAATCCGAAAATGACCTTCATTTTGCATGATTGGTTCGCGTTTAGAAGATACACGGGTGCCCTGTTTTCATTATTTCCCAATTGAAATGAATATATCATTGAAGCATAACATATGGCAACACTGTAGAATGTGCTCGTTTGGCAACCTCGTTGTCTGGCGCCATCTTGAGTACATCGTAAATCCCTTTAGCTCAGTTCTAGAGTGACGCTTGTTGTGGTGACACGTTATTTCACATTTTGACATAGTGCTTTTGTAGTGTTTCCTCGTAATTTGCACTTGTGGTTAGTTCATGACATATAGAGTGTAGTGCGTGTTAAAGCGTAATCTTGCGATCAGTTTCTCATTGACGTTATAAGCAAAATGCCACGTAAATGCGTTAATGACTCAAATAACTTTTGCTATATTTGCGGCAAAGTAACATTAAAATCGCAAAAGAAGACGTTAACACCTGCCATCAAGAAAGCGTACCACCTTTATTTTAAGTGCAAATTAGGAGATCAGGACAAAACGTGGGCGCCGCATATATGCTGCATTACATGTGCAACTACATTTCTTGAGTGGTACAATGGGAAACCGAGGTCAATGGGCTTCGGCATCCCCGTCGTGTGGAGGGAACAAAGTAACCACGTGGATGACTGTTTATTCTGCATGGTTCCGCCATTACGTGGAATTAGTAAGAAGAAAAAATGGACCCTCAAGTATCCTAATGTTCCATCCGCCATTCGACCTGTGCCCAATCCTCCTACCTCCTCAGACACCCTCGATTTGGATGACGAAGAGCATCCTGTAACGAGTACAGATGAAGACATTGCACATCCCACAACATCACAAGATACCGACTTTGTGCCCAGTGAACTGTCTACAGAACCGCATAAAATCACCCAACACGAACTGAATGACCTCATCAGAGATTTAGACTTACCGAAGTCTAAGGCAGAATTGCTCGCCTCACGCCTTCAACAGTGGCATCTTCTTCATGATGATGTCCAAATATCCATGTACCGCACTAGGCAATCCACGTTGGAGACTTTCTTCATCAAACATGGTGACTTCGTGGTGTGTACAGATGTTGTTGGTTTAATGAATGCTCTAAATATAACATACAGAGATGACGAATGGAGGTTGTTCATTGATGCCTCTAAGCTAAGCCTTAAGGCTGTACTACTTCATAACAAAAACGAAAAAGCTTCCATTCCAATTGGATATTCTGTCCACATGAAGGAGACATATGAAAATATGCAATATCTGCTTCACCACATAAACTACAACACTCACAAATGGAGCATATGTGGTGATTTGAAAGTGGTCGGCATGTTACTTGGTCTCCAGCAGGGTTACACGAAGTACTGCTGCTTCCTTTGCGAGTGGGACAGCCGTGCTAGGTCACAGCATTATGAAAGGAAGGAATGGCCTCTAAGAGAACGTTTAGTGCCAGGTGTGAAAAACGTTTCGTGCGAGCCATTACTAGAGCCAAGCAAAATACTTCTACCACCGTTACATATTAAGTTAGGGCTTATGAAAAATTTTGTGAAGGCACTCAATAAGGATGGAAAGGCATTTAAGTATCTTTTCCAGAAGTTCCCTCGACTCAGTGAGGCAAAAATCAAGGAAGGCATATTTGTTGGTCCTCATATACGAAATCTGATGAAAGATGAACATTTCGAGACACTTTTGGAGGGCGCAGAAAAAGAAGCTTGGGTCTCGTTCAAGTCAGTGTCGCAAAATTTCCTTGGAAACAACAGAGCTCCAAATGCAGATGAATTGGTGGATAATATGTTGAAGGCGTACCAAAGAATGGGATGTAACATGTCTCTAAAAATTCATTTCCTCCATTCCCATTTCGACTTTTTCCCGGCAAACCTTGGTGAAGTAAGTGACGAACATGGGGAACGTTTTCATCAGCAGATTTCAGCTCTTGAGAAACGTTACCAGGGCAAGTGGAATTCATCTATGCTGGCTGATTTCTGCTGGTCAGTAATAAGAGACACTACACAGTCAGAGTACAAGAGACAGGCCAAGAGGAAACGACATTGAAGTGAGTGTGCTCCTTAAAATACATATATGTTGTGGGATAAAATTTTACCAGTACTTACACAATAATTACCATGATATCTTAAAAACGCGAACTAATTAAACAATTTCACTATCATTTTCAAATTCAGCATGCAAAAATACATAAGAATCGGCTACTTTCATTAAAGATACAAAAAATTCCTTAAAATTTGTTGACCAGTGTAATAAGCCTACTATACTTCTCTGATTTCCCATGAAATGATTACTGTTTTCATGGCCGGGTTCCCTCCGAGTGCGCTGAGTGCATCAAGGAGGTGATTCTCTTGGGCATGGAGGCGTACATTCCATATTCTATTCTACTACTAATGCAAAAGAAAATTCTAGATTGAACTTTACTTGTTATAATGCTATCCGCAATAGAGAGGAGACTTTCCGAACGTAACGTCGCCATCCAACTCCTGACTCTCACTTAGCTTATATTTCAGCCCGGAATCGTGCAAAATCTGTTCTTCGACTCGCCAAAAATTCCTTCATCCGATAAAAATGTGTAAACCTATCTAATACTAATTCTTACTCCAGCACATAGCCAAGAACTTCTCCAACAACTTTACTTCTTCTTTCCTTTCTCTATTTCATTCTGACGGCTGAGTTGCCGTGTCTTCTCCCGATAATGCCGAACTCTTCGCTCAGACTTTCGCCTCTAATTCAACCCTGAACAATTCCGATGCAGTTCCTAAATCTCTCCTCCTTCTGACTTGATTATGTCTGAAATTGAAATCTTCCCCAAAGATGTTCTTTCTGACCTATCTGGGCTGAGCTCCAGGAATGCGTACGGTCCTGTTGGTGTCCCTCCTGTTGTTCTCAAGTTCTGTGCTTATGTGCTGACATCCTGCCAAGACAAACGCTTTCGTCTTTATCTTTCATCTCGTACTTTTGACCTCGGCCTGTTTCCGACCTTTGGGTTTTTGAATAGAACGTTAAGTTATGCGCATGCTCCGACCAGTGGAGACAAAGCGCGAAGTTGAAATAGCCCATTGCGCGCCCAGCCTGTCATTGCAGTGAGTGTATTGTTTACCTGGCGAGTTTTTCAAGTTTTTTTCGCTTCCAGTATAACTTTTGTGCTGTATTTGGATGTAAATCGGTAAGAAATGGATAGCATTATGTGCAGAGTAACATTTGGATAATTTTGAGTAATGCAGTAGTGCTATTTTGAAAATAGTTATTCGGCCCACGACTGACCCACGAGTTCGATGACAGGCCCAAGAGCTCAATAGCGGGTCCAGTAAATATTCGTTTCATTAAAAAGAGTTAATGACATAACTGAATCTAAGACGCCCACTTCAGCTATAAAAATAATATGTGAGGATGAAACTCACAGAGATTTAATACTAAAAAACAGGATAAAGCTGAAAGGATAAAAAATCTTCGTCAATGACGACGTATGTGAGGAAACACGTGAAATTCGTAAAGAAAAGCTCCCTAAACTCATAGAAGCGAGGAGACTCGGGAAAGTTGCCTACTTCCTTGGAGCGAAGTTAATTATTTATTAAAGAAAGAGAGACTCCTCCAACGCGGAATACTTTGGTCAAAGGAGTTCACCTTGTTAGTGAAGAAGCATTCGAAGCTATGAAAACTACGAAAACGCCAGCCGACAGTCGGCACATAGGAGGCCTGCGAATAACTCCGCATACAATCTCAACAGTCGACTTTCCCATTCTCGGCTCAACTGGGCGGTAACCCTTTATTCCCGTATTCTGTATTTAGTGAAATTGTTTGAGAACTACTGTTAAATGGCTTTCATCGATAAAGACTTTCATAGTATATGTGCCGATATTAATCATTTCAAATCATTACCAAAAAATTCTGTATCCAGTTTAGAGAATCTAGAACAAGAATCTGGTGTAAGCAATTGCATGGTCTTATCGATAGACGAGTTTAATGCCTTTGTATTACAAAAAGATATTTATAAAAATCTTTCAGTGCTAAATCTAAACATTCAAAGCTTACCTAGGAACTATAACTACTTATTGGCCCTTTTGAAAACTTCTACGGTCAAATTTAGTGTTATAATTCTCACGGAAACCTGGTTAAATAGTAGTATTAAAAACCTATATAATATAGATAATTACGTTGCTTATCATATTGTAAGAGATGGTCAGATTTGTGGGGGTATCTCTATGTATGTGCATCAAACTTACGACTCTAACGAAGTATTTTCTCTATGTAATAGTGAAATGAAAACCTGATTGTGAATATAAAAGACAAAAGCAATGTATATTCTGTCCATGCAATATATAGACCACCTAATACTAATATCAATAGCTTTTTAATTCACTTAGATAACATGTTATGCAACTTTCATAAATCGAATGCCACAGTTGCGGGAGACTTCAACATCAATTTGCAATCTGAAGCAATCTCTCATAAATTTTTAAACTTAATGAATTCTTTCTATCTTAGTCATTCTATTACCAAATCCACTCGAGTCTGCAGCTATGGCAATCGAATAACAGAATCTACGATTGATAATATATTTGTAAATAGCAATGGTCATTTTCCTACTTACGCTATATTCAATAACATTGTTCAGGTTGCGGACAAAACAACTATTGATTACAGAATATTCTCAGAGGTTAACAAAAGAAAATTTATTGGGGCTGTATAAAATACTCGACCTGACTGTGACGAACCTTTAAATGACCCAGATTATATGTTTCAGTTCTTCTATGACACTTTATTCCATATTTTTAATATTTGCTTTCCTTTAGGAGAAAAACAGTTTCGCCCAAAAGTGTCGCAAATCCATGGATCACTCCAGGCATTATCACTTCAATAAAGAACAGAGATAAATTATTCAAATTGCAATTGCAGAGCAAAATTCCTAAAATAAAAAAGGATGATCCAGAGAAATGGGACCCAAAAGAAACCCCTGTAACTCTTAAAGTATAAGTCCTTTTATAAAATCATACGCATCATTCGAAAGAGGATAGTTACAAGTTTGTACAGGATTGTATAGGTTTTGACAATACAAGACAAGATAAGATACAAAACAAAATAAAAGTGTTAGTTAAAACTAACCCTTCAAGATGACTGCATGGACTGTGGAACAGCTGCGTTTCATAACAGCAATATTATGAGCATGGAGGAAGTGTAGTTTCAGCTCAAAGATCTTTCAAGACAAATTTTCAGATGTCAAAATCACCTTCTAACAGCTGAAACTACACTTCTTCCATGCTCATAATATTGCTCAGTTATGAAACGCAGCTGTTCCACAGTCCATGCAGTCATCTTGAAGGGTTAGTTTTAACTAACACTTTTATTTTGTTTTGTATCTTATCTTGTCTTGTATTGTCAAAACCTATACAATCCTGTACAAACTTGTAACTATCCTCTTTCGAATGATGCGTATGATTTTATAAAAGGACTTATACTTTAAGAGTTACAGGGGTTTCTTTTGGGTCCCATTTCTCTGGATCACCCTATACAATATACTCAATACAGAAACAAATTAACTAAAAAAATCAAAATTGCAAAATATAACTATTATAACAATCAATTTTCCAAACAGAAAGGAGACATGAAAAACACTTGGACAACCATAAACAATCTTCTTGGAAAATAAATTAAGAAAAATTCAATAGGGAAATTAAATGTTGATAATAAAGAAATTACTGATGATACTGCTATTGCAGACTCTTTAAATGCACATTTTACTTCAATAGCGGATAAGCTTCGCTCACAATTAATAAATAATGATCACTCACCTCTAGAATATATGCCACCCAGCCCACTAAATTCATTTTCTTTTGTTCCTGCTACCTCTACTGAGGTCCAGAATATTATTAGTAAATTAAAAAATATGAAAAATAACATTCATAACATTCCTGTACCTATATTGAAACTTGTTAAAGAAAAGATATCTGTAACTTTGGCTAAAATTATCAATCAAAGTATTTCCAAAGGAATATTCCCATCAATGCTAAAAACTGGTTGTATAACACCCCTTTTTAAAGGGGGTGATCCTACACTAGCAACAAATTACAGGCCGGTGTGTTCATTATCTGTGTTTAGCAAAGTTTTTGAAAAAATTGTAAAAAGTAGAATGCAGCGATAGTTAGAATCCTACAATTTATTATCTCCAAATCAATATGGCTTCCTTAATAATAAAACAACGGACATGGCTATTTTAAATCTTATGGAAAATGTAAATATAGCGAAGGGGAACAAAGAAATAATGATATCAATATTTATGGATTTGAGTAAGGCGTTTGATGTAATAGACCATAATATTCTACTTAATAAACTACATTGTTACTAGTCCAGGCAATTTGTAGTTAGACCTGGGCAAAATTGCTTCAGAAGCTTTCAAAACTGTTTCCAGCTCAGGAACCATTGCCGAATATCATATCCAAAATCCGACAAAATTGGACCCGGGAACACCCCCAAAAATGAAATTCAAAATGGCGGACTGGATGTTTCCTACGAAAAAAAAAATATATATAATTTACGCTTTTATTTATAGTTACATTTGATGCTTTTTCTTTCAGTTGTAATGTTTTAAATAATTCAACAATATACAACACAACCAGTTATTACGCAAATATAATGTTATATAGCTTTTTACAGATTTTTATAATCAATAATACAACAATTATTTTTTTCCCAGTTTCAAGTTATGTTCATTACAGAAGTGATACCTGGTCACAAACATACAGAAATTAATCATCTTCATCACTATCATCGGATAGATTACCGGTACTTGGGTTGTTATCGCAACCACTGATTTGGCACTCGCCACAAGCGGCTGTACAGGGCATTCCATTACGCTTGCATCCACATCTTGAAGTAGCACATTTCGTCTTGCAGGAGCAGCGGATCATGTTGAGTAGATAATTTGGAGCTGGTGGCTTGTCGCAGGCTGTAGGGTAGTAGGAATTATTCTTTACATACCAACCCCACTGTTCTGCATCGATCTTCTCTTCTGTAGACTTCCAGATTGGTATTTGAAAGTATGTGCGAAAGCTGTGGTACTTTGTGGACGCATCGGTAGGTGGCAAACGTTCGGGTGTAACAAAAGATTTAGCTGTAGCTACCTTTTCAACTAACATTCGATGACGTAGTGCGTTAGTGGATTCAAGTGTTTTGCAGCCATACAACAGAAGCATTGCCTTTCTTCCAGCGGTTTCAATGTCAGAGTGTTGGCAACAATCAGAACATAATGTATTTGCAACTGAACGGAGTTCAGCCACCTTCATCAGTGTGTCGAATACTTTGGCTTTATCGATCGAAAAAATTCTGGATGTGCTATCACAGCCCGTGAAAGCATGCACAAACAGGAGATACTTGCAGATGTCATTGCCTAACAATGATTGAATGCTGAGAATATCATACACAGGATTAGGAGATGGTCCCCGTCTTATATCGCTGCGATAGTACAACTTGAAACCACTGTCCTTGGCATGGTACAGAAGGAGAATCAGCAAGTCGGTGTCTTCCCCTATTACTGTTGTAGTTGCATTTTCTGATGAGGAAACTGCTGCACGAACGATGTCCACATCAGCATCCCCATCTGCGTTCTGAACAGTACACCCGTGCTTCTTCAACATCTCACCTACGAGGGAAATAAATGCTTGCTTGTTGTTTTCATTAGCCAAGAAGTGTTCCTTCTGGCCAACAAACTTCATGCTTGGACTGAGATTCACATTTCTGCTTGTCTTGGTGCTGCGTCTTCCGTGGGTCATGTCCTTGATCGTAGGAGAGCTGCTGTAGCCATCAAAAACCGTGGCCGGACAGTTTGCCTACGGACAGTTTGCCTACGGACAGTTTGCCTACTGGACAGTTTGCCTACTGGACAGTTTGCCTACTGGACATTATGCCTATAGACACCATGCCTATGTGGTATATTTATCCTTACCTTATTTAACTTATTTAACTTATTTAACTTCAGATTCATGCAAAAGAATTAATTAAAAATTAAAATGTGTTGTTGCCCTTAATAGCATAAATGTCTGAAAATATATCAAGTAAGAAAGGGAAACAGAAGTTTTCACATAATGGATATTTGTATGTGTTTGATAAATGTAGCAAGCGCGACCCTTCGTTACTTTTTTGGCGGTGCGAGCAAAAGAGTCAGTGTATTATAAGGTGTATATATAATATGGGTACTTTTCCGTTATCTGCCCCATTGACGATTGGTTAGGTTCAGTCATGATATTTTCATTAAAACTATCAAAAATATCACAACTTAACCTAACCAATCGTCACTGCCCGGTTAGGTCAACTGTACGCCCTTGACGATTGGTTAGGTTAAGTCGTGATATTTTGGTTAGTTTTAACGAAAATATCACGACTTAACCTAACCAATCGTCAAGGGGCAGATAACGGAAAAGTACCCATATTATATATACACACCTTATAATACACTGACTCTTTTGCTCGCACCGCCAAAAAAGTAACGAAGGGTCGCGCTTGCTACATTTATCAAACACATACAAATATCCATTACTGTATGTGAAAACTTCTGTTTCCCTTTCTTACTTGATATATTTTCAGACATTTATGCTATTAAGGGCAACAACACATTTTAATTTTGAATTAATTCTTTTGCATGAATCTGAAGTTAAATAAGTTAAATAAGTTAAATAAGGTAAGGATAAATATACCACATAGGCATGGTGTCCATAGGCATAATGTCCAGTAGGCAAACTGTCCAGTAGGCAAACTGTCCAGTAGGCAAACTGTCCGTAGGCAAACTGTCCGTAGGCAAACTGTCCTAGCGCCTCAAAAACAATGATTGCTTTTCCATATGTTTTCAGAGTGAAATCGGCATATGAGTTGGCGATGCTGTCATATGTTTCATCTTGACGCCAGGAAACACGATGTAGTAGAGATCCACCATCCAATACGTACTGGTCTGTGCACTGAATTTCTTGAACTTCTTCCATGCGTAAAGTGTCAGTGTATTTGATTATTGCATGAGCTAGCTGAGACTTATCGGATTTCCTCAAGATACTTCGTGATTCGAACAATGCAGGAGGATATGCACACAGTTCGTAACACATGACATCTTCAAGATTCATGTCTCCGCCAGTGGCAACAGTCATCATTCTCTGAAACAGTAGTGCAGGATCTACTTCTATATCTGAAGCATCAGTGATCACAACAGCAGAAGCAGATCCTAGTGTTTTCACTTTGTCAGATCTTTTGGCAGAATATGTAAAGGCTTGTTTCCCAATCATTTTTACGACAATGTTCGTACCGATTGAATGCAATTGATGAACGTTAACTCCAGGATCAGCAGTTAGCCCTGTTACAATGTTGCAGAGACCCGAGGTAGAATGGAATGGGGATAAGGATTCCAGACGTTCAAGTACTTTCTTCATGTCATTACTGTCCCTGATTTGTCTACTTCCCCTCATTTCCTTGTGCTGTTCACTACTTTCCAACAAAACTCTGGTGTATTCCTGCATTGCTAAGTTATAAGTGGAACACAGAGGCATAGAAAAGAGCCACGTTGTCCTTTGGATGTCTGTAAATCCACTTCCGCGTGTCAGTCCGCCTCTGCTTTTCAGGGAACGCATTAGTACTTGTTCTATCACCAGGTCTGTGCCGAGTCCGGCCCATAATCTGTCGCTTCTTCTTACCACAAACTTACCTTCCTGGAACATTTTGTTAACGGCTGGATTTTCAGAAGGCAAACTTAACATTTTCTGCAGGTACAGGTATATCGATTTCAGGTAATTGTGATGTCCGGCTGCTGCAATTATGGGGATGGTCTCCAGCATAGCTTGCAAGTGCAAATCCCACGAGCCGGTTCTGTCTGCTGTTATCAAGGAACGTGCAATGTTAATCATTCGCTGATATTCCAACCAGAGTTGACTTGTTTGCGAAGTAGATTGTAGGTCAGTTTTCTTCGCATCCAAAGTGGTAGCAATCTGAGACAATGCATTCGAAGATTCCACATCCTTAACTGATTGTTTGGCGGTCATAACATCGTCGAGCAGGTCACAAGCTTCCTTATGGAGGTCATGAGGAGTTCCATCTTCATTACGAGGGAAAACGTCTGCGACTATTAAGGTACTAAGAGCTGCATCTACTATCATATGACCACGTATCGCTCTTGAAACAGCTTTTCCAGACATCATGTGTTGCACGGCATTTGGTCCGTATATTTCTTGAAGTACTTCAGACAATCCTGAACCATTCATAAGAGTACCGACTGCTCCCAAAAGATTCATCAGAGTGTGAAATGATCCCAGCATTAAAACAATGTCCTGCAGGTCTCTCTGTTCATTGATGATTTGGGAAGCTTTCCAGAACAAAGGCTGATCAAAGGTAATAATGCATGGGACTTTTTGATCGCGTGCTATCTTGCTCAAATATAGTAATGTCGAAAATATGCAGGTCATGTCAGTTGGCGACATATCTATGATGGGAAGGAACGTGATCGACGCCACACCTGGATGTGAGACACTTGATCCACCGTGAATTGCCTGCATTGTTCCGGACCAACTTGGACCTGATCTTTCTGCTGAAGATATCTGCCAGAGAAGACTAAGTCGACTTATGGTGGCAGTGGGTACTGGAAGTTCGCGGAATGAGATGTCCCTCAACATGCTTCTCGCGTGTCTATATTCCCTAATGTCAACGGTTGCAATCTTCTTAATGTCATTGTCACCAACATTACGCCTGTGAATAGAAGGGTGGATCTTGATCTTCGGAGTTATTGCGGAAATCATACCCATTCCATGAAAGGTATTCTTCCCATCCAAAGTGCAGACATCATGATCGACGTTATCTGCTGCTAGAAGGACTGCAGTGTTTTCATCAACAGTAAAAGAGCCAGACCCACTTGCCAGCGCCGCGTTTCTTTCGAATCTTGTTACTTCTGCATACGACGAACAGTAACCCAGCTGATGGAGAACGTCAATAAGGTACCTTGACCTAAAGTTGTGGTGTAGCTGAACCGACAAACCGATCTGTAGTGGACATAGTAATCCTCTAGGACGGGTTGCTTGCATAATGCTCTGCCCAATTGCACCTATTTTTCTTGAAGCATCCTGTCCCGCAAATGCTTTTGATAATAGCAATTTCAGACTGTTGGGAATGTAATCAAGAGCACTTTCTGCAGTGATGTCATTTGGAGATGGATACACATCTTTTCTAGGCGAGTCGACAGACTTGATATCACTTCTGATTATTTTTGCAGCAGCTTCTACTAGGTAAATCTTCTGTAGCTCTATATCTATATCACATTCTTTCGACTTTTTGTGATAATCTATAAGATTTCATTAGCTGTCTCTCGTAGTGTTACTACATCTGCCTTCCCACTTTCACCTGATATTATGATCTTGTCTCCGTAACGTTCTAAAAGCTTTCTCTTCATGTGCCTGCGTTCGTAGACAGAGCTCTGACTTCCTTGAAGATATTCCTCCATTTTGGAAATTAGGTCTCCAATCAACAGTTGTTCATCATCATTCTCTTCCAGGTAAGCAGAGGTCTGAAGGAATGCTTGGTGTTGCTCTTCATTAGTTGGTCTCCCTTTCTTCGAATCATGATCGTCGGAGGAGTATGCGCGAGGAATGTTTTTTCCACTTCGAAAATTTACGCTGCAGGTGTGATGGTAGACACAATCTGCAGCAGGAAGATCACGAAGATAATACTCCAGACGGCCTTTTACATTAAACGACCATTCATCGCAGCGGCTTTCACAGCACCTTTTTATGGTTTCGGAGAACTGTGTAGTTCTTATTTTGACATGCTCTGATTTTGGTTTGTGTTTGGAAAAAAAGTCCGCAAAGGTATCACAAAACAAACAATGAGTAGCACTGGAAAATGCGTATTCATGAAAACGAGCACTTTTCCTTGGTATTGCCTCGGCTGCGGTCTGTCGCTTCTTTATTTCAATGGGCTTTTTATCCGTAAACCTTTTCCTACATACAACGTGAACACTTATTCCAGCTGTTGCAACAACATCGCTTCCACGGCTGCGGCTGGATGCATTTATACCATCTGCTCCTTTTTGCGAGATGTGAACCACTTCCTGTCCGCTGTCCAATTTCTCCTTACAAATCACGTACAATTCTTCAGGGGTCTGCATTCTTGAAGGCGGACGCACACCGAGTCAGCCGTACACCGAGTCAGTCTGAAACAGAAAACACAAATTAATAAACTGTGTTGCAGTATTTAAAAGGAGTACATAATAACAGTTTTAAAGAAAATGACAAGCACAAATACGCAGATTTGATAGTGGGTAGTAGGAATTAAAGAGTTGTATATAATATAAGTTTATAAAGATGTAGCAATGTCCATTCTCACATACACTCCATACTGAATATGGAAGATTTCGAACGCGAATAAAATGCATCATGCGAGTAACCCCTGGATGACAGGGAGACTTATGAAGTTCTATTAGGTCATTTTGGGACGCCGCAGAACAAAATTCTTGAGACAAGGCGTCGGCGGCAGCATTAAGGGCTCCGGGGCGGTGTACTACTTCGTAAGAATACGGCATTAGCTCAAGCCTCCATCTAGCTATCTTTTCGTTTTTAATTTTGCTCTTGTGGCGCACATCAAACATGTAGGACACTGATTTTTGGTCAGTAATTAAGGTGAAGCGTTTTCCTATTAGAAAGTGGCGCCATTTTCTGACAGCTTCTACGATAGCGTACGCCTCCTTTTCCACGGCACAATGGCTCTTCTCGGCATGATTTAGTGACCTGGAAAAGAAGGCTACCGGTCTACCGTTTTGGTTGAGAGTGGCTCCAATTGCTGCTTCCGATGCGTCAGTTTCCACTGTGAATGGCTGGCTTTCATCCACTTTAGCTTTAACGGAGTTAACAATAGCGGTCTTTAAATCGGCAATAGCGTTCACTGCTTCTTCGGAAAGAGGGAACTGGGCATCAATTAAAGGGCGTATTCTTTGAGAAAATCGAGGCACCCATCGAGAGTAATAAGCGAAAAGACCCGTCAAACGAGAAAGAGACTGTTTATAATTTGGTATTGGCATCTCTTTTAGCGGAGCGAGTCGAGACGGATCAGGGCGGAGCTCATTATGACTTATCTGGTATCCTAAAATACAAATAGAATTAGTTGAAAAAGTGCATTTCTCTTTATTTAAGGTCATCTTAAATTTTTCGGCAACTTCAAAAAATTTAGAGATTTTTATCGTGTTCCTCTTTTGTTCGGCAGCAAATTGTGACATCATCAAGATAAGCATATGTTCCTTCGAGCTCATTTTGGCGAACAAAGTTGTCCATGATTCTTTGGAAACAAGCTTCGCCGTTCGTAAGCCCAAAACTTAAACGCTTAAATTGGAATAACCGGCCGCCCGCCTCGAAGGCAGTATAAGCCTTATCATCTGGATGCAAGGGAACACAATGATAGGCGCTTCGTAAATCTATCGTACTGAATATCTTGTAAGTAGAGATTTTATTAACTAGGTCATCTAAGTTTGGCAATGGATAGGCATCCAGATACGTGAATTTATTAATGGTTTCTGAATAGTCTACCACTAACCTCCTTTTTGCTTGATTGTTGACAACGTGAACTTGCGCATGCCACGGGGAGTCGCTCGGCTCAATGATATCTTCCTTCAGCATGCGATTGACTTCTGAACGAATGAATTCGGCGTCGGAAGCTTTAAACCTACGTGACTTCGTAATTACAGGACGACAATCGGGAGATAGGTTTGAGAACACTCGCGGTGGTTCAATAGCCAATGAGGCTAGAGAGCAGTCTTCAAGATCTGGCTGAGGTCCCCCAAAGTTCATCTTTACAAAAGAATGTTTGCTAAGAAACGGTATTCCCAGAATTATGTCAGTACAACAATCAGGTAGAACTAAGAATCTAATTTTCTTGTAGGCGCGTTGATTTATTTGAATGTCTAATTCGCAACATTCGCTGATGGGGGACGTTAGGTTAACTGAAGCCATAGATATGGTGCCATTATAAGACATAGCCGGTAGACGAAGTCCGCGTACGACAGATCTTGAAATAAAGTTTTCTGAGCTGCCCGTATCTAAAAGAGCCTTTAAGTAAGTACCTTTAACGTGTAAGTCTACTATTGATTCTTTTAGAGTTGAAGGCACGCAAGCTAATGTTGCAGACGGGATAGAGGCGCTAACTGGGTCTTTTGAGGACCTGCATACTTTTGAAAAATGGCCTTTCTTCTTACATTTGTAGCAAGTAACTTCACGGGTCGGGCACTGTGAGCGATCGTGGCGAACAGAATTGCCACAGTAATAGCACATTTGACGTTTGCGAGTGGCTGCTGCGCAAGAGTCCTGCTCTTCAGCTTTTTCTCCACTAGACGGGCCTGCTTCAGGATTTCGAAAACTCCCAACATGCGATTCGACCGAAGCTACTGGGCGGTTCTCGATTTGGGAAGCTGAATCGTAAGTTTGAGAGTCCTTCATCGCGATCTCTAGGGCACGCGCTTGATCCACGGCGGATGATAAGGTGAGCGTCTTGTTTTCGAGTAGTCTTGTTCGTATACGTGCTGAAGAAATTCCCGTTATGGAAGAATCTCGGATATATTCGTCCCTATAGGTATCGGCTGTAACGTTCTTGAAGTTACAATCAAGACTAAGTTTCTGAAGAGAACGGACGTATTCATCAATAGATTCCGTGGACAATTGTTTTCGCGTAGTGAGCTTATGTCGCGCAACGACCTCATTAGCTGGCTGAATAAAGGCGTTTTTAAGAGCGGTTAAGGCCTCGTCGTACGTAGAACTTTCTGAGATGATCTCGAAGTTTTCTGGGGGGACTGAATTTGCGAGGAGTCCCAGAAACGAGTCGCTATCCCCTTCGAGTGACGCCTTATAACGCGTAAAAACGAACAGCCAATGTTTGAATGTGCGTGAAGCTTCAGGTGAAGTAGGTAGCACATCAAGTCGCTCTGGTCGAAGTCCACGTTCCATGATGACTGCTAAGTATTTTAGTAGATTAAATTGAAATGAGAATTACCCAAATGAAACTCAATTCAACTTAGGCTTTAATCTACTAAAACTTCTACTGACATCTACTGAATAACTGAAAAATAACAAACATGAAGATTACTTAGTATCATTATACTAAACAGAGTCAACTATATGAATTGCTTTAAGATTAAGTTTAACGATAGTTAACTTATAAAGTTAACTTAGTAATTTAAGGCAAAGATAAGTTACTAATTTATATACACCTCTTTAAATTACAATACATACCGAGAAGACAACTATTATTAAAGGTTGCTTTTATCCAAGACCATTATCCATGATTGACTCTGATATATTATTTATGTTTTCTTTATTATCTTTTATCAATCTTTACATTATATAGTATTTTATGGAATACCTATACCTGGAGAAAATATAATACTATAGTAACATATAAGGTACACAAACTAATAATGCTATATACAAAAATTATAACAATGACCTTCCACGTTCATCTGATATACTGAACTTCATAATGTTTGCAGATGATACAAGTGTCTCTTTTTCTTGCAAAGATGTTAATACAGCTAAGAATATATTTCATCCAGAATTCATCAGTGTAATGAAATGGTTGACCACCAATAAACTCTTCCTAAATACCAGTAAAACAAATTTCATGATTTTTACTAATAAAAGAAATGTATATCTTCATGAACTTAATGTTAATGAAATCGCCATAAAGGAGTGTACTGTAACAAAATATCTTGGTGTAATGCTAGATAAGAATTTGCAATGGAGTGATCATGTAAATTATATCGCGAAAAAGATTTCAAGGAGCGTTGCTATAATGTTTAAACTTAGAAATGTAGTCCCTAAACAAGTTTTATTGACTCTTTATCATACTCTTGTTCTTCTTTATATAACATACTGCACCCTTGTTTGGGGAAACTTCGCGAACAACGCATTAAATGGTATCTTTGTCATCCAAAAACGAGCAATAAGGTTATTATCTGATGCTGATTTCCTTGATCACTCTAGTGCATTATTTAAACAGCTAAACCTACTAAAGCTCAACGATATAACCAAATTGGCACATTTTATTTTTATTTACAAGTGTAAGAGCAAAATCATTAATTTGCAATGGGTAAATAGATATTTTGTAACTCATCAAGAAATCCACTCATATCAGACCAGAAATAGATCAAAGCTTGTTATACCTCAATTTAGATTGTCTACATCTCAAAAACTACCCATTTTCTTTGGATTGAAACTATGGAATGACTTGCATGCCGATATAAAAAATATTGTGAATGTAAATTTGTTTAAAACCAAGTTGAAATCCCGATTAATAATGGCATACTAACAAAAATCTAGGATTAATGTCCACTAATATTGTTTAATATTGTCCATTAATATTGTTTAATATTGTAATACATGTTTTAACTATTAATAATACTTATTTACTTATTTATTTATTTATTATTATTAATTTATAACTAGCTGCTTATTTTTAATAAGAGCCCAGTAAAGCCTAAAGCTTAAGGGCCAAATTAAATTAAATAAATAATCGAGCTTCGCAATTATTCATGTCATTGTAAATTGAAAAAAATTTATTTATTTTATTATTATTAATAAAGGTTAAATCATCATTAAATCATCATCATTTAATCATTGGTTAAATATAAATAATTTTTCAAACATTATTAATGATATACTGACCCTAACAAATAATTAATTAATCCACAGCCTTCTACCTAAGATTCGGTGTAAATTGAATTAGAAAATTCTTATTTTTAAGGAAGTTACACAGCCGACAACTTTAGGACTGAGCACATTACTTTATATATATATATATATATATATATTATATATATATATATATATATATATATATATATATATATATATATATATATATATATATATATATATATATATATATATATATATATATATCGGGTCGGCAAAAAAAGGGAGACCTCGAACTTCGGCTGTAAAATCCAAAGTTATGGTCAGATTTCAATATTTTTTTCACACCCCACAACTAAGTAAATTTCCCATAAGGTTAGTGGATTTAAAAGAAAACTAATGAAAATTACGGATTTATTGAACATTTCTTTAAGCCACTGGAAATTCTCAATTTACACTACTACTGCATTGTATGTGTAGATAAAAAGTTACAAAGTACTCACATATGGTGCTACCTTGATGTTAAAAAATACTGCTCGATATGTTTACCACGAACTTCTACAACCTTTCTCAGTCTAGGACGGAACTCATCTATGGCTTTATCGATTTGTTCTTTTGGTAGCTCATCCCATTTTTCCAGGAGAAGCGCTCTTAAATGAGCGACATTTCTTACTTTGACCCGATAAATTCTCTGTGACAAATTTTCCCAAAGGCCGTAATCGACAGGATTTAAATCAGGACTGTTTGGTGGCCAAATTTAATACCGCTTCCTGGTATTCTTTTGATATTTCCTGTTTTATCGGTTTTCTTGAGAAGCTTGTCCAAACCTCCTGCAGTTGGCTTATGTTAAATAAAATCGCTTTAATTATCAAAGGCCTGCGATGAGAAAACCTTTTTCATAATTTTAGCTGTTTACAATGTATTTTTGTGTGCTGAATTCGAAAAACACAATAAAAATGTCATACCACACAAAGTTATTTCACAAATTCGATTTTTTTGTGAAGCGACTTCGAGAAAATGCCAGATTTCCGGAAATTACTAGAAACTTCTAAGAGACTATAAATACTGGGTTGCCAAGCCGTATGAGTCAGTTGTTACTCAGATTTCATGACGTGCGCACAATGATTCATCCGAAGCGAATTTTTTCAGTGATTTTGAGCTGTTTTTTGTGTTTTATATCAGCGAAATAGCGTGTTTTGATAGTGTTAAGAAAGCCTATTAGAAGACTGTAACCCCTTTCTTATTCTTTCTAGGATAAATTAAATTCAAGACTCTTATTGTGTTCTGGGTACTGTAGTAAGTTGTGAATCATGGCTAGCCGTGGATGTGTCAACAGTCCCGACAGCTTCTGCTACATATGCGGGGAATTTGTGATCAAGAAACATCAAAGAAACGTAACACATTTTATTAGGCAAGTGTACCATGCTTACTTTGGAATGAAACTAGGAGACCAAGACAAACCATGGGCACCACACAAAGTTTGTTTTATTTGCGTAGAGGATCTAAGGAAATGGTGTAAAGGCAAAAAGAAAGCATTCAGATTTGGTGTGCCAATGGTATGGAGGGAGCCAAAAAATCACTGTGACGACTGCTATTTTTGCTTTTGTGAGGTTAAATGAAAATGAAAATGAAATAAAAATGAAAAGGTTTATTGGCAGACTATAGTCCATATGACAAATATTATTAATACAATGACAGTTCATACACTAAGGATAGAAATATATACAATTGATTAGAAATAATACTGCACTGTTGAAGTTAAGTGAAGCTACAGACAGACGTTTTCGTACCAAGAAGTCCATAGCTTAGAGGATAAATGGCAGGCCTCATGGATAGCTTGGATGATCGGGTTGGTTGATTTTTAATTCTTTGCATTAGACTGTGTTGAGCACGTCTTGTTACCTCCGGGAAGCTCGGGACATTGCGGGTAGCAAACATTTGCGAAGCTGAGCATCTCGGGGGTAATTTATGTAAGAGTCTAAAAGACCTGTTGTACAGCAAATTTAGGGTTCTGCCAGAACCTTTTTTATAATTCACCCAGAGTTGCTGACCGTATATATTACTGCAGAAAGTACGAAAGAGTGTGTCTTTAGCTTCACTTGTACAGAAACGAAAGTTCCTTATGGTCATATTCGCTTTAGCACACAGGCTTCGAGATTGTGTTCTTATATCCGAGTCATCACTCAAGGAGCTGGTAATAGTTTGACCCAAATACTTAAACTCTTGTACTTCCTCAATTACCTCACCATTCATTTTAAACCTTATATCAGCTAGCTGATTACAGCTTTTAGGATGAAATTGCATAACCTTAGTTTTTGTAACATTAAAAAGAATATCATGTTTCTGCGAATACACTTCACAGACATTTAGTAGCCGATCCAGACGCAGGAAGCGACAGCAATAGGCCTGTAATTATTGCTGGACAGAATGTCTCCGTACTTATTTTTGACCAGGGGCAAGATATATACCCTCATGAACTCTGCAGGGATATAGCTATGAACAAGCATGGCTGATAGGAGCAATGATATATGCAGACATACTACGTCATTTGCATATTTTAAGTGCTCATTCGATAAGTCAGCTACCCCTGACGCAGAACCAGTCTTTAACTCTTTAATTAACCTCTTTACTTCAGAAAATGATATCAAAATATTTTCCCTTGTCCCTCCCACAATCGTTTCGCTGCAATCTATCTTAAGATTATCCCTACTCGCACTATTAAGAATGTTAGAGTAGTGGTTTTTCCACAGCTTTGCAATTTCATCCTCCCCCGATTGTCGGAGGGAGGACATTTTTGACACCCGTTTGATTCTTAACAAATTTCCAAAATTTGTTATTATCGTTATTTATGCGAGCTTCACAGGCTTTTGATGCTCGAATAGACTCTTCTTCCTGTTTACATCGCCTTATGGCCGCCTTATACTGACCCCGACTTCTACACATATTTATGTATACTGGTCCTAATCTGGGTCTACCATGAAAGCACCACAAATCATAGGCGTCTTTCGATTCCCTCTTCAGGGGGGCAATAAAATCATTCCATCCAGGAATAACCTTAGTATGATAGTTGTAAGATTTAATCAAGGGGCTTCCTGCTTCTCTTAACAAGGATATTATCTTACTATAATACCTATCTATGAGTTTACAGTGAGAATCATTTGAGCAAGGATTATTACAGCCAAGGTGCAAAATTTCTAAATTATTAAAGAGGTGACATGTTCTGTCTTTGTATTCTATTATCGGCTGCATATTAACATTGGACCAATCGACGCGATTATTCTTACCTATTGAGTTCTTGTTAAGTCGTGTTGCGCATAAATTGGTAACGTTAATTAATATTTCTAATGGTCTATGATCAGAAAGAAGACAATGATGCAAAATATGAACTCTAACAATTCGATCCTTTAGATTATTACTAGTGAGACAATGATCAATCCACCTGGTGGTACCACTCATATCGCTAACGTATGTAAAATTACCACTGGCTACCCCTAATACATCTCCATCACTTATACTTAAATTGGTCGACTCGCACATGTTACCCAATTCTACAAAGAATTCCGAGTTCACATGTGCGTTAAAGTCCCCCATTATTATACAGTGAGAATATTTGGGGTTATCTGATAAGGACTTAATTTTGTACAGCAAATCAATGTATTCATCTAGATTACTGCCGTTGTTGTATGGTAAATAGCAGTTTACAATTAATATGCAATCGTGTTCACTTGTAATTCAATGCCTAACAACCTTACGTTATCGCTTGTTAAAAATCTTATATGTTTTGACAAATTTTTCCTTAATAAGAAAGCAACACCACCAAAAGGCCTACCGTACATTAATTCATCTGACAAGTCTACTGCTGATGACGCATGGTACATAAAGTCATCATGGATGGTAGAGAGGAATTTTAGCTCTTGCTTAGGTAGCCAGTGCTCCTGCAGGAGTATCAAATCTGCACTGTCGCAGATTTTATGAACATCTACAGTTGAATTCCTCACTGACCTTACATTATATGAGACTATTTTCAACAAGTTATCCGCCATGACTGATAGAAAATTTATTATTAGTAAGATTATTATTATTATACACAGTACAACTTTCAGGCATTACCGTTAGGGCGCCTATTATTATTATTATTATTATTATTTTGCCTGTTATCAAATCTCCTGGAAAAGTGAATAAACTCCTTAACAATAATACCGTCAGGCCATTGACTCATATTATACGGGTTGAAATGCGCATTTACACCTTTAATTATTACTTTAAAAGAGTTATAATACGGAGATTTCGTGTTTAGTTTATTAACTATCACTATACTGTGTTCACCAATGATTTCTTCTATCATGTGGCGAATATCGCTTGCCTCGTTCGAGAGCTGAATTCGCGACACAAATAGGGTGAGATTCTCCATCGGTGGCCTCGCCGCGGAGACCAGTTGAGGAGACCTTTGGGACTGGCGCCTATTAACAGTTACCCACCCGTCCTGCTCCCTCGATCTCCCTGAGGCAGGGTTCGCCTGCATGGGGGATGGGTGGCACAACCTTTGGGGGATAGGAGGCCCCTCCCTTACTCTGTGGCTTGGTGAGGGTCTGTTAGCGTTGTTTATACCCTGCCGGCCGCGCGTGCTTCTCCTTCTTCGGTGGGAGGGGGGGGGAACTGTGTACCGAGCGAGGCGTAGTCGAACACCTCTCCTCTGCAGTGGGAGGCAGGGAAGAGGGCAATGATGCCTCGACTCTCGGCATTGAACCGCCCCTGTTCCTCATTGTGAGATCGGGAGTAGGGTTCCTTTCCTGAACGGGAGGGTGGGTTGACCGCTACCCCTGCATGCTGCGTTTCCACCCCACCTTCAGGGGGGGAAGTTTGAGGCGGGGATTTCGTTTCCCTCGCTGCCCGACGCGCTTCTTGGAGATCTGGCTTGCTGAACTACTTCCGAGTAACTAGGCTTTGGGAGGAGCGTCTCTTTCAACGCATCTAATTCTGACCGGAACTGTTCTATCGAAATCGCGTTTTTCTGATTTGACACCACGTGTTGGTGTTTCAGTTCAACTATCGACTTTTGTACCTCATTATACTGTTTGAGGAGCACCGAGACGTTTACGTCACCCATAGAGATTACCGGTTAGTAACGTAAAAGGTAATATTATTCTCATTATCCCGGAGGGTCGACACTTTATTTATAATGTCTTTCAGGGTATTCTCGTTTTTAGAATTACCTCTACGAGTTGGGAGGGAAGCACCGAACAGGGTGTTTAATTGTACCCTCGCATGTTCTATTTCTTCTGAATCATAAAAATCATGACAGACAGATACAAGAAGGTCTGACCTAATATGATCTACTTTGTCGAATATGAAACATAACAGAGGATTTTCTACAAGATTTACAGCAGACGACCCCATTGTATCTGTAACAGCTTGCGGGGGAGCGTAACTGGTGGGGGCTGGTTGGGGGTGGCGATGGGGGGGAACGCCGAAAGGGGTCCCACTTTTTCGTCCCTTTAAATCATGCTCTGGATACCAACGGTTCGATGTTCAGGCATCTTTTCACATTAATTATGTAACTGTTTCTATGACACAAAAAGTACACACGCGGAGTCACTGTACGATTATACCGTAATGAAACATACATTTCCCGCGATCACCGTCAAAACTTTTACTATTAAACGGAAAATTCGCAGTGTATATGATGGGGGTAGGGCGGGAGAGGGGAACGAGATGGGGTTGCTACAAGGAGTGCCCACTCCTTGTCCCTTTAAAACATGTAAGCGTGTAAGTTTGTAAATATATCTAAAGTAATAAAACCTATTTATTTGCTTGGTCTTTCATTTAAGATTTCAGAGCCTTTCCCTGGCCTTTTGAAAATATTTTGAACAGTTTATGTAGTTAAAATTCACTCGTTCATTCGTTTAGTTCGTTCATTCGTTCGTATGCCCGCTATTTCAAGGTCACTGTTTACCTCCCTCCTCATAGGTCCAAGAAGGTAGTGCCGGATGTCGTTAGAAAATTTTGAGGATATATTATATGTATTATTATTAATTAAGTATTGTGGACCATCTAATAAGATTGTAACTGGGTAATCTTGGCACATTTACAAATTTTATTGTATAGGTAACATACCGGTTCACTAACTTTAAACCCTGTTGATTTGATAGTAAGACGGAGCACAAAACTGAGAAGCGTCACTGGCACTGGCCTAAAGGCTATAACTCAAAAAATAAGAAAGCCATATTCTATCCAAATCTTCCATCAGCTTTTCGACCTGTTCCTCATGGGCCAGAAGTTCCAGTTCCGCTTCCACCAGAAACATTGGAAGATTTGCCTAGTAATTCTGGTTCAGATACTGATCATGAAGAATTTCAGTGTGATATTGGAAGTCAAGACCCCCAGTTGTTCACTCAATCTGAACTAAACGATTTAGTGAGAGATTTGGGATTATCCAACGAATCTGCTGAACTCTTAGGCTCCAGATTAAAAGAAAGAAATTTATTATCAGCTGGAACATCGATATATTTGTATAGAAGAAGAGAAAAGGAGTTTATTCACTACTTTTCACATGAGGGCAATTTAGTTTACTGTAGTGATATTGATGGTTTGGTACAGGCATTTGGCATTGAGTACAAAGCGGATGAATGGAGACTTTTCATCGACTCTTCTAAAAGAAGTCTAAAAGCTGTTCTTTTGCACAATGGGAACAAGTATGCCTCTGTACCTGTTGGTCACTCGGTACATCTCCAAGAAAGTTATGAGAATTTGGAATTGGTTCTTACAAAGATAAAATATTATGATCATCACTGGATGATTTGTGGAGACCTTAAGGTATTGTGCATGCTTCTGGGGCAGCAGGGAGGATATACTAAGTTCCCATGTTTCCTTTGTGAATGGGATAGCAGAGCAAAGAGTCAACACTGGGAGCAAAAACACTGGCCACAAAGAAGATCTCTAGAACCTAGAAGCAAGAATATTTTGCGTAAAAATCTTGTTGTCCCAAAGAAAGTACTTCTGCCACCTCTTCATATAAAACTAGGCCTTATGAAACAGTTTGTTAAGGCATTAGAAAAAAGTGGACAATGCTTTAAGTACCTCTGCAAGAAGTTCCCTAACCTATCAGAAGCAAAATTAAAAGAAGGTATTTTTGTCGGCCCAGACATTAGAAGACTGCTGTCAGATGAAAACTTCTTGTCTACGATGACTGAAGTAGAAAAAGAGGCTTGGAATTCCTTCAAAAGTGTGGTTACTAAGTTCCTTGGGAATAATAAGGACCCTGAATATGCACTCATTGTTGAAAACATGCTGGAGAAATTCAAAGCTTTGGGATGCTCAATGAGTATCAAAATTCATTTCTTGAATGCACACTTGGACTTTTTCCCAGAAAATCTAGGTGCAGTAAGTGAGGAACAGGGAGAACGTTTCCATCAAGACATTAAGGAGATGGAAAAGAGATACCAAGGCCGGTGGAACGTTAATATGATGGGGGATTATTGCTGGATGCTGCATCGTGAAAATCCGGAAGCAGCGCACAAAAGGAAATGCAACAGACGCAGCTTCACTGGCAAAAGAAAACGGGACTACTAAGCCTTTCCACTAAGTAAAGATGTAAGTAACCAAGTTTTATAGTTTTTTTAAATAAATATATTCAGAATTGGCCAGGAAATAGGTTTCATGTGGTAATTCTTCACTACTTATTTTATTCAGTAACATATTACAACATAAAAACGTCACAGCAAATTGTGAAAAAACTATACGTGATGGAACAAATCTGAGGCCGTTTTTGGATTTAGCACCCCCAAATTCCTATAAAACCAGCATACAATTTCAAAAAAGTTTTTAGGACCCTCAATTTTGCAGGCCTGTGTTATCAACTTGAACCTATGATTAGCAACATTTTACTGGAATATTCGCCATAAATCCAATTTCTCAGTTAAAATTCTAAAAGATGGTATACAAACCATAAAATTACCTAGTACTAACATACTAAAATTTCCTGGTTCTATGTATCGTATTTGCCGAGATATGAAGGATTTAAAAGATCTTCCTTTTTTTTGGCCGACCCGATATATATATATATATATTAATCCCTCCGTCTATGACCTTGGGTGGTTCGAGGTTGACAGAGATTTTGGTTAGGTGGCAGCAACGGATTTCTCACTCTGGGGTAGCTGTTACCGTGCAGGGAATCGCAGTAGTTTCTCTTGTACTACACTCCGATTTCTTCTTGTAGTGGATCAGAGGTTTCTGTAAAACTTATTAAATTCTCTAATGGTTCCCCATTCTTCTTGTAGCGTATCGGGAAATTAGTTTTTCTATTTTAAGACTAAGTTCTCTGAAGAAAGCAGGGCTCAAAGGAGAAGACAAAGATATTCTCTGACTGTAGTTTACTGCTTCTAAAATGTTACAGGTAATGCTCAGCCTCTAGGTCAGATTAGAATAACTGGAACAATGAGAATGACAATTTGAAAAATTATACGATTTATATACACAAATTCTGGTGACATCATTCTTATTTAATGTTGACCTTTGTTTTTTATTCTCAATAGGCTGAATTTTTTTTGGAAAATATTTTAAGATAAGGTAAATATTTTAGCTGTAACAGCATCTAGACAGATAAGCAAGGTATTTGAAGATGAAGCCATACTTTTCTTTTAAACAGCATATTAACAGATCTGATGTTATCATGATTTTTCGAGTTAACTAAAATGGAAATTGAAATATGCATTTTATTATGAATTAGAATTAAACATGCATATAACCCAAAATTAAATGCTTAAAATTTAAAATTAAGCGTTAAGCAAGACATGACTTCATTTTTTACAACTAAGAGAGAACGTATAAAGAAAGTGAATATGGCAGAATTTAACACGATTACATGATTAAGCTAAATCTAAAAAATTGTTAAGTAATTTAAAAAATAAATAATTCATCAATTATTTAGCCAAAATAAAATAGAATTAAAATAAAAAAAATTTCCAGTTTGGACTTTACTGTGTATGCAAAAATAAATATAAGAATTATTCCTTATCCCTTTTTACAAAAATGAATATAAGAATTATTTATTTTTCAGTTTTACATATACAGTATAGGGCGGAGTGAAACCAGACAAAAGTTTTCTTTCCCTTTAGGTACACTGAAATTATATTGTGTTTTTAACTAGGAAACATAAAGAAAACTGAAATAATATTCTAGAGTATTTTGAACTACCCAATTTTTGCCAAAATATGAAATGGGTGTCGTAACTGGGTTTACGGTCGGTGGTTTGTAACTGATTCTTGGCTATGTTGTTGGGGAAACAAACAGATATAACCGACATAACACTGAAAAATATATCTTCTGCAAATAATTTTCAGGTTATTTAATGAATTTCTATTTACTTTTTCTTTTCTAGATTAATGATATTCTCGAATTTAATGTTTTGTTGCAAGGAATATAAAGAAACAAGGAAAGAAAAATAATTTTTTTTTTTTGTTAAATTCATATAGAGTATAAAACACCCAGCAAATGAGTACACAAATGGTAACTGCAAAAAACGACCTTAACTATTCGAATAAAGAAGGCAAACTTTCAGCCAAAACCTTTTGGTTTCTACGTCTGGCTTCAGACAACGTGAAATTATTCAAGCTCTGATAAAACCATCTCGTGCTTCAAGTCCAAATACCGAACTTGAAGAGTCCGTCACTAATTTAATACAACGCTCTACATTCTGAGTGTGATTGGGATAATTTGGAACGTTCAGTGCGTTTTCTTTGATAGCTAAGATTTCTGCTTTTGTTGGCTTCATTGTAAGAGGTGGATCACTTAGTTTAGTATTATTTCAATTAATTATTTCATCCCAGTCCTTTGCATCAAAATTAAGATTAGGAACCTTGAATTCTCTCAATTCTAAATTTTGACCACTCTCATTTCGCATGCCCATGATTTCGCTAACAGCTTTTTCACGTTTTTCCCTAGCTGAGTCACACAACATTGCCAGAAGAATATTTTCCGGGTGAGCAAAGTATGCATTTCGGATGTAAACGTCTTAACAATTTCTACTGATTCTCTAGGCAAATGCTTAACCCAATTAATAGCAGAAAACACATGCCTTGGGCCATCTATGCAATTAGGTCTACATTTGATGTCAAACCAATTAGGACCATACTTTGTCACAATGAAGTGTGTTATTGTGTGAAGTTTCTTTGTTGGTTTCACTGTTGAAACATAAAACCTACAAACCCTATTAACAAGAATTAACCATCTTGCATGACTAAGAGGACCTGGCTTTATATAAGCAAGGTGTTCATTACGAGTATAATAGTTCGTTACCACTAGTTATAGGTTTGAATTGTACTACTGGATTGTTTACACAAAACTGAATGGCTTTCATAATAAGACCAACAAAGATACTTTCCCCAGATGTTGTATCATCTAGTGTTTCAAAAATATGTCTAAGAGGTAATTCATTTGAATTGAATTGAATTGAATAATTGAATTGAATAACCTGTATTAATAATAAAATAAATACATTGGTTTTACAATTTACAATGACATAAATAATTGTGAAGCTCTACTATTTATTTAATTTGGCCCTTAAGCTTTACGATTTACTGGGCTCTTATTAAAAATAAACAGCTAGTTATTATTAATTAATACTAAATAAATAAATAAGTAAATAAGTAGTATTAATAGTTAAAGTATGTATTAATCTTAAAGAAACCAATATTATACATGAGAGATAAGAAATGAACAATCACAAGAAATGTGTCTTTAATACTATATTACAGACAAGAAATTAATAAACAATAGTTAATCAATAGTTAATAGTTAAACAATTAATTATTAATCGGGACTTCAGCTTGGTTTTAAACGAATTTACATTCACAATATTTTTTATATCAATATTTAAACCATTCCATAGTTTCAATTCAATGAAAATGGGTAGTTTTTGTGATGAAGACAATCTAAATTGAGGTATAACATGCTTTGATCTATTTCTGGTCTGATATGAGTGGATTTCTTGATGAGTTACAAAATATTTATTTACCCATTGTAAATTAATGATTTTGTTCTTATACTTTGAATAAAAATAAAATATGCCAGTTTCATTGCATTATTGAGCTTTAGTAAGTTTAGCTCTTTAAATAATGCACTAGAATGATCAAGGAAATCAGCATCAGATAATAACCTTATTGATCTTTTTCGGATGACAAATATATCGTTTAATGCATTGTTAGCGGAGTTTCCCCAAACAAGGGTGCAGTACGTTATATAAGGAAGAATAAGAGTATGATACAGAGTCGATAAAACCTGTTTATGGACTACATTTCTAAGGTTAAACATTATAGCAACGCTCCTTGAAATCTTTTACGCGATATAATTTACATGATCACTCCATTACAAATTCTTATCTAGCATTACACCAAGAAATTTTGTTACAGTACACTCCTTCATAGCGATTTCATTAACATTAAGTTCAAGATATACATTTCTTTTATTAGTAAAAATCATGAAATTTGTTTTACTGGTAATTAGGAAGAGTTTATTGGTGGTTAACTATTTCATTACACTGATGAATTCTGCATTAAATATATTCTTAGTTGAATTAACATCTTTGCAAGAAAAAGACACATTTGTATCATCTGCAAACATTATGAAGTTCAGTATATCAGATGAACGTGGAAGGTTTATACTGTTGAAACATAAAACCTACAAACCCTATTAACAAGAATTAACCATCTTGCATGACTAAGAGGACCTGGCTTTATATAAGCAAGGTGTTCATTACGAGTATAATAGTTCGTTACCACTAGTTATAGGTTTGAATTGTACTACTGGATTGTTTACACAAAACTGAATGGCTTTCATAATAAGACCAACAAAGATACTTTCCCCAGATGTTGTATCATCTAATGTTTCAAAAATATGTCTAAGAGGTAATTCATTTGAATTGAATTGAATTGAATAATTGAATTGAATAACCTTTATTAATAATAAAATAAATACATTGGTTTTACAATTTACAATGACATAAATAATTGTGAAGCTCTACTATTTATTTAATTTGGCCCTTAAGCTTTACGATTTACTGGGCTCTTATTAAAAATAAACAGCTAGTTATTATTAATTAATACTAAATAAATAAATAAGTAAATAAGTAGTATTAATAGTTAAAGTATGTATTAATCTTAAAGAAACCAATATTATACATGAGAGATAAGAAATGAACAATCACAAGAAATGTGTCTTTAATACTATATTACAGACAAGAAATTAATAAACAATAGTTAATCAATAGTTAATAGTTAAACAATTAATTATTAATCGGGACTTCAGCTTGGTTTTAAACGAATTTACATTCACAATATTTTTTATATCAATATTTAAACCATTCCATAGTTTCAATTCAATGAAAATGGGTAGTTTTTGTGATGAAGACAATCTAAATTGAGGTATAACATGCTTTGATCTATTTCTGGTCTGATATGAGTGGATTTCTTGATGAGTTACAAAATATTTATTTACCCATTGTAAATTAATGATTTTGTTCTTATACTTTGAATAAAAATAAAATATGCCAGTTTCATTGCATTATTGAGCTTTAGTAAGTTTAGCTCTTTAAATAATGCACTAGAGTGATCAAGGAAATCAGCATCAGATAATAACCTTATTGATCTTTTTCGGATGACAAATATATCGTTTAATGCATTGTTAGCGGAGTTTCCCCAAACAAGGGTGCAGTACGTTATATAAGGAAGAATAAGAGTATGATACAGAGTCGATAAAACCTGTTTATGGACTACATTTCTAAGGTTAAACATTATAGCAACGCTCCTTGAAATCTTTTACGCGATATAATTTACATGATCACTCCATTACAAATTCTTATCTAGCATTACACCAAGAAATTTTGTTACAGTACACTCCTTCATAGCGATTTCATTAACATTAAGTTCAAGATATACATTTCTTTTATTAGTAAAAATCATGAAATTTGTTTTACTGGTAATTAGGAAGAGTTTATTGGTGGTTAACTATTTCATTACACTGATGAATTCTGCATTAAATATATTCTTAGTTGAATTAACATCTTTGCAAGAAAAAGACACATTTGTATCATCTGCAAACATTATGAAGTTCAGTATATCAGATGAACGTGGAAGGTCATTTATATAAAATATAATAAAAATAACAGTGGAACCAGAACTGAGCCCTGTGGCATACCATGTTTGACAAGCGCTTTAGTTGAGCAAACCTTATTTACTGATACAAAATGACATCTATTGGACAAATAACTTTTAAATCAATCACTGATTGCTACTCTAAAGTCATAGTAATATAATTTATTAAGCAAAATATTATGGTCTTTTTACGATCACTCCTCTGATCAAGTAGAAACTGTAATTCCTCTTTTGGTACTTTTTTATCTCTCCGACATATGCAATCTATGTGAATTTCTTCACAATCATTACTGCATCCTATGTCTGTATGAGATTTTAAATTACATTTACAGGCACATATATCAAACAAATTACTGAGACTGTTCATATACAGTATTCATTTTTTAGTTTCACTAATGATTGTGATCTACTCAACGTTGCTCCTCTTTCTATGAATTTTCCTACCTTTTGAAACAGCTGCTTTATCCTAAACTGTGGGGATTGATGCTTGCTGCCAAAGTTTTAGTAGTTCCTGAGTTATTTGTCTGATGAGTGGCTTGTTAGCTGCATTTTTCCTTTCTTTGAGGTAGAGAAAGTACCGAGCCACTTGTAAATTAGTTGGCAAAAGATTATGAGGAGTTTCAAACATACAATGTTACTTGGAATGCCTTGTGCTCACAAATTTTTTTCTTGCTCAATAACATGGAGAACTTGAAAGCGTAGATGCTGCTGCATGGAAAGCCGTTGGTGTAGAGTTGCTGCGAGAGGGGATGTTGTTAGCTTGATGTGAAGGAGGATATTGTTTCAGTTGTGGAGACACTGGTGTATGGGATGATGATTCCATCTCTGCTCTTCTATAGGTGAATTATTAACTGAAAAATAAGAACAAAAACTCAAATAAATTTCAGTGAGTTTTAATTGCTTAAGGTAAACCAATGAATATTTACTCAGTTTACTCACGTCAGTCAAATAAATGTACATTGTAACAAGTGTAATAAAATATATTTTTTTATCTCATTTCTCATAGCATGCTCACTAGCTTCTTACCTCTGGATTCTGTAGCTGGGGAACAACTACTGCAGCTGTCTGTCAGGTGAACTGTGGTGATTGGGGAGTCAGAAGACACGATGCGTACAAGTATACAGTACGACCTTTGCAGGAATACTTAAATCTGGGAATGACACAAAATAATATATTAAAGTTATGAAAATTTATAATTGTGGTTTCATAATGACATTGATGGGGGTTATTTATATGATGTAATTTTGACGGATGTATGCTAGATGAGAACTCTATTTTCTGTGTTTGTTAAATTGTACTTATGAAAAATGGGGCGGTTAGAGAAACCGAACACAATTTGTATCATCATATTCGTTTTTATGAGCAAAAACTTCAATAAAATATCAGTGTGCCATTGTAAATTATCATTTTCACTCCGCCCTAATACAGTATATATATATATGAAAATTATTTCACGAAGGTAACACGTGAAAAATATTTATGATGAATAAAACCACGAAGGAAAGGAAACACAAAATGGTGCTCAAGCGCTTTCGTCTAATGACATCCTCAGGAACACTGAAGTACATAAAAAGGTTAAGCCTATATATAGGTTACAGAAAGAAAAAAAGAAAAAATAAATAACATACATACACACACACACACATATACATATATATATATATATACATACATATCTATATATACAAATACATACATACATACATACATACATATATATACAATAAACAGAGAAGTAAAAATAATAAAAAATTTTAAAAAATTAAAAATTAAAACCTTAAAAAGATTACCAGTGAGGCGTACAGATTTGTAAGGAAAAATATCGATTTTTAGCACAAGATCAAATGGATTATAAAAATTCAAGCAACATTGTCTAATAGAAATATTCTTGAGTCTGCCATTATCCAACTTTCAAATAACTTCAACATAAGCAAAGGTCTTTTTCAACTCGATCCTGTTATGTTGAATTCCTTTAAAACAGATTTAGATAAGAAGTGTAAAACATTAAATCTTTGGTAAACTTGTCTTCTACTTTATTAACTTTTAATTTGCATTTTATTTTTTTATATATATCGAAACCTGACCATAGGCAGCATTGTGTTAAAACCCGGACAGAGTTCCAGTATAAATTTGTATTTTTATAATCCATTTGATCTTGTGCTAAAAAATCGATTAACTTTTAATTTGCATTTTATTTTTTTTTATATATATCGAAACCTGACCATAGGCAGCATTGTGTTAAAACCCGGCAGAGTTCCAGTATAAATTTGTATTTTTATAATCCATTTGATCTTGTGCTAAAAATCGATATTTTTCCTTACAAATCTGTACACCTCACTGGTAATCTTTTTAAGGTTTTAATTTTTAATTTTTTATAATTTTTTATTATTTTTACTTCTCTGTTTATTGTATATATATGTATGTATGTATGTATGTATGTATGTATTTGTATATATAGATATGTATGTATATATATATATGTATATGTGTGTGTGTGTGTGTATGTATGTTATTTATTTTTTCTTTTTTTCTTTCTGTAACCTATATATAGGCTTAACCTTTTTATGTACTTCAGTGTTCCTGAGGATGTCATTAGACGAAAGCGCTTGAGCACCATTTTGTGTTTCCTTTCCTTCGTGGTTTTATTCATCATATATATATATAAAATCCTCAAAGGAGGGAGGACTAGGGATTCATTGAGTGTTCACCACATCTGTAGACTTTATAGAATACCACTTCATGATTGCCGAGCACGCACTATCAAAGGTAGCCATCACTTTTTTCCGTCTACATGAGAATTCTTCAAAATATACGTCTGAGATCTACGGCTTGTTGAGGTCAACTGAGGTCGCAGGGCAGAGATATGACCAGTTAGTAGCAGGAGTCACGTGACCCATTTCATTGGGTTGAGCCATAGAGTGGGCGGTGCTTAGCTTTTTCCTGTACACACACACACACACACACACACACACACACACACACACACAAAGGAGAAAATGAAACGCTAATTGAAACATGATTTATTTTAAATAAATAAACATACCGACAACAAGTAAATAGTCTCTAATTCATGGCATATATTCAAATACACGTAATAAATATACATATCGTCAACAAGTAAAAGTATGCTAACATGAGAGCAATATTCACGCATCACGATATCCAAAGGGAACAGTATCGTAGGTGCGAGGCACCTCATAGCGTTTCCTATATGTGTTACGACACACTTTCGTCCCCTTAACTTCCTTCACGCCCCCCAGTTTCTCTACCCAAAAATTGTGAGTCCATACAGTCAGTTGGGGTGGTTGATCACCCTCATCTTCTAAACTCACCTGCTCCTTCAGCGAATCAAAGTTAACGATCCGCCGGTTCGCCTGGTTAAGCGTGGTGCCTTTCGCCTTCACGATATATCTCACTTCCTCCCCTACCCTCACCTGTACCCCGTAAGTTTTTGGACCTGTTGAGACAAAAGAATCAGCGTTGGCACTATCTCCATACTCGTCCTTGATTTCATCAGTCAACTCTCCGAGGAATTCCCCAATAGGTGGCATGTATTCACATTCCCTCTCAGTGAATATCACACTATCTGTGTCTGCATACAGAACCCTCTGCCCAAGAGAATACAGTAGACCCCCAAAGTTTCATGCGAGCGTATGCTGTTGTGAAACTGCCTACAGGTATGTTTGTAACACGTGATGTATCTGTAGCCAATTCGGTAATGTACTTTATTATGAACGTATTGCTGATATTCACGATCTCCATGATCTCTTTATCGGGAGCGTTGGCGTAATCCCACACCTCGTTAAAACTTTGGGCTAGATAGACGTTCCCCTTGTCTGTATTCTAGCCAAATTTCCCCCCAAAGACTATTTAGATACAACTTTACACTAAAGCGCTTGCCCGGGTTCTTTACAATTTGGGACCGTTCAAGTTGTATCCCTTCACGATCACGGTAGCGTTGAATATACGCCGATTTTGCATTTTCGGTCTGAACTCCTCGCGGGTACCCTGATGCTTCTACCTTATCCTTCAAAAAGGTGTTTATATATGGTGTGAAAAGGTTTGGGAGCTTCTGAAACCTCCATAGCTCATATATCTTCAATATTCTGTAACCGTGGCGAAAGGCTAGGGACAGCTCGGGACTTGTATATACGCCTCTGATTTTCCGCTGGTTGGATGTGTGATTACAGGGTCCATTGTTCTCCTCTGCGCACTTCACGCACAGGGGAAACATCAGTTTGTCTATGACGAGGGGTAAGACTGGCATCCATAAGTCGCGAGGGGGGAGTTTATCTACGAAAGAAAGACCTAAATAGTTATCGTTCAAATTAACTGAGAACTCTTCGATAGTGAGCACGGCAGGTCCCACCAGCTTTTCTGGTACTCCTACGGGGTACGGATTGTTCATCATCACGTAGGGATCAGAACAAAAGTCGTAGTAATGGAGTTTCACGCCTTTCGCAGGTAGGAATTATAGTTTCAAGGGGTTTGTACGTCCACCTAACAAGCTATCGCCGCATTTGAGAGGATTCAACACCATTGAACGTTTGATGGTGTTTATTTCTTCGCGGTACTGCCCATCTGTCTCCATCCATGCATCATATTCGTGCTCCCACAAGACCTTGTGAGTGAACTGAGAGCTTATAAGCTGATGTCGAGTCCAGGTCCATGCAAGACTATCGGCAGGAGATCTACCATGGATAGCTCCTACGATTCCACACTCAGGACGCAGGACGTTGGAATCCATGCTACCAGCAAACGTTAAAGGAGTACGCATTCTTCTCAACAGTGACACGGTCTTTGCTTAGACCATCCACCCAAAAAGCACGACCAGTGACCTTAATGGCTACTTTCCCAGTGTTGTGGGCATGTTTTATATATACACCGGTCTGTTGCAGTAGGTGTATGAGCCAGTAAATAGATTTATGCCCAAAACTGCGTTGGTTGTTTCTATGAATGACGGATAGTGTGTCTTTAGGCATAAAGCAAATGAGGCGAGCGTGGTTCCGGCTTGTAGCGGGTCGCAGTTGAACAGGTCTATATACATCCTTCTCAAGGCTTTGAAAAATACTCTAAGCACGTGCACATCATTTAAGCAATAACGCTCACATTCATCTTCTATACTTTAAGGAATATATTCATTAAAACTGTTGTAGTAGCGGTCAAAATCTTCACGCTCACTACCACTCATGTTGTCATAGTTAAAGTAATGTTTGGAAGGTGGTAGGCCTACGTAATATAAAGTGTCGCTAGTGATGGAAGTGTAAGGGAAATACCCTTTTGAAACTTCGGCGGCTACGCCCATCACTTTGGGTAGCTTGGCTAATTTACAAGGTGTGAATAATAAAGTGTCTTTAAACTGAGCATTAACTCTTATTTGCATCTGTATAAGTTTGTTTCCTCTTTTCAAGGGATCGCCTGTAAATATCTCCGATGACTCGTGTTCAAGCAGTTCCTTATAAAGGAATTTTGTGTCAAATTTTGCACCGTTCTGGACAAGAATATACAGTCATTTTTATGATCTTGTCCACTACCTTGACAATATAGGAGACAAACAGTTTCACGGGGTTGTCATGTGCGATCGTTTTATAAACGTTTGTTCGTTTACCACATTTGCGACACTAATCACACGCACTCCACGCACTCATTGCAAAATTCTGGCTTTGGTTTCAGCATCCGTTCTGTTTCTATATCGTAATTTTGATAGTTTTGCTGATAGGATGAGAGTAGTGGACTGGGATAACATATTTATTTATGGGCAATGACAAATTTGCGTTGGGTGATGTTTAAAGAAAGTTTTAGGAATATTGAAAGGGAGTTTATTCCTCGTAGGCCAAAGCGCGCTAGAAATCGTGGTAGGCCGAGGTGGTGGACTAGGGAAATAGGAGAGTTTATAAACGAGCGTAATAGAGCGTATAGACTTAGTAAGCGCAATGGCACGGCAGCTAACTTTAATAGATATATCGAGCTTAGACGTCAGGTTAAAAGATCAGTTAGGAATGCCAAGCGTAATTTAGAGATACTTATAGCTGCGGATAGTAAACATAATCCAAAAAAGTTTTTTGAATACGTTAATAATCGTAAGCCGGTAAAAGATAATTTAGGGCCTCTCGTGGATGTTAATGGCGCTTTGGCTTCTGACTCTCAGGCGATGGCGGGTATTTTCAATAACTTTTTTGCGACAGTTTTTACCGTAGAAGACGTAAATAATGTCCCCGACGTGGACGATATCGTTCCATTTAGTAGCGAGACTATTTTGGATGAAATAACTGTTTACGAGGGTGAGATTGCGCATTATATCGATAGGCTAAAAGTTAACAAGGCTCCAGGCCCTGACGCTTTTTATCCCAGACATTTGAAAGATTTGAAAGAAGTTATCGTAGGCCACTTAACGAAGATTTTTAATCAGTCACTCGAAACGGGGATTATTCCTGAAGACTTCAAATTAGCTAACGTCACGCCTATTTTTAGAAAAGGCGACCGCGCAGTAGCTAGCAATTATAGGCCCATTAGCTTAACGTCAATTGTCGGTAAACTTTTGGAATCCGTAGTTAGGGATCGTATCATCGATCACTTAGAAAGTAGAGATTTGATTAATAGTAGTCAGCATGGGTTTCGACGCCATAGGTCTGGTTTAACTAATTTGTTAGAATGTTATAACGAAATAGTGTGCGAATACGATAGGCATAGAGCAGCTGACGTTATTTATTTCGATTTTAAAAAGGCGTTCGATACAGTTCCGCATAGGAGACTAATTGCGAAGGTCAAAGCGCACGGTATACGCGGTCAGGTAGCTAACTGGTTAGAAGAATGGCTTCGTGCTAGGAGACAGAGGGTCGTAGTTAATGGTAGTGAATCCGGGTGGTTAGATGTGGGTAGCGGTGTCCCACAGGGTTCAGTGTTAGGCCCATTGCTATTCGTAATTTACATTAACGACATAGATGTAGGTTTGACTAGTAACGTGTCAAAATTCGCGGACGATACTAAAATAGGCGGTAAGGTTGTTAACGAGGACGATAGTAATAGGCTCCAAGACGATGTAAATAGGATTATGGAGTGGACAGATAAGTGGCAGATGCAATTTAACGTAGACAAATGTAAAGTTTTGCATATAGGTTCTCGCAACAATAATTACACGTACACGATGGATGATAGGGAGTTAGCGAGCGTTGACGAGGAAGTAGATTTAGGCGTACGCGTATCTAAGGATTTAAAGGTTAGGAACCAGTGCCTGGAGTCTTGCGCAAAAGCTAATAGGATGTTAGGCTTCATAGCGCGTAATTTCGAATTTAAATCGAGGATATTATATTGCCCCTTTACAAGTCCCTAGTCAGGCCCCATTTAGAATATGCAGTTCAGTTTTGGTGCCCGTACTTGCGTGAGGATATTGATAGGTTAAAAAGAGTTCAACGTCGTGCCACGAAACTGATTCCGTCATTGCGCAATAAGCCTTATGAAGATAGGATTAAAGAGCTAGACCTGTATTCACTCGAAACTAGGAGATTAAGGGGGGAGCTTATTGAAATTTTCAAAATCGTTAATAACATCGATAACGTAAATTTTGACAAATTGTTCACTTTCGATAATAGTAATACTCGCAATAACGGATTTAAGTTGCGTGGCAGACGTTTCATTTCTAATATCGCTAAAAACTTCTTTACGTTTAAAGTAATTGATAAATGGACTAATCTTCCTGCGTCAGTCGTTCATTCTACCAGTGTTAATATGTTTAAGAACCGTCTTGACAGACATTTAAAAAGTATTAACGTTGTTTAATATAAAAAACAAAGTTAGCAACAGGAGCTCTGGTGGTGGTGCTCGAGGATGAGTCTGTTGACGATGAATGCCAGCTTGTGACATGCCAGCGTGTGATGCCAGCAATAAAATTATTTAAAAAAAAAAAAAATTAGACTAACACGAACGTAGATGTTGGTCGTAGCGTAAACTAAACGACTTTTTGTTTAACTTTACCTACTTTTTTTTTTTTTTACTTTGCATGTCTGTAACTCTTTTCTTGCATGTTTGTAGTTTGCATGGTATGACTGTGAGTTAAGACTATGTTTGCATGGTTTGTAAGCGTTCTTATTTTACTTCTTTTCATCTTTCACCCATCTCCTATTCTCTCCGACTATTTTTCTGACTTGTCGGCAGTGGCCGGCGGATGATGATGGTGAGTCTTTTTTCTCTTTTTTCTGAATGAAAGTTAACCCACGAATGATAGGTGTTGCTCCTTACTTAACCCCTTCTTCTCTTCTCTTCTCTTAACCCCCTACTCTTTCCTTTCTCCCGGGCTAACCTTAGAGTGGATCTTAGGGTCTTTGTTAGCCTTAGCTTCTGTAGATCTGTAGATCTGTAGTATACAGCTATACAAGGTTTATTTTTAGGCTTAGCATCTTTCATGTAACATACGTGTTTTATACTTATGGAGCTCAAAGCAGTTATTATTGGAAAGTGTGCGTCTATACATATTACAGTCCCACTTCTCAGCTTCAATTATACGACTTTCATATTTTGATTTTTTACACTGCTCACATACCATGTGGCCATCCTTACAATGTTTCACTATGTCATCCACAAACTCGAGACATCCCTTGCACAAATCATGATGCCTTCCATATTTTCGACTTTTATCATAACTCGCGCAAAGGTCCCTTATATTGCGGATGGGGAGATAAGTTGTTCCTAGCAACCCTAAAATAAGTAGGGGACTTGACGGTCTCTCACACTGCATTTAAAAACATACAGAGCCCTACGACGATCATCCATTCAAGTGCAGCTATACGAACATTCGTTTCCTGCTCCACCCTTCTCAACTCTTCAGGACCCATATCACACTGAAACTCGCTCTTGCAATCTGTGGCCAATTTACGAGCACGCTGCACAACCGTCGGCAACCAAATTTTTCTGGCCCATGCATTTAGCACATTAAACATGTGAGGTAAGACTACTGCTATAAAACCGCAAATAGCATGAGAATTGAAGGTAAGAGTATAAGGTGTGGCTGTATGTCCCGCAACACGGAACACGTGGTCAATACCGATCGTGAAGTTCTCCATATTGAAGGCGATGCTACTTTGAAAGGCCTGCATTATACGGCTCATAATGCATTGTATATGTACAGCAGCCAAGCGCCTGTAAGGTATTACTACCCAAAAATCTTCTATACCCGCGTCATCTGACCCGAACCCGAAGGACAGGCGCGTCGTGACTTCACGTCAATCGTTGTTCTGAAGGGCAAACTCCACAATACGCTCAACTACGCGCCGTAGTCCGTGTTGAACAACGTTGCTATACATGGTTCCAGGGCCGACCCTGACTACCTACCGATTTCTAGTCACGGCAGGTGGAGGTGGCGGTGCGCACCAGCTCGAATGTTATGCTACTCTCTTCAGAATGAGATGCTGCTGCTGTAGGGGGTACGGCCGGGATTTAACAGGAATAAGGGGGCACAGTTTTATTTTTAGAAGGAACTAATGTGGGGGTTGTGTCGTAAGACGTAGAGGGATGGGGATCTATTACTGGGGGTCTAACAGTCGGTGCACTCCTGGCATGATTTATACCTCACGTGAAAAGCGAATCATCATCAACTTCTTCATGCCCCCGCTTTCTCCTCGAATTTTCTCGAAGGGGTGCTACAGATATCGCTGGTGGGGTTCGCAAGCGGGGGTGGAGTTTATAGCCCCAACTACACTGTCATCGGTATCGTCTGCAATATCGATGATGGGGAGATGCTGCTGGCACATTACCTCATCCTCATCGTCATTTACGGTTCTCAGGAAGGAGAGGAAAAACAAGACTGTAGAATATAAGGAACATCACTTAAATTTTTATTTTATTTTGTAAATGTTCCACTGAGGAGTGTGACGGGTTAAAGATAGATTCTGTAGAAAAATCCAGGTTCACGAGCCCCTCCACATGTATTATATCTGACCCTACAGAATGTGGTAAAACTGTTTATGCTTAAAATCAGTAAAGATAAGGGGGAGATGTTCTCATAATTTGTGCATAAAGTCATATGGTGCTCTTCGACATACCAGTCAGTATACAACGCGTACCAAGATGATATTTTGTTCCACAAAGGTGTAAAGGACGTTAATTCGTTAAAGGGAAATGAGCATACGGTCATTGTAATTGACGATCTCGTGTTAGAAATGGATTAAACGTTTGCTGAGACATTTACAGTGTTCTTCCACTGTCTTAGCATAAGCGTATTCATCAATCAGAATCTTTTTTAAAAAAATGCGCGATGTATCGCTAAATACACAATATCTAGTCTTATTCGCCCAAAGTAGAGATGTGTCACAAATTGAGGTATTAGCCAATCAAATGTTCCCGAATCAGTGTAAAGAGTTTTTGGAAGTTTATAAAGAAGGTACAAGTCAACGTTACCGATAGTTGCTTTGTGACCTTCATCCGCGAAACACGTTTAGGGTGCTTCTATGAACGAATATATCTCCATACTAGCTTGAAACGGTGTATATTCCAGAATGACAAAGAGGTTAAAGAAATACCGTGAATAAATAAAAATCCATCATCGACTGCCACGGGCACTGCAGCAGCTGTTTGTTGAAAATACTGACTCCGACTTTTTAAAATACATCTGTGAAATCTGTCTTAACGTTATAAGATGTAATGTACCAATGAAACCCCGTCAGAAGGCGCGCCTACGTCGTTACAAGAATATAATACGCGCACTAGCTCGTAAAAATCAAACTGTGGGGAAAAAAAATGAATTATTGTACAAAGAGGGGGGTTCATCCCTGCCAAACTTATTTTCAGTTTTGGCGCCTTTACTGACTAGTTTAATATAATGAAGAAGGTAGTGATTCCACACGAGGTGTATGCTTCACTACAAAACTCAAAGAGTCCAGAAACAATGAAAAGTCACCTGACGAGAAAAGAATCTTATACCAAGAAGCTCTGCAGAAATTTCTTCTTGAGTACGAAAATTATAAGAATCCAACAGAGGTCCCTGTACTTATTAGGCACAGTGCAGACAACGTTGAACATGGAGGCATAGGACCTGGGGCCAAGGCTAGAGACGACCATTCAAAGAACAACAGATCGACCCCCACAACATATTGAGCATGTATTAAAGAGCAGTCTCCCACATACATTGAGGAATAAAGGATTAAGTCTTTATAATCTATTGAGTGAGGAACCCATTATACAGTGGACCGATACAGGTGAGGTTGTTGTTGAACGAACAAAGGTACAGGGTTTGAACATCATTGACATCGTCCATGACTTGGTGGGAAAGTGGGATAGGCCCTCGAGAGCAGCATGGAAGCAAATTAAAGCAAGACTACATTAATAAATGTCCCCAAAACATTGATATGTAATCTGAACAGGTTAATAGAATTGAGACTAGGCTCGCATGTCCCACAGCATCGATAGCATCTCTGAAAAAGAAGAAGAAGAGACCAATCAGCGGCGACCAACCCTACCCGAGCGCCTCTAAAATACGCAAATGGCTAGCATATTATGAAAACGTTATTATGACATTTCTAACCCAGCCTCCTATGGCGCTGTTAATAGACTGTACTGAGGCGTTAATAATGAGGTTAGTGGGGAAAAATGATGTTGATAGGTTTTTGCGGGAGCAGGATGCTTATACAATTCATAAATTCGTAAGCAGAGATATTCAGTGTATAATGGTGGCTACTGCTACATCCTATTCATAATAGATGTATTCTCAGATATTTGTGGTTAATTCCCCTGAAAAATAAATCGCCTGAAACAGTTGCTAAAGCAACCAAAACGCTGATGTTGAAAGAAAACAGGATTCCTGGCTATTTTTGTACGGATATGAGGAAAGAAATTGTAGGCCGAGCTTTTCAAAACATGTTGACAGAGTTTAATATGAGTTACTACACTACCATTTCTATACATAAGGCATCTTCAGTTGAAAGAGTTCAACGTACCAGAAAGGAACGTATGCATCGCTATTTCACACATAAAAACACCTACAGATATATAGACATTCTGGATTCGCTGGCGTCATCCTACAACCGTTCATACCACCGAGCGATTGGTACAATACTTAGCGAAATTTTAGAAAGAGGTACGCACACAGAGCATGAAGTGATTATATAAGGCTGTCGCGTTCGGATAATAAATTCGCGAAAGGATGTGAGCAAGGTTCGACACGTGAGATTTTTAAAGTTAGGGCTATGAGACCTAAAGACGAGATTATGCTGTATTACGTTGCAGATTTGAATGGGGAAGAAATTGCAGAGGGCTTTTACGGGGAGGAACTAGAGAAAGTGGCATTTAATTTAGGAAAAATGTGTTTCAAATTGAAGAAATTTTAGACAGGAAAGGTTCAGGAAAGAGAAAAATGTACCTGGTGAAATGGCTAGGGTATCCAGAAAGCTTCAACACCTATATAAGAGCTGATGCAATAATGAAGCTTAAATAGTATGCAACATGGAGCTTAACCACTTCTACGTCACACTCCCATCCACTTCTCTGTAACTTTGTAACAGAACTCCATGGGCCCATTGAATTGGGCCGTGAATCATATGAGTATGAATATGCGAAATTCAATAGGCTACCAAGTTTTTAAGCATTGATATTAAAGAATCCGTTTATACGGTTCTTATAAACCGTGATGAATGTGAAAAGGCCGGGGTAACTCGGGACGATACAATGCGCGCCGCCAGGAGTGCGGAGGCACAGTACTACACTAGAATAGTAACAATAGGGCCGGGTCATTATGGCGCAGCCGAGGATGTTGTGAGAGACTTAAATGGTAGTTTAAAAAGATCAAATCTTACGGATGATTTAGTGTACGAAATCTTAAACAAAGACATACCAGCACATACTCTTGACTCTAAAATCAGAGGCTAACATAAATATTAAAGGCAAAGGGCTGCTCAAAATTGTAACCTAGGGAAGATATGGGGCAGCCATCCAAAGAGATGTCTTTCACGAAGCACAACATGACTTGTGCAGCTTAATGTATCAGCTGAAATTGGAGAAATTGAAAGATAGCTACCATCCCCGGGACATGTGCTATATTTACAGTAATATCGTGAAACATCAGTTTCTTGGGGATACCCAGGCGCGCCTGCTGGGCTTCGCTCACATTCCCAATCATAGATGAAGGAGCTTAAGCAGTACATACGGCAAGTCTCGTTATGTCAACCAGTATCTCAATATATATAAGAACGATTGAGGGGAAAAGTTTTCCATTCGGTGACGGGAGCTTAACAGTGAAGCTGCACTTTCGGCGTACTGTGATATAATGACCCGAAGGCATTTCACAGTCTATCGAGGGGTGAGATACCAGCGCGGGAGTGGGATTGGATCTATTTCTTTCAACCATACTGCGTACGGCTGTCCTTTTGCTGAAGAGTGGTGCCAGATATCTCCGGAGGAAAGCGTTACAATCAGGCCTTAACACGGTAGAAGACATGATGGGGGAGACTAAGCTTAAAGAAGCTCTGAAAAAGCGCTTAATGTGTACACGGGACGAAATCATCAAAGGTGCAAAGAGAAAAATGCGTGGTAGTGGGAAGAAGAAAAAGAGTCCTGTACGTACCTCTTTAACTGCTGAAGGCTATTATCAAGCTAAAGATGAAAGTAAAGAAGATATATGAATGCTTGGGATGCCTACACACAGATTTCACATTTCAGGAGAAACTTCTTGTGAATGGGGTCGATATTAAAATAAAGCTCACTCGTACGAGCCCTGAGATTTATTTAAATCTGGGGGCTGATCAAGAAGAGAGCTCGAAGCCTGCAGTTATTCATATTATGGAGACATATCTCTGTGTGCGTCGAGTGAAATTAAGCTCTGCTAAACAAATAGAAATTGAAAAACATTTACTACACGCCACAGTAAAATACCCAATTAATAGAGTCCAGCTCAAACCATGTACGATGCCCTTAGGGCTAACATCGAAGCAGATAGAAAATGTTGCCCTTGGATCTCTACCAAAAATGTTATTACTTGGAATACAGGAACACGCTTTTGTGAAGGGAAAATATAAAAAGACCGCATTTAATTTCGAAAATTTCGTCCTTAAAAAGATAACCCTGTACGTCAATGCAGTCGCCTTAGATGGGACATTGGAAACGAATTATTCTACAGATTACGAGTCGTATGCGGACATTTCTTCGAAAACAAAACTTCGAAATCAAAAACTTCGACATCCAATAACTTCGACAAAAAATTACTTCGAAAATAAAACTTCGAATCAAAAACTGCGGACATTTCTTCGAAAACATAAAAGGATAATTATAAAATATTACACAAATCTTTTATTATTAAAAACCTCTTTTATTATAAAAACCTCTATGCCATCCCTCAATCGCATTGTTGGTTTTCGGTAAATTGTTTTCAACTCTTTCATAGCATGACCACATGTCAATTTTAAATTTGGCAGCACCACGTCTTCCCCGTCTGTCAGGACGGCCGATCCACGTATCTTCGAAGTAATCAACAACAGGTTCTGCTTCATGTGGAAGAATGTTTTGTTCAATTAGCATATTAAATCCCTCGACAACTTTGTTAGGTGGCACGAAGGCAAGAGCTGTAAGCATTCGAATATTTAGAGCGAATTGGGCATCAGTGTCGTATCGTGCTTTGAGTCCATATTCACAGACTTTCCTATATAAGCATTGGCCAAAATGGAAAAAGCAACCATAGTTTGCAACTGATTGAAATTCCGAAGTTAATGCATTAATCACTTCTGTTTCAAAATCAGTTAAAACTTAATCAATGTTTAAGTTAGGAGCGAGGACTTTTACTTGTCTCAAAATGTTTATGTTTTCGAAGAAATGTCCGCAGTTATTGATTCGAAGTTTTATTTTCGAAGTAATTTTTTGTGGAAGTTATTGGATGTCGAAGTTTTTGATTTCGAAGAAATGTTTTGGAAGTTTTGTTTTCGAAGAAATGTTTCCGAAGAAATGTCTGTAAATCATTACGAGTTCCCGCTTTTCTCGAGAGCTTATAGTAATCTTGCACATATTGCCGGTACTTGTAACGAATTAGGAATCGGCGTAACACAGAAGGAATTCGTCGAGCTGGTGAACTTTACTCATTTGACATCTCGCCAGATTTATCTGCTAGAATAAATACGCACATAAGTCCACAGCAGAGTGAGAACATATCAGTCAGATTGGAGTTCGCCAAGCCGCTAGACGCTCCTATTAGTGTACTAGCTTACCTCGAATCGCAAGCCCAAATAGAAAATAATAGGTTTAGAGGTGTAGTCACAGACTTTTAAAACTGGATAGATACGAATACACTCTAGAGCAGTGGTTCTTAACCGGGGGGGCGCGCCCCCCTAGAAACAGGAATTTCTCTAATTGTATTTGTTATTCTCTTAACGAGAGCATGGGCTAATATTGAGAAGTTATTGAGAATGTTATTTTGATTGAAGGGGGGCGTGGAGGGAAGGACCAATTCCTAGAGGGGGCATGGTAGTAAAAAGGTTAAGAACCACTGCTCTAGAGAGTAATGAATAGTGACCGTCTCATATGCTCCAAATTTATCGGCGTGTTTGCGAAGAATGAAACACCAAAGCTTCCAACTATGAGGTATTGCGGCGCACTTATTCTAAATACGGATGTTAGTAGCGGAGAAGGGATTCATTTGATAGCTATTTTTAAAATAGGGAACGCTGCTCTTCCTACGTCCAGCTGAAACACTCTCTTACTGGCAATAATCAAACGATCACTTCGCCGTAGGCGGTTTCACAATGAACCTACTATATATCTGTATGGACAGTAAAGCCTTAGACACTCGTTCAAACTCTCGTGGTTTGCCTACCGAGTGCTAAAACACATATTTAGCGAAGCATCGAGCAGCGTGACCAGCTACTGCCCGAAAAATACCAGTAGACCATCTTCGACGAAACTGTCCTGTGGCAAGTCCCTGCACATTCAGTTTCTCTTCTCTCACTCTTCTCTCTCATTTTTTCTCGAAACTGTCCTGCACCAAGTCCCTGCGCATTCGGTTTCTCTTCTCTCTCTCTCTCATCGGTGATCGTTCACCTATCGGTCAACTAATCACAATGGATGGAATTTGGATCCAACTTAGTTGCTTCCAAATCGAGCCTCTCCAAATTTTGACGAAAAAAATATTTATTCGAAACGTTTGTACTGCTACTGATTATCACGTCATATTTAATTTACCAAATTTTCTAGACGCTTCACTTTGAAACAATAACTATAATTTGCTCTGGCCAAATTCACGGAAAAATGTGACAAATCTCTCAAAATTTCGCAAAAATTTAATCACACCTAGCTACCAATAGGATCACTTATGGCAGTTACATCGGAGAAGATAAAAAAAATCATCAAACACACGAAACAAAACTGTACAGTATAAATATAAAAGCGCCCATACGTAGTAACCGTTATTATAATTTAACAAATATTATTATTCAAACTACCTTCAGAAATCACATCGATACATTTACATACAAAAGACAAAAATGAAACGCAGAAACTTCATGTCATCAATTCCCGATAATCACGAACCCTCTTACACTTTGCGGGAAGCACACAGAGATTACCACAGCGCTATTGGCAATCTAAAAGGCTCCATCTCCGGTGAACACTCTAGCTACAGTTTTAACTGCACGAGTAAACCCAAATGAAGTTAAAAAAATAACAATTTTCCAAAACAGAATCATTAAATATAAAAAATTTAAATATTAATAACGAAAAGTTACTTTAATACATTAATTCCAAATTGAAACGCTAAATTTCATAGGAGGAAAACTCGTAATTCACAAATTACATCTGAGAGACAACTCTCTCTTTCAACACAAAACCCAGTATGGTTTGTAAATTACCAAACTTCCAGTAATTTATCGTTTCCAAGTGAAACTACAAATTTACATCGTTATTCTAAATAAGAACAGATATTATGAACCCAAAAATACAAGGCAACCTACTATGTAAACAAAAATTAAAACAAATCTTTGCATAATGAAGTGTTTGCTTTGTTTGTAAGCGAGCCTCTATAAAAATATTCCTAACCGAACAAACTGCATTTAGACCATGAAATAATTTTGTAACATTTTCTATGCAAACCCACGAACGTAAAAAAAATTTTCATTATTAATACCCAAAATAAAATCTTAAACCAAAAAATCCCTAACCCAATAAAAATCTAATTTCAGAATAATAAAAAAAATTTAAACAGCCTAAGTATACAAAACATCACTCGGAATTGTCTTGAAAATGAAAGAAAGAAACCAAAAATAGACAACAACAATCAGCCCACCTATAAAAATATAAAAATTGATGACTATATACAAAAAAAAAAAAAAAACAGAAATTAATTTATCCAAAGAATTTACGAAAACAATTTCTCTATTTCAATTTAACAAATTTTTATCTTTTTATAACAAATTTTGCTTATTTTGAAGTCACACAATTTATATACGGCAAGCATAATAAACTTAAACAGTCCGAATTTGACCCAGTATAAATTAGTGTCTAACGATTATTTTTCAACTTAAAACCTTAAACTTAATTTAAAAGTATAAAGCGAACTAAAAAACTACAAAGCGATCCTTAAAAGTAAGCACATTTGATGTTGATGTGTCGGCCTGTAAATCCATTATATAAATCCAGTCAAAGAATACTCTTAAAAACTCCCACTAAATTCTTGAATTTTTTTAACTCATTGAATCTCTTAGAATGCTCTACTATATATATATATATATATATATATATATATATATATATATATATACACACACGTATATATTATTACCTAAAAATGCGTCACCATACCCTCAAACATTTTAAACCTTACTGTATAAAAATGCATGTCACATATCTATTTAAACAAGTAAAATAATTCAATTCATGTAAGTAAGTGTAAAATTTATTTACTAATCATTATTCTCATCCTCACAATTATTACTAATTCAGAAAATGTAAACACAAAATAGGTAGGCTTTTATATATATATATATATATATATATATATACACATATATATATATATATATATATATGTATATATATATATTATACACACGTATATATTGTTATTACCTAAAAATGCGTCACATACGCTCAAACATTTTAAACCTTACCGTATAAAAATGCATGTCACATATCTATTTAAACAAGTAAAATAATTCAATTCATGTAAGTAAGTGTAAAATTTTTTACTAATCATTATTATCATCCTCACAATTATTACTAATTCAGAAAATGTAAACACAAAAAAACTTTAAACACAAAATAGGTAGGCTTTTGACAGGAGTAATAAAAGTCGAAGGAATGAAAAAAGAGGAATGAGTCATCGGACAGCACTTATCAATTTAGAAATTTCTCCCTCCGACCGAACGAAACGAAATCTAAAGAAAACGGACTGAGGAAGGAAATAACGCGAAGAAAAAAGAAACAAACGACTCTCGAATTTCGACTCTAATTTTTTACTCCACATTACAACAGCTTCGACAAGACGACTCAGAGAAATTTTGAGTCGTAGCGGTTTGGAAATCTAGACTCCAACGAGAAGAGAAAAAAAAAAAATTTTGACCGCGAAAATTACGAAAATGCTCGCTATGAGAAGAAATTTTGAAAATGATGGGCGCCATCTTGAAAAACAGTTACAATGATTTGTTAAGGAATGGGATTCGAAATTTGCTTGCAAATGGGTTAACACAATGCATCTTACTATTTAAATAATCGAAACAGAAAAATTATTAATGGTATAATATGGGTAGCAACAATTTTGACCGAAATATAAGGCACGTGGGAAAGCTCTTATATTTATTTAAAGGAACACAGCGTAGCCACCAAAATGTCGTGTTTAATTCATTTAAGGGCCCATTCCTTCATTTATATTTCATTATTTACTTTCTATTTCTCTTTATCCTTCATCGATCTCTTTACACTCGTTTCGCTGTCCTTTATAAAAACGGGTAGCCTGACCGAGTTGAGGCCATTATAATTCAAACAATGCAAAGGAGACGGGGGGGGGGATTAATTATATACTTCAATAACACTTTAATAACTTTTATTTATGCCGAAACGCTTTTAAATAAACGGGGTAATGCGAGGGGGGGAATTAACATTAACATTTAAGCCGGAAAAAGACACGAAATACTATTCTAAATTAAATACTATTCTAAATTTACAACTACATCGTATCACACAAAAACACCTTAAGCCCAAGGCCGTCCGATGACTGAAGGGCATTTCTGCCCAGCCTCTAGAGTCTAGACCATGGTCAGGCGTTGCCAAGTAGTATAGCCAAACAATTATTTAACGTAATTACATTGTTATTAAATATTATTATCTTCTCTATTAAACAAACATTAAATTCTTATAAACAAACATTTCAATTCTTAATTAGACATTACTACAATATTGTCTTCTAAACAAGCCAACTGGCTGGCAGATGGCTGGCTCTACACTATTGCTTGCTCTCCTACCCATTAATATATATAAATATACACTCCTTCTAAGGCAGATTAAGCCTTCTCAGCCAACTGGCTGATTAAGACTTCTAAGCCAACTGAGGCTGTCAATAGCGTCAGTATGAGACAAGACATGCCAGCGAAAAGAGCATCTCCTCTCTTCTCCTCTCTCCTCTCCCTTAGGTTGCCTTCCGAGGTAAGGTTAAGGTACCCCTTTTGGGGTGAGGTCATTCTTCTGGGCCTTCCTTCAACCCCTCTCCCCTTCATGCAGCTTGGGGGCTATACCCCCTCCATTTTGCTTGCATGCCAACCCTCCTCCCTTTTGCTTGCATGCCAACCCTCCTCCCCTTTGCAACATTGATCTGCATTGCAATTGCACTCTCCCATTTTGCAGTCATACTACTTAGCCCAACGTGGGCAACGGGTCAATCGCAAAGAGGCCCCAAAAATATAGCTTCCCTCACCAACTATCTGCAAAGCAGATAAGATCCAGCTTTGGGACAGGATCTAGGGCTTACAGCTACGCCGAGCCAACTATATTCAGAACCTCAATATAAGCGAAAGACTCGTTGCATCATGAAAAAGAAAAAACTCATTTACCATTACTTATTCGGACTATAGTGGATTTAATTTTCCCAGAAGAGTTTCTTGTTCCATGCACGGTCTGTGTGTATCATTAAAACCTCAGGGGACCAGTCTGAGTTCAATCCCATATATATATACTGTGTATATATATATATATATATCTATATATATATATATATATACAGGGTGGGCGAAAAGTCACCGTACACCCGCACGATACGCACCGGAAATCAATTTGCGTTTACACAGCACAGCACAGCACACACTACTATGTACAATGGCAGTCTGGCAACAGTGTCGAATGGCAATTTGGCAACAGTGTCGAAGATAGTGCGTACGTGACAGCCGTACCCATGGAATTTAGTTGTGGTGTTGTCGGTATGGTTGACACAAGCAGTTACTCTGTTGAGGAGCGGTTGGTGACAAGTGTGTGGGTGCATGAGAGACCGCACACGGAACAAACAATGACGCAGGTGATGGCTGTGTTTCGGGAACGGTTTAATAAGGTTCCACCACGAAGAGCGACACTGCTGGATTGGGAAAAACGTGCGTTCGCTCTTGGAAGTGTTAAAGACAGGCCGCGGAGTGGGAGAAAGACAACTCGCTTGTAAACATGTGCAGCGATTGCCGCTTCCACTGAACGTTCCTCAATTAAGTCGACGCGGAAACGATCATCAGAGCTTGGTGTGCCACGGTCAACGATGCGAGACCACATGAAGAAAGACCTGAAAGTGAGGCCGTATCGCCCAACTTTCGTGAATGAACTGTCAGATGCCGACATCGATCGGCGTTATGAATCATGCCGTGCTCTGTTGGACACATTCCCAAGTGCCGTATCCCGCTCAAAGGTTCTTTCCAGTGATGAATGTACCATCTATCGCAGTTCGCGCGACAGAAATGTGGTGTTCTGGTCAAAAGAGAATCCCTATTTCACGCAGGAGCTGGAACATAATCCACCGCATGTGATGATATGGGCGGGTATGACATCAGGTCATTTGATTGGACCTTACTTTTTCGATGGATCCGTGAACGCGGCATTTTATTCGGCAATGTTGGAGACGTGGCTCATACCTCAGCTCAGAGATAGGGGACTCATGGATGACGTGTGGCTGCAGCACGATGGGGCACCCGCACACTTTGCTCTTTCTGTGCGCGACGTTTTGAACGAACATTTTGCAGGCCGCTGGATTGGCCGTGGTTCACCGACATCTCCGGCACCATTACCATGGCCACCACGTAGTCCTGACCTTACCACCCCGGACAATTCGTTGTGGGGTATTATCAAGGGAGTAGTGGCTGCGCGTCGCTACAACACCAACGAAGAGTTGCGCACAGCTGTGGAAGACGCCTTTCGCACCATTACTCCACAAATGCTCCGACGCATGTCACAGAGGACATGGAGGCGCATCCGCTTGTGTGTCCAACATTAAGGTGCACATACGGATCCATTGGACATGTAACCACGAAGTACGTAAGTGATTCAGATTAATTACACCGGTCTGCAAGAAAATCGATTTCTTTATTTTGAGTTGTGATTCTGAGGCAGTTCACTGCGCTGAATTAAAAAATGCTACCAGTTTTTTTCTATCACCCACAGTTTTAAAGTTATTAGCAAAACAATTTTGGGGCGTTTTGTAATTTTTTACCTTTTTTATCTTTAATTAATTTCGTTTTTTCATATTTTTCAGATAGATAATTCTAACATTACGTCTTTAAAATTTTAATAATGGCTTCTAGAGGATGTACCCATAGTCCAGACATATTTTGTTATATTTGTGGTGGGTATGTTGTAAAACAAAGGACAAAGGTAACGACCTTCATTAAAAGAGCTTATCATGCTTATTTTGGAATTAAATTAGGAGATCAAGACAAAAGTTGGGCTCCACACAAGGTTTGTCTTACGTGTGTTGCGGCACTAAGGAATTGGAGCAAAGGTAAAAAGAAAAGTTTGCCATTTGGGATCCCTATGGTATGGCGCGAGCCTAGAAACCATACCGACGACTGCTACTTCTGTTCTTGCAATGTTAAAGTTTATAATGCAAAGAATAAAGAGAGCCTTCAATACCCAAGTCTTCCATCTGCAATAAGGCCGGTACCCCATGGTCCAGAAGTTCCTATTCGCCGCCCACCCGAGAGTCTGGATCAATACAATTCAGATTCTGATTCAGCTCCAAATCCAGACAATGATGATGTTTATGAACAGCCAACAGCTGACCGAGATCCTCCTAAACCATTAACCCAAGCCGAACTAAATGACTTAGTCAGGGATTTGAATCTGCCTAAGGACTCTGCAGAACTTTTGGGGTCTAGATTGCAGGAGAACACTTTATTGGCATCCGACACATACTTCGCTTGGTACAGAAATCGTGAGAAAGACTTCGTGCCTTTTTTCGAAGAAGATGGTCCCTTGGTATTTTGCAAGGACATCACTGGATTAGTGTGCAAGCTAGGCATCGAATACCAAACCAGTGACTGGAGGTTGTTTATAGATTCCTCTAAAACCAGTCTAAAAGGAGTGTTACTGCACAACGGTAACAAATATGCATCAATCCCAGTGGCCCATTCTACTCATTTAAAAGAGACCTATGATAACATGAAACTGCTTCTGGAAAAAATTCAGTATCAAAATTACAGATGGATATTGTGTGGGGATCTCAAAGTCATTTGCATGTTACTTGGGCAGCAATCAGGATACACTAAGATGCCATGTTTCATCTGCGAATTGGATAGTCGAGCACGTGACCAGCACTGGAAGAGGAAAACTTTGCCTCCTAGAGAGAATCTTACCCCAGGATCAAAGAACATTTTACATGAACATCTAGTTGAACCAAATAAAATCCTCCTACCACCCTTGCACATTAAGTTAGGCTTGATGAAGCAGTATGTCAAAGCATTGAATAGAGAAGGTGGGTGTTTCAAGTACATTTGTTCAAAATATCCAAAGATTAGCTACGAGAAAATAAAGGAAGGTGTTTTTATGGGTCCTCAGATTAGAAAGTTATTGACAGACGATCATTTCCTGAACACAATGACCAATAAAGAAAAAGAAGCATGGCTTGGTTTCAAAGATGTTGGAAACTTCTCGGGAAACTACAAAAGCCAAAATTATGAAAGACTGGTGGAAAATATGCTTAAAAAGTTTTGCGCCTTAGGCTGCAACATGAGCCTCAAAGTTCACTTCTTATTTTCGCATCTTGACCGTTTTCCCGAAAATCTCGGAGATGTCAGTGAGGAGCAAGGGGAACGATTTCACCAGGACATCAAAACCATGGAAAGAAGATATCAAGAAAGATGGCAAACAAATATGATGGCGGATTACTACTGGTGTCTGCAACGAGATCAGCCTAACGCACAGCATAATAAAACATCAAAGAAGCACCGGTTTAGTCGTTATTAGTCAGATCTACCTTCGTAGTCTTAAGTCTTTGGAATAAGTACTGAAATGTTTGCAAGTAAAGAATGTAAATATATTTTGTTTCTTTCAGTTATTTTTTTATTCTTTCATAAACAAGCAATATGCTTGTCCAAGAGCTAGGAGCTATTTAATTCTACTTTAATTAGGTTTTACTCTATCACCTAAAGATTTCGTGCTACAAGGGGTGTTGTAATACCTCATCTGTCCCCAAATGTTAACCACCCATTGATGGGAGGGGAGAGAGTATTTTGCTGGGAACGGGACTGGTTGTTATATATATTTACCCTACATTATTATGTAAGCGTTACTGTAGTCTATAACAACAAAATTTATGGTTTAGCATGTGCAATCCAATGTTGGTCTCGATAAGATGGTTCACATTTGGGGATAAATGGGGGATTTATGACACACCCTGTAGTAAGAAAACCATACGTGATAGGGAAAAACTAACTATATTTTTGAGATCAGCGCACTCAAATTATATAGAATCACCAACTAGTTTGTAAAAATCGATCGACAAGTTTTCAAATGTGTACTGGTGTTATGATTATCCATTTTTGAACGACAAGCCAAAACGAAATATAAATCTATGTATTTCCAATTCAGTATAACTAAAATTATATCACAACACGAGACGGTACAAATAAATTGCAGCAAAAACCCAATAATTTCTGAAAACATGTCAGTGAACTCCTCGAGCGAGGATGATGGCTTCACATCTTGAAGGCATCGAATCAACCACAGCCTGGGTCATTTTCGTAGAAATTGATATTAAATGAACGATAAGCAAGACGTCCTGTAAGTTTTGTTCCACTTTTTGGACATCATTTTAATTAGTTCCATAAATGTTCAGTTGTTCACCGAAGTTTATATCAGGACTTTTTATCGAAAACTTCAGCACTTAAACCCTCCCAATCGTCTCCTCCCTCTACGGATATAACGAAAGTCTTGTTGAATGATGCAGTGTATTTTGGATCGTTGTCTTACTAGAAGATGAATTTCCTCTCAGTTAAACGAACTCCACTCGGCAGTGGATGCTGAAACAAAATTCCGTGGTAGTGTCTTATTCACATCTCCATCGATATTTTACGAGATTACACACGCCAGCGTTATTGAAGCATTCCCACACCATAAACGAACCACCATGTTTCACATTTTTACTGATACAGTTAGGCAAATGTTTCATGGCAACGTCGTCTCGCGAACCTATACGCTTTTCATTTCCAGAAAGTTCATTTTGGCCTCATCACTCAGAACATTATTCCATTTATCGTGTCAGTTCTGATGTTCCTTTCCAAACTCAATTAAGAGTTTCTCTTATTCCCATCGCTAATATACGGCTTTCTGACAGCAACATTTCCTTGCAGCCCACGTTCTTGAAGACTTCTTTTTCACAGTGAACGTAATTACAGCAATTCCACGGTCCTCCTGAATGGGTGATCATATTTCTGGAGCGATCTTGAAGCGATTCCGTGAAGGAGTTTTGCATTAGTTATTCTTGGCCAACTATGCGGGCTGCAAGTAGATAAACTGCCATTTTCCTGCATCTGTTACAGGGTTCTTTAGATCGTGTTAATGATATTTCATTGACATGACATTTTATCAAAGAAATGTCTCTTCGGTCGTTTATGAATTGGTACGAGTACTTTGGATATTTTGAGCTCAATTGCAGCTAGTTTCTCTTTGGCTTTCGCCCTGTTTATAAGTATTTGGGTTCTTAAGTGACGTGATAAATACCTGTTCATTTAGTGGTACAAAGGATTATCAGACATTATTCTACAATATCTGAAAAAGATAAGGTGATCATAATTCAACAGATGTTTTATGATCTCTCAGTACAAAGGGGCTCATTTAGATACTAAAGCAAATAAGTAGAAATAAATTCTGTTTACAGCAACTGTAAGGATTCTAACGAACTTGCACAACTGTTGAAAAGATAAACGACCCGAGAGATATTTGACCAAGTTGCTAAGTTGCTCCACACCATACGAGTGTTAATGCAAATATAACTAGTTCTCTGAGGCGTAAAAAAGTTTATATTCTCATCTTGTGCTGTAGGTGAACTATCTTAAATATAGATAATTAATTCCATCAGTTTCAGGAGTTTATATTGTTGCATGAAGGGAGCTTCGACTCAGACTTATGATCGGTACTATCATTGTATTCTCCTCTCTTCCAATTCCAATTAATTTATTTCGTTAAAAACCATATAAACCCCGAAGCTATGAAAACTCGAAGTCGCTTCACGACCGTTTCCCTCTGCATACAAGAAAATTATTTAATTCTATTAAGTGACGTACTTCGCGGGCTTAGATGCAGTCATTAGCAGAGAAAGGATTGGCTCTCCCGGATGCGCTGGGCTAAATTAAGGGTTGCGAATATTTTCATGACCCTACATCATGTATTTAGTAATTCTCGTGAATATATATCATGCATTTGGTATTTCCTTTCAAACGGAATTCACACGCGAGTTGACAAAAAAGCACCTCGTGCTTGTGACGTCATACGTATTCACTCGTCCCACGCTCTTCGTACGAATGATGTAGGTTCCGATTCTTCTAATATAAAAAGCAAGCGCTCACACCTTTAACTCAGATTTTTTACGCGAGGATGTCACGCAGATCTCTGGATCGGGGCAGCAGACCAATCCGAATGGAGAAATTAATTCAGATTTCGGCAGAGTTCCGCACGCGGCGTTTGAACGCCAATCTCCGGAATGGGGTGGGAGCCTAATCCTTTATTATCTCCCTTCAGGAGGAGAAGCAAACACAAACAGACTACACTCAATTAAGCAACTTTAATTTAAAGCCCCGTGTGCGAGGGCAAGTTTGCTTTTACGAAGTCTTGGGACATATATCAAGCTAAGTCTAATAAATAACTTTGATTTAAAGTCGAATAAGAAACGACTTGACTTCCGCTTAATTTTATTTCAAGTATTAAGGCATTCTGATTCAAGCACATTGAACGAAAACTTTGTCAGATATTTTCTTGTTCTCCTGATCGCATAAATCGCACTCAACCTCGAGTGCCTGAGGAGGTAAGAAATCGCGACGATTTCTTCAAGTCTACTTCGCCGGAAGTATTTTTCTGTTACACGGGAACAAACCCAAAAGGAAGGAGAGCGTAACAGAGACTGGTATCAGGTGTGGGGTCAAGGTAAGTTTCCTCCTCATTTCCTTGTAGACACTCGTCGAAGAAATCAGACGAGTACGAGAGAATCGGTGCCAAGGGGCAAGCAAGAAACCCCAGCGACAAGATACTGTGGCAAAGAAAAGTGCATGTGGGCCATCCCAACGCGCAAACGGAAGAAAACCTCCAAAGGAAACCCTCGATAAGTAGCAGCGCAGCAGCGAAACTCCCCCATGCTTTGAAGCTTCAAGCAGCGGACGAAGAACAGAAGGATTGACGTTTCTTTTCGGGAAGAAGGAACCCGAAACCGGACGTAATAGGGATGCTCTCCACTCTCTTTTCGGAAGAAGCAAATAGGACTTGCTAACTCGAAGCAGGTGTTCCTCCGATGGACCCCCCCCCCCAAGTCTAACGGCTCAGGCCAATTCCCCTGCCTGAACGTCTACGAAAACGGATTCGTTTTTCTCCGTTAAACCAGGAACAAGCTGGAAATTCAAGCCCGTTGTAAAATTCGATCGACGCCCACGAGAGGACTTCGATCCAAGACATCTCTAGATGAATTACAAACAGCCACCTGGACACCCAGGAGGACCAACCTTCGAGCCACCGAGCCGAAAAATTCCGCGAAACGATAAGACTATTTAACTCTCCTTAATATTTGTTTACTATGTAATTGCCAAGTTAATGCTTCCCTTGAAAATTGAGTAAATAAGTGCAATTGGTGTTAAGTGAAAAGGACTGTAGCGTCCGTGTTAAGTGAAAAGGTGTATAACGTGAGAATAATAATTTGCATGCAGAAATATAATTGGTTTTCAGGAAACAAACGTTGAAAACGGTAGGGAAAATGTACTTTGATAAACTCCCAAATGAAATGATTTATTACCATTTCCAAATCCTGAATTATTTTAAACCAGTGATTTAGTACGCTCTAATGAATTCTCGTAGTAATAATCTAAGTGTTTTACATTGTTCTCGAACTATGCATTTATCTTATCTTCTTAAATTTTTTCCTACGATCAATTATGTGTAAATGTATGATTACAGTATTCCACCCCTGTGTTCGATTAAGTGCTCTTATTTCATATATATATTACAATTGCCTTTAGTAATAGTTCGTACGGGAATGTTATACTTTAAAGATTTAATGACGTCACTTTGAATAAGTCCTTGACTGTAATTTGTAAACGTTCCTAATGGAATATTATACTTTTAACGATTTAATGACGTAAATTTGAATAAGTATATAATCTAGAAAATGACTAAGAGCCCTTTTCTGCTGCAAGTTAAAGAGAAAACATTCGAAGTGTTTAGAATAGACTGTACATCGATTAATTGTTATTACATAGAATGTATAAGCTTCTAATTTATCCACATTTTAAAATTCGATGAACCACGTCTAATGATAAGACGAATTATTAAATTTCCTCTTCTCTGATGCACGGAAAGGTTCTGAAAACTTTATAATTTATATTTCCTTCGTCTATGTGTTTCTAATTTCTCTTTATCTTTATTTTGCTAACTATTATTTTACTATGTATTGTTTATGATAGCATATCCCATACTCCGTGTCTGTAAGTCGATGGACAGTGAGTAATATTTTATTTTGCCTCATATTTAAGGACCGTAATGAGGAGTATGATTAAGTAAATTCAAAACAAGTTAAAAAAAGTTTCCTGAAATTAAAATGATTTAATAAAGAAATTTTATATATGTTAAGGTAAAAGAAATTATTATTTCATAATGGTATATGTTAAGTTTGGGCTTATTCCATTTATTGTGTAACTGAATGATTTAAATTAGATAAACCTACTAACTGTTTATTTCATGATGATATACGCTAAAATTTTGTATAAGGGTTGCGAATATTTTCATGACCCTACATCATGTATTTAGTAATTCTCGTGAATATACTGTATATCATGCATTTGGTATTTTCTTTCAAACGGAATTTACACACGAGTTGACGCAAAGGCACCTCGTGCTAGTGACGTCACACGTACTCACTCGTCCCACGCTCTTTGTACGAATGACGTAGGTTCCGGTTCTTCTAATATAAAGAGCAAGCGCTCTCACCCTTAACTCAGATTTTTGCGCGCGGAGGTCAGACGCAGATCTCCGGATCGGGGCAGCGGACCGATCCGTATAGACAAATTAATTCAGATTTCGGCAGAGTTCCGCACGCAGGTCTACGGCCGGAAACCCAATCCGTTATTATCTCCCTTCAGGAGGAGAAGCAAACACAAACAGACTACACTCAATTAAGCAACTTTAATTTAAATTTATTTCAAATATTAAGGCATTCTGATTCAAGCACATTAAACGAAAACTTTGCCAGATATTTTCTTGTCCTCCCGATTCCGTAAATCGCACTCCACGTCCGAAGACTGATTGGTTATATGCCTCCAGCACAGTTTCTAATCCTTCTCTCCAAATCTATCAGGTTGCTAATTAATGATTCGTACATCAAATATTTATATCTCACATATGATGATTTCTAATAAACATTATTAAATTTCCTTTCAAAAACCAATACACGACAATTATATCTTACATATGTTGATTTCTAATAAAGAGTATTAAATTTCTTTTTAAAAACCAATACACGACAATTATATCTTAATTCTTACATATGTTGATTTCTAATAAACATTATTAAATTTATATTTAAAAACAATACATCTCTCTCTCCAATTATAACAGGTTGCTAATTAGTGACTTATATTTCAAATAAATACATTTTACATATTTTAATTTCGTACAATTTTAATCAGTTCATTATACTCTAAAAAAATTATTAAATTTCTTATTAAAAATACCAATACACGACACTCGCCTCGCCCCCTTTGAAATAAGTTTTCAATAGTAAAACTTATTTTTTAACAATTCAAAGAAAAGTTGAAAGAACGGACAAGAAATCGCTTCACTGACAAACTCCATACATTAGATATTTTGTATCATTTCATAAAAATCGAAAAAATAATTTATAATTTACACAACGTTTGCATAAAATAACATCTCATACTAATGATCAAATATAATACCTGTAACAAAGCTGTCACGTGAACAATGTAGGATAATTTTCTTGAACTCAGTTACAACAACTTTCAGGTTCACAATTTAATTTATTGCAGTGATTCCTCATCAAAAATCGTCTTACATTCGAAAAAAAATTTATATTGCTATATAGTTACAATCAGGAGAACCATGGAAAGAACAAGGAAATGTTTATAAAACATACTGACCAGAGCGCAAATATTAAGACAATAAAAAATTTGTGCGATATTCGAATATCTTCACTTATAATTTTATCAAATAATAATCAGTGTACATCAAGTTCTGAACGCTGTTCAGATCACACTCCGCTGCCTTCATGTCTGTCGAAAGTTGACAACGGACTTTTTAAATTTTCACTCATAGCTATCATCCTCATTTCACTAAAATATGAGGGATTGCATCACCATGCAACAGATCAGCACGCGTTGAGGTTCCGCTCTCTCTCCAAAAAAGTTTGGCGAGAAAAAAAATGTCGTCGTCCAATTCAAAGAGGACCAAGGGGATGGAGATACACTGAAAGTAGAACCACGTACCGGAATTGGACAGGGTTTGCTATTCTAGATGCTTTCGAAGAAACTCGCCATTCTCATCTCAACTTCATTTCGGTGAGCACTGCCAGTCTGCTACATCCAGCTGAAAGGCTCCCAACATAGCATTAATGAAACGATCACTTAGCCGCAGGCGGTTTCTGGCTGGTGATATGAAATATTCAAACAATATAGTAATATATATTTAATCTTAGATTACTAGAGATATGAAAAATGAACAAGGTATTGAGTAAAGTACATTGAATCCTCCGGTACTTCTAATTTGTTTAGTTACATCTACTTCACTCCACTTCAATAAAGCAAACATGGGACAAGTGCCTGCCTGCCTGGCACTTTGCGGACTTCGTATTCTGTAAACTTTGAATTAGTTATTCAGTTAAACTCTATATAAATTTTAATTGCATAATTTATAGTGTCTATACGGCATAGTAATCATGGGCGGACGGGATCAATGACAAACCTAATATATATTAGGATTATTCTTTAATAATATGTGAAGGGGATCACAAGAAACTGGCACAACGCCACTTATTAAGGGTTTACATATCCTTAATGGGATGCTTCACATAATTTGGGTATTAAAAGAATGCTTAACGCAAAGATCAGGCTACTTTGACCTCATTAAGGGAGGCAGGTCACCTGTTGATATAAAGAAAGGGTGAAAGAAAGCAACCTTACCTCGTTTTTCACCAATAAAAAGATCCCAAGCGCACAACCATAAGCTTGTGATAAGTTACTTACTCCAGAAAGAGGAACAACAGGTTTTAGAACTAATGATATGAAATACCCAATGCGTTGACCAAAACTCCATCAAAATGCTGTTGGACGAGCTGCACAAAAGAGTGAAAAGGTAACATGCATGTAATGCTATGGAGATTTGGTAGATGACGAACATTATGTTATAAAAAAGGGGCTACGCCATGGCTAGTGTCGTAACACTGTTTCCCGTCGATCAACTAAGTTAAATGACATTGTGTTTGAAGAGTGGGTAGTGTTTTCTTTTATTATAATAATTTTTATTTGTGTTAACATGATTTTTGTTTACTTATAATGCTATTCATTATATCGAACTTGTACTATAGTGAGAACTTTAACAGCTCTCCTATTTTGACTCGCGTTTCACTGCACTTTATATGAGGTAGCGTTTGTCTGGCTCGGCTTAACGTAATGGGACGCCGAAAAAAAAATAGAGTTTAAGATTTTATTAAGTTTAACTTCTGAAACACAGTGATTAAAGGTAGGGCGAATTAAGATGAATATGACACTGAAAGAGACAGAGGTTAAGTCGGACTAAGTCGACTATAATTAATGAAATTTATATTAAACCAACACTAATGAAACAGAACACATCTTATGATCACAAATCTCAAAGAAAACCTATTTGAAAATGAGGTGCAGGGTTGCCAGCTATAAATTTTAAAACTAACTACTCTCTGGGCATATCTCTCTCTCTCTCTCTCTCTCTCTCTCTCTCTCTCTCTCTCTCTCTCTCTCGGCAGTTAATATAAAACAAATTTCTAATTAATAATCACGTCAAGTTGCATTAATTAACAACCACATTAATTCCATTTAGTGCACTCGCCCCACTTTTTTTAAAATCAGTTTCCAATCAGAAAACTTATTTTTTTAACAATTTAAAAATTTACATTTCCACATTGGCCATGAAAAGTCAGAGAAAGCAACAGAAAAGGGAACATTTCCATATATCATCATACACCAGTTTATGATGATATATGGAAATTATTTATGTAAATTTAATATCTGCAGATATCTGTATCAATAACGTTTTAAATCAATAAATAAAAAATCCATAAAAACGGTTATACTATAGTTGGGGATAAATTTTCTTCATAAATTTCATTACAATAAATTTGACTTTTACATTCTTTTCCAGCGATTTCTTGTCAAGAACGACTTTACATTCGAAATTCTATATACAAGGTGATTCAAAAGAATGTTAACGCTTATATGGGTTTATCTGTTACAGGGATTTGACGATTAAAGAGTACTGAATAAGCATTTGAAATGGTAACAAGGCTGAGTTTGGAGGTTGCAGCCTGGATGGAGGTGTATCAGTATCCCACAGTCTTACAAAACAAATAAATATGTTTACAAATAAATTTGAAATAAAAAAAAAACCCCATATGTTAACATAGTTTTTAATCACCCTATATATAGTTATTATGAGGGCAACAATAGAAAGAGAAAGAACATGTTTACAAGACATACTGACCAGAGCGCACATACTGTATATGACTGCAGTATGTCAAAATAGGTGCGGTGTGTAAGGAAGTGGATCTGGTAAATTTTAGCATGAAATCTGGTGTATGGCAAAACTGATTTGGGGTATGACACACAGTAAACAAAAAAATTTCCTTCATTCTATTATGGGATTGAGTGTTGTGTCGCTAAATTGGAAATGCTCTTTGGGCACATCATAAGGTGAGCTTCAAATTGATTAGAGTAAGAAAAAAAATAGATGAGTCATCTAGCAGATGACCTTGGTAAGGACAACAAATTTACATATAACAACAGGTGTCCGTCAAGATATATGGGGCATATCGACTTCACGGAGACCAGCAACCTGTATCTGTTACAAAGATCCTGATTGGCCAGAATTGGTCACGTGGAAACAACTGATCAATGTAAAATTGCCACATAACCTAGGGCAATATATGTGGTTCCTGTGAAACTCGACATGGGCTTGGTAGCCTAAACGATTATGATTGTACAAACTAATTAAATCTCTGAAGAAGGCAATAAATGTTGTAAATAAATAAATGGATACTAGGCCCACAGACGAAGGGCAGACAATGTTTGAGAAATTAAAACCGAAGTAAAAACAAATTGTGAGTCGAGATTCAAATTGAGAAATTTGGCAGAGATGACCCGATAAGTATTACTTTTCAAAAGAAATTGCTAATTGCAAGCTTGTCGAGTCCCCTTCTGGATAAATGGCATGACTAAAGGGGCATGGGCATCATGTCTCATTTTACATGAGATTTGGAGTCACTATAATGTATTGAAGTGTTGGTATACTACTACTGCCAAATTTCTTATATTGGCTATGTAGAATGTGGTAAAAATATATAAAGACGCAGTCGTCGTTTTTGTCAGAAAATTTGTTTTCTAACGATTTTTTATGTGAGAAATATTGTAGTGATGTTCGTTTTTGACGCAAAAATAGCGAAATGTAACCTAACCTAACCTACATTTTATGTGTACACCGCCATGGTTGAATGAGCACTGATACCTGTCAGAATTCTGGTAACGGCCATTGTTAACGCATGCGCACAAGCCACAACCTGACGTTTATTCTGGTAGCCATTTGTTAGTCTTCTAAAAGTTTTCAAACATCCATTATTTCATTATAAAACAAGAACGGCAATAATAACTGTTTTTTTCCATGAATGTTTTACATATATCTATCATTAAAATCAGGGTTGGCAAAAAACTGGGTTTTATCGGGTATTTCCCGGTTTTATTGGGCTTTTTTGGTGTTTTATCGTTTTTTTTCGAATTTTCTATAGCTAATGTAAGAAAAGTGTATAATAAAATTAAAAACTGGCCTTTAAAATTTTTTGTGCTTGTATACAGTATTTATTCATTGTTCTTGAAAATGATTGTTGCTATTTTGTTACAGATACATATAGAAGATTTTTTTTAAAATATAACTTAGATATAATAGCTAAAGCTTAGTATTACCAATATCTATACTGAATTATTTTTATTTAACACTAAGAATTTAAGAAACCATGCAATTTGTTGATGGAAGTGGTAGGAAATCTTCTCATGAGTGGGCCGATGTCATACGAGTTGAAGGAAGCTCAAAAGTGAAATGCAAACATTGTGGAATGGAATTAAGTTCTAAAATTGAGAGAATCAAAACACATTTACAAAAATGTATAAAGAGAAATGAAAATCCTCCAAGTCATGATCAAGTTGCATTAAATATTTTATTTTAATAATTAATGCTTTGAGTAAAAATTTTATTTATACTTTATTCTGGGATTTATTATTATATCAGTGTAATCAAATTTTTGCAGCTTCAAAGTGATTCAGGAATTTTGTCAACTGCTGTTGAAACGTGGATACAGCTCTTGCAAAGTGAAGACCTCATGCCATACAGAGCTCAAATTAAAAAACGAATGACTGATGCTGTGGAACCATTCTTTTATGTAGCATACTTCATGGACCCTCAATACATGGGTAAGTATCAATATTCATAATCTATTTATAATATATTCTTTCTGTTTTCATAAAAATAGTACGATATATATATATATAATATAATACATGTATGCATTAACAGGAGCAGAACTTGATGAAGAGCAAGCAATGGCAGCAGAACAGTGGATAATCAGCAACAAGCCTCAATATCTAGCATATTTTCTGGCTTTCAAAATAAAAGACAAGAACCTTTTGTCAGTATCAATGTTTAATAAAAAAGTCATTCAACTGTATAGAAAGTCTTCCTCTACTTGGTGGCAATTGATGAAAGTACAAACTACAAAAAGAAATGCTATTGGTATGGAAGATTTCTGCAACTTTTGTGAACATCTACTGAGTTGTACCCCAAGTTCAGCTGTCATTGAGAGTTTTCTCAACATTTGGACACATCTGATCCAAGTTACGCAACAAGCTTGGGACAGAGAAAGCAGGAAAGATGGTTAAAATATAAAAATATTTGCGAAGTGGAAGTGAACTGAATGAAGATGAAGTTTGATTACTTTAAGATGTGCCAGTGCTTAATAAATAAATACTTAACTATGATTACTATCTGAATTTAATTAGTTTATTACTTTACAGGGCACTTCATTTAATAAAATGAAATATTTTGGAGTTCAGTTTTAATTAAAAATAAAGTTGAAGTTGAGTAGAGCGTTGTGCTTTTGTTATTTATTTAATAAAACAAAGTCCTACATAACTGCAATGATTCTTAAATACATGGTATTGACTGTTATATTATTTTTATTAGCTTATTACAGTAACTCATTGTTTTAAAATATCTGAAAAAAACCCGCTTGAGTAGGTTTTAATTGGTTTTTTTCAGGTGGGCTTTTTCTGAAGAAAAAACACTGGGGACAACTGGGTCGGGTCCAATCAGGCCAACCCTGATTAAAATGGATAAAAATATAACTACCTGACAATTCCGTCTTATGTATATTAGCCTAGAAAGTAAATGGACATATACTGTAGGCTAAGATCAGATAAATTCTCATGCTGTTGTAAATCAAAGATATCTCTACTCGGTGTAGGGCAAAATTTGAATGTTATGAAAGAATATGGTGGGGCAACTGTTTCAGGGCACAGGTATTTATAATGTAATTTTATTTAAAGGTAGAATCAGTGGAGGCACTGAACAGCTTCTCGGTTTGCCAGTAACGCCAGCCTGAATGGGTGTAAAGGACAGAAGGGCCCACCCAAGAAGTGAGAAACAGTCAGACAAGAGGAATTTGTAGTGGATGCTGGGAAAAATTGTAAGCTGGCACAAGTACAAAGTTCCACAGTCAAGAGCATTGGAGGCTTCTCTACAGTATCCGCAAGAAGAACAATCCGTTTCACTTATTGGTTGTCCAATGAAAGTAAACTAATTTATCTGGAGACTAAGCACAAGGGCTTGATGTGCAGAAATAAGGTATATTCATCCAGTGTGGCATTCTAAGAGTTTCTGGTACATAAAGTATTAAAGCGTGAATGGACAATGCTTACAACTGGAGATAACATTGGTATGTTGATGAGGGCCTCCCAATAGTGTATTTTTAGATTATGGTAATGGGCACAAGTTACAGTATATGAAGTATTACAGTTTAAGGTGGAAGGTTAATCAATTTTAGCCTTCAAAATTTATTTCATTGGTCTGTGTCAATTTATTAAGAAATTGTGTACGCATCTAATACAGGTATAATTGTGGGAATAATATTAAGTAAGTTAAGTTAGGTATTGAGTTCTAATTGCTAAATTGTAGATGCTAATCATTGTTAAGATTTTTAACTGTAACAAATTGGGTCATTTTGTGCCAACTAATTGAGTTAAATTTGAATGTGGGAGTGTAATTGAGTCATAAGAAAATCATTCCCAAAGTAAAATTAAAGGATTAGCAAGCTTGTGTAATATTGTCTTGTTAGTGTTAAGGTGTTCTGTTACATAAATTTATTTTTCTATTTGGATATTATTAAGATGGGGTAGCAGTGAGAAGTCACATCAACTCTATGGGATCACAAATCTAGTTGGTTAGGGCAGCATAGTCAGAAATCTGTGACAATGACATAAAAAAATTGGGAGATATTCAAACATTTTCACTTATAATTTTACTAACTAATAATTCACTTTTCAACAAATATGAACTCTTTTTTTTCTCAAATGAAATCTGGTGATTCCTATAGAGTTTTGCACGCTAATTGCGAAGATGACCACGAAATTTTGCTATCACGTCAGGTTTTTGAGAAAATAACTTTTTTATATACGAATATAATAGAATAATCTATACACAAAGGTAATATTAAAATGGTTTTTTACTTAATAAAAATGTTTTTCTTGGCGATTTTCGCTTGTAAGTGACATCTGAGGCTTCCCTTATTAGCATCTAGCAGTAATCAGCCAGCATGTTTGGATTCCACTTGCCATGGCATTGTTTCTCCATCGCAGAAATGTCCTGATGAAACCGCTCTCCATGCTCATCGCTAACATCTCCCAGGTTTGGCGGGAATTTTTAAACTCATATGATATCTCATTTTTAAACTCCTATTACATCCCAATGATCTGTAAGCTTGGAGAAGTTCATCAACCAATTCTGCATAGGCGATTTTTTGTTACCTAAGAAATTCTGGGTCACTGCTTTAAAAGTATAGCAAGCTGTTTTTTCAGATTCATTCAGGACTTCATCAAAGGCACCATCTTTCATTAACTCATTTATTTGTGGACGAACGAAAATTTCCTCTTTTATTTTGGTATCACAAATCAGATGGAATTTTTGTTTCACATACTAGAATCCATCTCCTGCTCTGTCTACTGCCTTAACAAAATTTTTCATCAATCCTAGTTTGATGTGTAAAGGTGGTATGGAAAACTATACAAGCCTACAATATGGTATCGTATATGGTCCCTTTATTTCTTAATTAAATACAAATTATTAAGTTACTGAATTAAATAACTATAAAATTGCTTCGGGATGAGATTGGCGACAAAGCTTATTGGGAGTGGAAATAATTGCCATACATAAAACCCTATATTAGGGCGGCTCGTTTTTACACTTTTTTCGATATTTGATTGGGGGTAGTGCGGAAAAGTTGCGATTTGGAGAGAAAATAAAGTGTGTAAAATTTTTTTGATCTACGTCAATACCTTCCGGTGGCGGCGAGTCCTTAAAAATCGAAAAATAGGCCTAAAAACATAAAATTTTTATATCATTTTATATAATTTTTATATAATGTTCATTGTTCAATGACTGCTATTAATTTATTCAAGCCTATAATAGTGTTCTCAGGGTTGTTTGCACAGAAATATACCGGAATTAACATTTGTATAACATCTTGTTAAAACTTGCTTTAAATCAATATTTTGGATATTTTAACGGCTAAGACGCCACCGGAAGTTATTAACAGATTGTGCTGAAATTTTTATTGTTTATTTTGTAAGTCTTTAAAACCATTTTCCAATCTACCCCGTTAGGCCTATTTTTCGATTTTTAAGGACTCGCCACCACCGGAAGGTATTGACGTAGATCAAAAAAATTTTACACACTTTATTTTCTCTCCAAATCGCAACTTTTCCGCACTACCCCCAATCAAATATCGAAAAAAGTGTAAAAACGAGCCGCCCTACCCTATATGTAGGCATTTGGCCTGCATAACAAGAAAAACGTATTATTTCGTATCATAATTTTCCATCGCTGACGCATGAAAATTACTTCGAGAGAAGAAATAATGAAAACAAAAAATAGACGTCTGGGGACTTTGTAAAGTAAGCGAAAATTTAAGAGAAAGGAATTTTATATTAGCTCATCTCAGGGCTGCCTAGTTAGCACCAATGCTTTTGGCAAGGAAGAAATGCTTAATCTTCCTATAAGTTCTAAGTGAATACCTAATAATATAAAACTAATAACACAAACTATGGGCCTATTCCTTCAGGTATTTAAGTATAGTGAATTGCCTATATTAAACTCCTTTCGCAACCCCATTGCTTACTTCGAAAGAGAGGCGCGATAGACAGCCGCGCACCCTACAACCAGAAACGAGGGCCAACGAAATAATAAGGGATGGTAATTTCCTTTTTTACCATTAGGCAGCGCTAAATACCGGCATATAAATTAAACATTGACCAAAACACTACTTAACAAGGTCTTTTGAAGACCTCCACAAACACAACTTTTTAATGAAAAGAAGTGGGGTTTTTGCCGTCAACTGAGCATCAATATCTGCTGGAAATTTTCCACGGATGGCCAAGTTGATTGGCAATGAACCATAACCATATATAACTTTTTTTATAGAGGCAAGTAAACTTTTTCAGGAATGGTAGGCAACATTTTTTTGTCCAGGAGTGAAAGATTGACGAGGTGGCCAGTTCTTAACAGTATAGTGAGAATTCTTTGCTCTGCTGTCTCATTCACAAAGAAAGCAGCAATATTTTGTATATCCAAACTGTAAACCAAGAAGCAGCCCAATGACTGTGAGATCACCACAGATATGCCAGGTGTATCTTTTGTAATTTATTTTCTTCAGGAGAAGTTCCATATTTTCATACGACTCTTTCATAAGGACAGCATGTCCAATAGGAACTGAAGGATAGATATTTCAAGTATGCAACAGGACATCCTTCAAATTAAGTTTTGACGAATCGATGAAAAGTCGCCATTCTAAAGATTTATTCTCGTGTCCTAGGGCCATCATGAAACTATCAATGTCATTACAAAAGACAGATCACCAGCCATAGAAAAGAATGGAGAGGAGGGGCGACAAGCTTGACTTTCGTGAAATGAGGAATCATTGCACGGAACATTTGAAAGGTTGAAAGGTATATTGTTTTGGCGTTTTCGAAAAACGGATATGCTGGTATCGTTTGCAAGCAAATTCCATCCGTATAATCTGGACCCTAAAAGTTCTTGATTTTTCGATAAATTCAAATCTCTAACCAGATCACTAAGCTCAGGTTGAGTTATCAAGTGAGGCTCTTTTTTCTTGAGTTTGTCGATACTCTTCATCCTTATCTGACAATTCCATAGGCTCATTTTCAGCAGGTTCATCATCATCACCATCTACGCTCCATGATCCAGGGGGCTTAAACTAGTAAGGTTTCACAATGTACTACTCGTCGCATTGCAGAAGGCAGATTCGAGTATCCAATTTTCTTCTTATTTTTCAAGGAAAACCACTGACCTTAGCTAAACAAAAATAATATTCTTTGTAGTGATCTTTTTACTCTCTCCAAATCATGGGGACTGCAATTGGCATAGAGGTACTCGTATCTTTTAACAAACTCCTGAAGGTCACAGCACAACGCGCACAGCATATATGGGGAGTCCAAACTTTATCTTGATCCCCGATTTTACAGCCGAAGTAGAGCTCATACGCTTTTTCAATTAAGGGAGTAATGTTTCTTTTGTGATCTTGTATCATGTAATAACCGCACACATAACAGAAACTGTTACGATTGTTCACGCATTTACGCGACATTTCAAATTATCCTTTTTTCCTTCAAGACGCTATTTTGTGTAACACGCATAATTAAATGATTAGGTAAATGGAAAAAACCTATAAAGTCAAACTTCACTGCACATGAACAGACCCGAACCATGAAGCAGCTTACGGTAGACTGAATGAGTCATAACTGCAACTAGCCCTTTATGACAGATGACAGAAGGAAAATTGGTATGTTACGACAGGTTTGATCGTGTCAAAAGCAGAAATTACATCATCCTACATTAGCTAAAACATTTTCTACTGGAATACTCTCAGCTTTTGGGTAGATACACTATTAATAATTTGCTCATTTTATCATCTATATACAAATTTCGTCAAGAATTGAGGCCCAAATTTCTCGAAACCTGACGTAATAGCAAAATTTCGTCATCATTTTCGTAACCACAGATGAAAAATGCAAAGGAAACAACAACTATCATCTGAGAAAAAAAATGTTGTTGAACAGTGCTAATCATCGTATATCAATCATCGACGAGACGAGAGCGCGAGAGCGAGAGAGACGGAACTGAATGCGCAGCGAGTTGAGTGCAGGACAGTTTCGAGCGTTTGTGGCTCGATGGTATTTACGAGAAGTTCTGGTCCCACTGTTTCGGTGTTTGGCTGAATATGCATCTTACTACTCTGTAGGCAAATAACGACACGAGTGTTTAAGGCTTTACTCTCCATACAGGCACACAGTAGGTTCGTTGTGAAATCGCCTGCGGCTAAGTGATCGTTTCATCAATGCTATGTTGGGAGCCTTTCAGCTGGATGTAGCAGACTGGCAGTGCTCACCGAAATGAAGTTGAAATGAGAATGGCGAGTTTCTTCGAAAGCATCTAGAATAGCAAGCCCTGTCCAATTCCGGTATGTGGTTCTACTTTCAGTGTATCTCCATCCCCTTGGTCCTCTTTGAATTGGACGACGACATTGTTTTCGCGCCAAAATTTTTTGGAGAGAGAGCGGAACCTCAACGCGTGCTGATCTGTTGCATGGTGATGCAATCCCTCACATTTTAGTGAAGTGAGGATGATAGCTATGAGTGAAAATTTAAAAAGTCCGTTGTCAACTTTCGACAGACAAAGGCAGCGGAGTGCGATCTGAACAGCGTTCAGAACTTGATGTACACTGATTATTATTTGATAAAATTATAAGTGAAGATATTCGAATACCGCAAAAATGTTTTTTTGTCTTAATATTTGCGCTCTGGTCAGTATGTTTATAAACATTATTAACATACTCCTGAAGAAACACACTACCCCAGGTTGCATGCTAGACGTAAATTAACACATTTTGAAGGCTAGTTTGAAGAAGCTTCTGTTTTACAGCACGCTGCATAGGGCAGACGCACAGAAGCATACAATATGAAAGCCAAATAAGCAAATTCATCTCTAGTACCTGTTAAGTTTACATTTGAAATTTATGTCATGAGCTAAGCAGTAAAAAATTGGAAATTAGTAGGTGTACTTAAACTTTTGACGGGTAGTGTATATATATATATATATAATATATATATATATATATTATATATATATATATATATATACAGGGCGTCCCAAAAAATGTATACACACTTTAAATAATTATAAAGGCAGTGTTTATTAAAATACATTTCATTTTCAAAATGTAATAGAATCTACAGACATTATTTAATTGTTTTGTCAACGCCTGTTTTCAAACTGACGTCCGTTCTGGTCCAGGCACTGCTGATAACGCGAAGCAATGGAATCGCAAACATCACGAAACATTTCGTTTGGTATTTGTGTGCATTCTCGTTCAATGGCTGCTCTCAATTCAGCGACTGTTGCAGGTTTTATAGCGTAGACTTTGTCTTTTAAGTATCCCCATAAAAAAAAGTCTAGTGGTGTGAGGTCTGGTGAACGCGGAGGGTATTCTACGAAACCCCTTCGTCCAATCCACATCCACATCGTGCCAAGTACCACTCGCAATACTCCACTCTTCGGTCCGGATCATCTTCATTAATAGCATGGACTAATCTTGGAATGTAACTTTTCCATTGACAGCGCTTCAAAATGCGTTGGACAGACGATTCTGAAATTCCTACCTCACGACTCGCTTGCCGCACAGATTTTCTTGGACTTTGGTGATCGTTTCCAGTACTCTTTCTTGCTTTGTGGGGCTTGTCGATGTCCGTGGTCTTCCGGAACGCTTCTTGTGGACATTCTGAACAGTTCAATTGGCTTCAAACTTATCTCTAATTCGAGTGATGGTAAGTCGCGTTGGTGGATCTGTTTGAAACTCCCTCCTAAACTGTCTTTGCACTTCAACTGCGTTTTCACACTTCCAGTAGCATTTTAGAATGAATTTCCTTTGTTCAAAGCTTAGTCTGACTGCCATTATTAATTCTAATGGGTTTAACTTGGAAAGAAAGAAACATCAATTGAGCTATCAGCTGTTAAAGTGTGTATGCATTTTTTTGGGACGCCCTGTATATATATATATATATAACTTCAATTAGTTACAGAATTAGCATCCATTACATTTTAAATAAGTAACAGAACACAAGTCTCGTCCTTAAACGTTACACAAACTAATATTATTGGGGGTACATTTTATAATTTTACACAATATAGGCCTTTAAACTATACTACGCATATTCTTACAATAATTAATTGAAGAAGTTACAATTATATATATATATATATATATATATACGGATAAAACTTCACACAATACACCGATAGCATACATACGGGAACAGGCTTTTTATCTGGGTGCATACCAGTTCATCATTCCGCTCGGTGTCGCACAAATCGAATAATTTTCAAAAATTGGTAAACTCATTCCCGCGGGCCATATGCATGAGAAAGGATAGGCTGGACATACCACATAAATTGCCGTAGTAGCTCTGGAATCAGTAAGGGTTCCAGACTGGGGAATTTGCAATTGATCGAGAAATTTTACAAAAATAGCATTATTCCAATGTTGTCTACCCAGTGAATTAAAATGGATCACCTGAAGATCAGGGCCCCCATGTATTCTTGTTTTTTGCTTTACATTACCAAATATAATAATAAATTAAATTGAATGCCCGGTTACGTCAACTGTACGACCTTGGCGATTGGTTAGGTTAAGTCGTGATATTTTCGTTAGTTTTAACGAAGATATCATTTGGTAATTGAGGATGGGGGCCCTGGTCTTCAGGTGATCCATTAAAATAGTACAGTCGTTTCCTATTTTAAAAATAAACAGCTATCCAATGAATCCCTTCTCCGTTATTAACATCCGTATTTAAAATAAGTGCGCCGCAATATCTCGTAATAGGAAGCTTCAGCGTTTCATTCTTCGCAAACACGCCAATAAATTTGGAGCATGTGAAACGGTCACCATTCACTACTCTCTGGAGTGTATTTGCATCCATTTTTAAAAGTCTGTAACTACACCTCTAAACCTATTAATTTCTATTAGGCTTGCGATTCGAGGTAAGCTAGTACACTAATAGGAGCGTCTAGCGGCTTGGCGAACTCCAATCTGACTAATATGTTCTCACTCTACTGCGGACTTATGTGCGTATTTATACTAGCAGATAAGTCTGGCGAGATGTCAAATAGGTAAAGGTCCATCAGCTCGACGAATTCCTTCTGTGTTACACCGATTCCTAATTCGTTACAAGTACCGGCAATATGTGCAAGATTACTATAAGCTCTCGAGAAAAGCGGGAACTCGTCATCTGTAGAATATTTCGTTTGCAATGTTATACAGAGTGTACATAAAGTCATGATCTATTTTTGTGAAGCACTTGGAAATTATATGGAATTCAATCCTGAAATGATAAAGTGGTAACATTTATTAAATAATTAAGAGTAAGATTCGACGTGACGCCCATCAGTATCCCTGCACAGCTCAAATCGTTCCGCAGCATTTCTAAACACATTCTGGAGCATTTGCGGGGTTATGTTTTCTGCAGCAGTTCGTATACGTGTACGTAAGTTTTCAAGACTCGTAATCTTCGTCTGATAGACGTGCGATTTGATAAAGCCCCATGCAAAGAAATCTAAAGGGGTTAAATCTGGTGATCTCGCTTCCGCATTGTATCGTCCCGAGTTACCCTGGCCTTTTCACACTCATCACGGTTTATAAGAACCGTATAAACGGATTCTTTAATATCAATGCTTAAAAACTTGGTAGCCAAGTGAATTTCGCATATTCATACCTCATATGATTCATGGCCCAATTTAATGGGCCCATGGAGTTCTGTTCCAAAGTTGGCCAGGGTGTTGCCAGGATGTACAGACAGAGAAGAAGAGGACGGGACTGTAACGTTACAGTGGTTAAGCTCTATGTTGCATAATATTTAAGTTTCATTATTGCATCAGCTTTTAAATAGGTGTTGAGGCTTTCTGGATACCCTAGCCATTTCACCAGGTACATTTTTCTCTTTCTTGAACCTTTGATGTCTAAAATCTTTTCAACTTGAAACACATTTTTTCCTAAATTAAATGCCACTTTCTGCAGTTCCTCCCCGTAAAAGCCCTTGCAATTTCTTCCCCATTCAAATCTTCAATGTAATACAGCATTATCTTGTCTTTAGGTCTCATAGCCCTAACTTTAAAAATCTCACGTGTCCAACATTGCTCAAACCCCTTCGCGAATTTATTACCCGAACACGACAGCCTTACATAATCACTTCACGTTCTGTGTGCGTACCTCTTTCTAAAATTTCGCTAAGTGTTGTACCAATCACTCGATGGTATGAACGGTTATAGGATGAGCTCAGGGAATCCAGAATGTCTATATATCTGTATGTGTTTTTATGTGTGAAATAGCGATGCATACGTTCCTTTCTGGTACGCTGAACTCTTTCAGCTGAAGATGCCTTACGTATAGAATTGGTTGTGTAGTAACTCATATTAAACTCTGTTAACATGTTTTGAAAAGCTCGGTCTATAAATTCTTTCCTCATAGCACAAAAATAGCCTGGAATCCTGTTTTCTTTCAACATTAGCGTTTTCGTTGCTTTAGCAACTGTTTCAGGCGATTTATTTTTCAGGGGAATTAACCACAAATATCTGAGAATACATCTATTATGAAGAGGATATAGCAGTAGCTACCATTATACACTGAATATCTCTGTATGTCTGTTAAACCCGTCTGCCAAATAGAATCAATCGAGGCTGCTGTTGTCTTGGCTGTTTTAAACCTTTTTCTAACCGGCTTATGAATTTATGAAGTATATAAGCATCCTGCTCCCGCAAAAACCTCCCAATTTTTTTCCCTACTAACGTCATCATAAACGCCTCTGTACAGTCTATCAACGCCGCCATAGGAGGCTGTGTTAGAAATGCCATAATAACGTTTTCTTAATATGTTAGCCATTTGCGTATTTCAGAGGCGCTCGGGTAGGGTTGGTCGCCGCTGATTGGTCTCTTCTTCCTCCTCTTCAGAGATGCTATCGATGGGGGCGAAGGCGTGTTCTGCTGTGAGACATGCGAGCCTTTTCTCAAGTCTATTAACCTTTTCAGATTACCTATCAATGTTTTGGGGACATTATTTGGTGTAGTCTTGCTTTAATTTGCTTCCATCCTGCTGGCGAGGGCCTATCCCACTTTTCCACCAAGTCATGGACGATGTCAACGATGTTCAAACCCTGTACCTTTGTTCGTTCAACAACAACCTCACTTGTATCGGTCCACTGTATAATGGGTTCCTCACTCAATAGATTATAAAGACTTAAGCCTTTATTCCTCAATGTATGTGGGAGACTGCTTTTTAATACATACTCAATATGTTGTGGGATCGATCTGTTGTTCTTTGAATGGTCGTCTCTAGTCTCGGCCCCAGGTCCTATGCCTCGATGTGCAACGTTGTCTGCGCTGTGCCTAATAACTACAGGGATCTCTGTTGGATTCTTATAATTTTCGTACTCATGAAGAAATTTCTGCAGAGCCTCTTGGTATAAGATTCTTTTCTCATCAGTTGACTTTTCATTGTTTAATAGGTCTAACAATTCGCCTTCCATTCTTTTGAGCCTATTTTTACGGGGTTCTAGAACCGTACCTGGACTCGTTGATCTTTGTAGTGAAGCATACACATCGTGTGGAATCACTACTTTCTTCATTATATTAAACTAGTCAGTAAAAGCGCCAAAACTGAAAATAAGATTGGCAGGAATGAGCCCACTCTTTGTACAATAATTCGTTTTTTCTTCCCCACAGTTTGATTTTTACGAGTGAGTGCGCGTATTATGTTCTTGTAACGATGTAGGCGCGCCTTCTGAGGGGGTTTCATTGGTACATTGCATTTTATAACGTGAAGACAGATTTCACAGATGTATTTTAAAAAGTTGGATTCAATATTTTTAACAAACAGCTGCTGCAGTGCCCGTGGCATTCGATGATGGATTATTATTTATTCACGGTATTTCTTTAACCTCTTTGTCATTCTGGGATATACACCGGTTCAGGCTCGTTTGGGAATATATTCGTTCATAGAAGCACCCTAAACGTGTTTCGCGGATGAAGGTCACAAAGCAACTATCCATAACATTGACTTGTAGCCTCTTTATAAACTTCCAAAATCTCTTTACGCTGATTCGGGAACATTTGATTGGCTAATACCCCAATTTGTGACACATCTACGTTGTGCGAATAAGACTATATATTGTGTATTTAGCGATACATCGCGCATTTTTTTTAAAAAGATTCTGAGTGATGAAGAATATGCTTATGTTAAGACAGTGGGAAAATACTGTAAATGTCTCGGCAATCGTTTTATCCATTTCTAACACATCTCCCCCTTATATTAGGGCGGGTCATACTATGCATTTTTTTTAAATCAATGGAGAGGGGTGTTCAAATGACATATTTTGGTGTATAGAACACAATTCTGAAGAAAATATTTAATTCTGATAACCCTAACCTACATCATTTTGCAGTTGATTATTATTAAATTGTTGATTATTTTACTATTGTAGTTACCCCAGAATATGTCTTCTCACGTTTTCTATCATGGCTGCTCACGTTATCTCTCATAGAGCATTGTTCTAACTAATTCATATAAACACATATAATGTAATTCATATAATAATAATAATATTTAAATACTCAAATAAAAAGGTGTGCCATTCCACTTAATTGTAATTATCATACAGTTTGGTATATGAAATATTTTGACGGTTTTCTGGCGCGCATAAGGCCATTTTCTGAGCCACCTTTCTCAGAGGCTAGAATGTAACGTTTCAGAACATTCTAAAACGTTTTGTGAAATATTTGAAGTGACTCATGATTTATGAAGCTATTTTACCACCTCGGCTTGCAGTGAGGGGATAGATTTAGTGATTATCTACTGATATTTTTTTTGTTACTGTTCACATGTGAGTATTATTCTGTTATATTTTAGAAAGAGCTATTTCTACGCATATTATAGTGATACATTGAGCAAAATTTAATTAACAACTTTGATTTGAGCTAAAATTAGGTGGTTCATTTTTAGTACAACTGAGCAGTATGAGGCCTATTTCAATGTTCTAAAGAATATTTTTAGGATGTGTTTCTTTAGTTTTTTTAGAGTACATGAACAAATTATTTGCATTACAGGCAACAGATAAATTAGCAGTTTATAACATTTTGAAACCAAAAAAGCATAATGTGTTTAGCATTTGCAGATAAATTTGTTCTTGCCCATTTCAGCTCTTTTTTTAACCAAGAATTTTGCGCTGAAAAGAGTTAATACCTGTCTGTAGTGGATACTTAACTGTTGTATTATTGTTTTTATTTCAGTGTGAACTCATTAAGAAAATGGCTCAAGTCAGAACAAGGACGAAATCAAGTTCTCATCTGAGTAATCTTGTTGGCACTGGCCGGGAGCTGTTGGTGTCTGAACTGCCAACTGTGAGGGATATCCTGAGGTATGGCATCTACTTGAGGAAGCAAAGTGAAGATGACAGGAGGAACTACCCAGTGGACAAGCTGGTGAGTGACATCTACCCTGGTCTGATTTGTCAGTGGAGCAAAGCTAATGCTCTTTTCAAGCCACCTGTTATCAATGAAAAAGTGACCACCATGTCCAAGCTCAAGGAGGTCTGGAATCAGGCAGTGAAGTTTTCTCTTGGGAAGGGCAAACTTGATGCCAAAGAGAGGTTTATTGTCAAGTTAGACAAGTTCTTTGATATTTTGACTTGCAAGTGTCAGATTACCAGTTGTGAGGGGGGAGGCTGTGAGGGCTGTGTTATCCAAGCCCACATTAACTGTTCCTGCAGCAGAGAGAAAAAGATTCCGGTGAAAGATCTTGCCTACATCAAGGGACAGAAAGAGAAGGTTGGAAGTAAGGGACCCCACCAAATAGGGGGTCCTGATCTACCAGAGCACAAGAGACAGGTGAGGACATTGAAAAGGCAGTGGATGGAAAGGAAGGCAGAGAAAAGGAGAAGGAGCAAGGAGGAAAGTGCTGTAGTAGCAGAGAAGGCAGCCAGGAAGGATGTTAAGAGTCAGGGATGGAGTACTTCATGCAGGGCTGGCTCTGTTAGAGATAGGACCAGTAAACCACAGCCGCTGGCTCACCACAGCGAACAGACTTCTCAGGCTCTGGGTGTCAAAGCACGGACTTAAAGGAAAGAACCTGAAGATTCTGCAATTCATTGTGGAATTCATCATTGGAGTGTATTACCCATGTTGGTTCAACGTGAAGGTCAAGCACTCCTGGATCGAAGGGCCTAGGCACATCCTCTTTCAGCTGGACTGCCTCAAGTCCCAGAGAAAGGAGGTGCTGGATATTGTGATGCCAACTGTGAGAAGATCTGCTTGGTATGCCCACAGTGAAGTCATCCTCCAAACACTACTCTGCTCTGAGGATCAGAAGGAGAGGATTGAAGGGGTGGAGAGAATCCTGGCCATCAGGGGAGAGGGGGACCCGGACACTCAGCTGGGGGACTCCTCTGTTAGGAGCAGAAGGACACCTGACATCAATTGTGATGCTTCCAGCATCGGTAACTTGATCAGCTGGTCAGAAGGTGTGTCAGAGCCACCTCTCACCTGCTCTCTAAGCACCTCAGAGGTGAAAAACTTCATCAACACCCCCATGGAGGTGCGCAACTGGCCTTGCCACACACAAAGCATTGAGAGGGTTGTTAAAATGGTGACTGAGGCTTCTGCTAAGTACTTCTCACAGGAAAAGAGGGATGGAGGGATCAGGGCTCAGGAGACCAGCAGGAAGCTGATGTCCAAGTCTGAGTCAAAGCAGGATTTGTGCAACCTGGCAAAGTTCAAGATGTCAGGAGAATGATCTTTGTAATTATATCCAGTGATATACATGCAGTTCACCTATTAATAAATATATGTAAAGTTGATTTGGCCTTGTCAATATAAATGATTTACCTTATATCTTTTAATATATTATAAAGGGGTTCAAAAGGGTAAAATTGGCAATTTAGAAATACAAAATGATGTAGGTTAGAGTTATCCTATCCATAAAATAAGCTCATATTTGAATTCCCCATGTAAAAAAACATAATGTAGACACCCCTCATGGTAGGATTTCCTTCAGATTCATGTTGTCACCTGAGTACGACCCGCCCTACCCTTATATTTAATGATTTTAAGCATAAACACACTTCTACCACGTCCTGTAGGGCCAGATATAATACATGTGGATGGGCTCGTGAACCTGAATTTTTCTACAGAATCCAACTCTAACACGCCACACTCCTAAGTGGAACATTTACAAAATATAATAAAATTTTAAGTGATGTTCCTTATATTCTACAGTCTTGTTTTTCCTCTTCTTCCACAGAACCGTGAATGACGACGAGGAAGAGGTAATGTGCCAGCAGCATGTCCCCATCATCGATATTGCAGACGATACCGATGACAGTGGAGTTGAAGCTACAAACTCCAACCGCGCTAGCGAAACCCCACCATCGATATCTGTAGCACCCCCACCCGAAAATTCGAGGAGAAAGTGGGGGCATGAAGAAGTTGATGATGATTCGCTTTTCACGTGAGGTATAAAGCATGTTAGGAGTGCGCCGGCTGCCAGACCCCCAGTAATAGAGCCCCAGCCCTCTACGTCTTACGACACAGCCCACACATTAGTTCCTTCTACAAATAAAACTGTGCCCCCCTACTCTGTTCAATCCTGGTCGTACCTCCTACAGCAGCAGCTTTTCTGTCTGAAGAGAGTAGCATAATATTCGAGCTGGTGCGCACCGCCAGCCCAACCCCTACCCTGACTAGAAATCGGTACGTAGTCAGGGTCGATCCTGGAACCATGTATAGCAACGTTGTTCAACACAGACTACAGCGCGTAGTAGAGCGTATTGTGGAGTTTGCCCTTCAGAACAACGAAGGACGTAAAGTTAGGACGCACCTGTCCTTCGGGTTCGGGTCAGATGACGGGGATGTAGAAGATTTTTGGGTAGTAATACCTTACAGGCGCTTGGCTGCTGTAGATATAGAATACATTATGGACCGTATAATGCAGGCCTCTCAAAGTAGCATCGCCTTCAATATGGACAACTTCAAAATAGATATTGACCTCGTGTTCCGTGTTGCGGGACATACTTCCACACGTTATACTCTTAACTTCAATTCTCATGCTATTTAAAGACAGCATATAAACTCCGAGCGTGGTTGCGGATTTATAGCAGTAGTCTTGCCTCATAAGTTTAATGTGCTAAGTGCATGGGCCAGAAAAATTTGGTTGCCGACGGTTGTGCAGCGTGCTCGTAAATTGGCCACAGATTGCAAGATCGAGTTTGAGTGTGATATGGGTCCTGAAGAGTTGAGAAGGGTGGAACAGGAAATGAATGTTCGTATAGCTGCATTTGGAAGATCGTCGTGGGACTGTGTATGTTTTTAAATGCAGTGTGAGAGACGGTACAAGACCCCTACTTATTTTAGGGTTGCTAAGAACAACTTGTCTCCCCATCCGCAATGTAAGAGACCTTTACGAGATGTATGATAAAAGTCGAAAATATGGAATGCATCATGATTTGTGTAAGGGATGACTCGAGTTTGAGGATGATATAGTGAAACATTATAAAGATTGCCACATGGGATGTGAGCAGTGTAAAATGTCCAAATGTGAAAGTCGTGTCGTTGAAGCTGAGAAGAACGCACACTTTTCAATAATAACTGCTTTGAGCTCCAAAATTCAATTGGCATGTGCAGAAAAGTGAGAATGTGGTATGTTTCATATGATGAATAATTTAATTGGTGGAAATTCACGCATAAATGTGATGAAATTCACTGTTCTACATTCCACGAGAAATATAAAGTAGATGGTATGAAGCACGTATCTTATATGAAAGATGGTAAGCCTGAAAACAAAACCCTGTATAACTGTATACACGATATAGAAACATATACGGATGCTGAAATCAAAGAGGTTATCACCCACATCTACTTGTAAGCCAGACTATCTGCGATGAGTATATGGAAGTCGAGAGTGGTGAGTGTCGCAAATGTGGTAAACGAACAAACGTTTATAAAACGATCGCACACGACAACCCCGTGAAACTGTGTCCTGTATTGTAAAGTTATTGGACAAGTTCAAAAAAATGACTGTACATTCTTGCCCATAACGGTGCCAAATTCGACACACAATTCTTTTATAAGGAACTGCTTGAACACGAGTCATCGGAGATATTTACAGGCGAACCCTTGAAAAGAGGAAACAAACTTATACAGATGCAAATAAGAGGTAATGTTCAGTTTAAAGACACTTTATTATTCACACCTTGTAAATTAGCCAAGCTACCGAAGGTGATGGGTGCAGCCGCCGAAGTTTCAAATGGGTATTTTCCTTACACTTTCCTCACTAGCGACACTTTATATTACGTAGTCCTACCACCCCCAAAACATTACTTTAACTATGACAACATGAGTGATAGTGAGCGTGAAGATTTTGACCGCTACTACAACAGTTTTAATGAAGATATTCCTTAAAATATATCGGATGAATGTGAGCATTATTGCTTAAATGATGTGCACGTGCTTAGAGTATTTTTCAAGGCCTTTAGAAGGATGTACGTATATAGACCTGTTCAACTGCGACCCGCTACAAGCCGGAAACACGATCGCCTCATTGTGCTTCATGCCTAAAGACACACGAGCCATCATTCATATAATCAACCCATGCAGTTATGGGCATAAGGCTATTGACTGGCTCATATACCTACAACAACAGACCGGTGTGTACATAAAACATGCTCACAACACTGGGGAAGTGGCCATTAAGGTCACTGGTCGTGCTTTTTGGGTGGATGGTCAAAACGAAGACCGTGTCACTGTTGAGAAGAATACGTACTCCTTTAACGGTTGCTGGTGGCATGGATGCACACGTCCTGAGTGTGGAATCGTAGGAGATATCCATGGACGATCTCCTGCCGATCGTCTTGCATGGACCTGGACCGAGATCAGCTTATAAGCTCTCAGTTCACTCACAAGGTCTTGTGGGAGCACGAATATGATGCACGGATGGAAGTACCGCGAAGAAATAAACACCATCAAACGTTCAATGGTGACGAATCCTCTCAAATGCGGCGATAGCTTGTTTGGAAGACGTACAAACCCCTTCAACGTATACTTTCTTCCTGCGGAGGGCGTGAAACTCCATTACTATGACTTCTGTTCTTTATACCCCTACGTGATGAAAACCAATCCGTACCCTGTAGGAGCACCTACAAAGCTGCTGGGACCTGCCCTGCCCACTATCGAAGAGTTCTCAGCTAATTTGAACGATAACTATTTCGGCATTTCTTTCGTAGACGTATTCCCCTCTCGCGACTTATGGATGCCCGTCTCACCCGTCGTTATAGAAACAAACTCATGTTTCCCCTGTGCGTGAAATGCGCAGAGGAGAACAATGGACCTTGTAATCACACATCCAACCAGCGGAAGATCAGGGGCGTATTTACAAGTCCCGAGCTGTCCCTAGCCTTTCGCCACGGTTACAGAATATTGAAGATATATGAGCTGTGGAGGTTTCAGAAGCTCCCAAACCTTTTCACACCATATATAAACACCTTTTTGAAGGATAAGGTAGAAGCATCAGGGTACCCGCGAGGAGTTCAGACCGAAAATGCAAAATCGGCGTATATTCAATGCTACCGTGATCGTGAAGGGATACAATTTGAACGGTCCCAAATTGTAAAGAACCCGGGCAAGCGCTTTAGTGTAAAGTTGTGTCTAAATAGTCTTTGGGGGAAATTTGGCTAGAATACAGACAAGGGGAACGTCTATCTAGCCCAAAGTTATAACGAGGTGTGGGATTACGCCAACACTTCCGATAAAGAGGTCATGGCGATCGTGAATATCGGCAATACGTTCATAATAAAGTACAACATTACCGAATTGGCTACAGATACATCACGTGTTACAAACAGACCTGTAGCCAGTTTCACAACAGCATACGCTCGCATGAAACTTTGGGGTGCACTGTATTCTCTTGGGCAGAGGGTTCTGTACGCAGACACAGATAGTGTGATATTCACTGAGAGGGAATGTGAATACATGCCACCTATTGGGGAATTCCTTGGATAGATGACTGATGAGATGAAGGACGAGTATGGAGATAGTGCCAACGCTGATTCTTTTGTCTCAACAGGTCCAAAAACTTACGGGGTACGGGTGAGGGTGGGGAAGGAAGTGAGATATATCGTGAAGGCGAAAGGCACCACGCTTAACCAGGCTAACCGGCGTATCGTTAACTCTGATTGGCTGAAGGAGGAGGTGAGTTTAGAAGATGAGGGTGATCAACCACCCCAACTGACTGTAGGGACTAACAATTTTCGGGTACAGAAACTGGGGGACGTGAAGGAAGTTAAGGGGACGAAAGTGTGTCGTAACACATATAGGAAACGTTACCAGATGCCTCGCACCTACGATACGGTTCCCTTTGGATACCGTGATGCGTGAATATTCCTGTAATGTTAGCGTACATTTACTTGTTGACGATATTTTTATTTATTACGTGTATTTGAATATTTGCCATGGATTAGAGACTATTTACTTGTTGCCGATATGTTTATTTATTTAAAATAAATCATGTTTCATTTAGCGTTTCATTTTCTCATTTGTGCGTGCGTGTGTGTGTGTGTATGTGTGTGTGTGTGTATATATATATATATATGTGTGTGTGTGTGTGTATGTGTGTGTGTGTGTACAGGAAAAAACTAAACACCGGCCACTGTATGGCGCAACCCAATGAAATGGGTCACGTGACTCCTGCTACTAACTGGTCATATCTCTGCCCTGCGTCCTCATTGACCTCAACAAGCCGTGGATCTCAGACGTGTATTTTGAAGAATTCTCACATAAAGCTGACACACGTTCTGGCATTCCATTGATGAGCTTTGCCATCCGTTCTTGAGGACAGTCATCGTGATGTCTATTTACTTTTGTTGTAACACGTATAACCAAACATTAACAACCATTTAGAGCATTGGTTCCCAATCTCTTTTTAGGCCAAGCCCCACTTATTTCCATCAATATTTACTGGTGCCCTCTCATAAAGATAACAAAGATAAGGGATAAGTGATAAGAGATTTATTTCTAGAAAGTAACAATTTTAGTTTCCTAGCGCCCTCCCTAAGATTCTCAAACACCCCCTTGGTGCGGTGGCGCCACGTTAGGAACCATTGATTTAGAGTGTAGACGAATTTTTCTCGAAATACTGTAAATTCTAGTAATAGTCTTTGTAAATGCAATTCAGTAGTGTGTCTGCAAAGTGGACGAGTTCAGAGCAATTGTAATGTTCATCAATTGAGTGCCAAAGCAAGCTGCCACAAGCAAGGGGAAATCCCTCAAGCTACCACCCAAACCTAACCTAAGAGAAAGAGAGGAGAGTGAGAGCATCCTTCGCCTGGACAGCCCAGACGCATAATAAAGCTCTTGACCTCAGCACATGGCTCAGAAGGTGTAAATCAGCCAATTTGCTTAAGCAATCAGTTGGCTTAGAAGGCATAATCTGGCTTAGAAGGAGTAAATGGCTTGTTTAGAAAGGAGTGTATATGTGTATATATATTAATAACTTTTGTAGTGCCAGATTGCGCAATTTATTTAATTAGTGTATATATTAATGGAGATGTTCTTGACAGCATCAGTTGGCTTAGAAGACGTAACCAGCAATTTGGCGTGTAGAGTATATATATAATATATATATATATATATATATATATATATATATACATATATATATATGTATATATTTATTTATTGAAGCATACATGCATGGTTTACATATTCCCATCATCCCAGTCATTCCTTAATATCGTTTATATTTATATATATATATATATTTATGCTCTACTGCGCTTAATTAAAATACTAAACTCGCATGTGATCGAGTCTACAGTTAAATCATCGTTGCAAGACCTTCAATTCGTTCAATACTATTTTTGTGCCCACTTCAATTAGTTGGCAAGTTATCACTCATTAAACAAGGACAGAATACAATCAAAAGCACGCACAAAGAGGGCATATTTTTCCACATCATCATTATTAAATTCAAGTTTATAAACACTCCTTTTCAATCGGGGGTTTATTCTTTCCAATCCGAGCTTTTCAACCGTGAACTCTTCACAACGCATATTGGCTGTTGAAATAATCTTGGCGAAATAGTCGTGGCGACAGCTCTTCTTTATATAAAGAAATAGTTCTTCAGGGTGAACAGTGTAGGTGACCTCAGCCCTGTACCGCTCAAGTCCTTTGTACCAAAGTTCAAGAAATTTCGAAGAGTCCATACCTTTTAAATATGCATCTAGTTCCAAACCATTCCAGCCTTGTTCAGTCCTACACTCGATAAACCCATCGAGCAGAGCGGTGTATGTGTATTCAAGAACCGTATCAAAATAAAGCATATCTGTAACACGTGCGTCTAATATAGGCTTTAGCTTGCGGAAACCGACGATTTCAAACATTCTGTCGAGGATGAAACGGTTTCGCGTGGGGACAAGGACGTTATTATCAGCCGCATTCTTCCACATCAGCCGTATATGAATGCATGGATGGTCGCGATTTATACATAACGTACAAATAATGGCATATGAGGGTGCATCATTAATCTGTTCTCTTCTTGTACCTATACCTGCAAGTATTTTATAACGATCCTCACCCCACTTCTCAACTATCACGAAGATTCTATTCATCTCCTCAACACTTAAATAAATAAAATTCCATTTATCAGAGTTTGCTTGCCTATAAGTCGTTTCCAGGACATAGTTAACGGCGCCTGTTTTACACCTGAACACGCGCAATGACTTCATCAAGGACACATCGTATACGGCATTGAGAATGATGCTCAACGGAAAAGTCATCGTTTTCTATTGTGAGGAGTGTACGTCCAGTCGGGTCAAGCTCTGAGGTGACTATGAGTACCCGGAGTGCGGTTTAGCACGGTGGGAGTTGTTGGGGAATGAGTTACACGGGCATGTCATACTCAAACGTTAGTGATTCGTATACGGGTTGTTCCAGCATGAAAGAGTCAAGTGAATACTTGTATCCCATTATACCGGGCAATCAGAATTTTTCTGATACATGAAGTAATAACGGCTTTAATGTTATATCACTCCCACTCCCCGGAATGCGCACCAGGCATCTTCGTTCAGGGGTATTCCACATTGTATTTTCTCGAACTACGTACATTTTATTAACATTCCGGCGCTATATTTGAGAGAAAGATGTGCCCATATCTGTCCTTTTTGCTTAGCAAGCGATACTCATCCCTAAACTCTATTAAAAACTCACACAGGCCTTTAGTCACAACCTCACTGCGAACCTCATCTTGATATATATGAACGTAATGATAAAAATATTTTAGACTGTCCATGATAACTCCATGATAACAAGATTTACATTCTCAGACGCAGGTATGTGTACTCGGTGTGATGTAACATTTCATAATACCGCTTGTCACACCATTCGTCAACAAGACTCACTACTCATACCTATTACTTCTCTTCTGTACGTGATGTTTCTTTCACTTCGCTGTATATGTCAGCCTTTACACAGTTTAGTCCTATGACGTAGTCCATTACATCGTTTGAGCCACGAAAGCCCGCAATGCTCTCGCCAGAATAACCGTAGAGTATTTGAACCTCCTGCTCCTCACGCTTCGCTCGGCTCAATATGGGCTTAAAATCCTCAAAGAAGGGAGGACTAGGGACTCTTTGAGTGTTCACCACATCTGTAGACTTTATGGAATACCACTTCATGAATGTCGAACACGCAATATCAAAAGTAGCCTTTACTTTTTGCGTCTACGCGAGAATTCTTCAAAATACACGTCTGAGATCCAGCGCTTGTTGAGGACAACTGAGCACGCATACTGTATTCAAATACGCTTAATAAATAAACAAACATATCGTCAACAAGTAAATAGGAACATATATATATATATATATATATATATTATATATATATAAAACAAAACAAAACAATCAAGGGCTATGGTATCCAAAGGGTACGGTATCGTAAGTGCCAGACACCTGATAACGTTTCCTATATTTGTTGCGAAACACTTTCGTCCCCCTAAGTTCCTTCACGCCCCCCAGTTTCTGTGCCCGAAAATTGTGGGTCCCTAAAGTCAGTTGGGGTGGTTGGTCACCCTCATCTTCTAAGCACACTAGCTCCTTGAACGAGTCAAAGTTAAAGATCCGTCGGTTCGCCTAGTTAAGCGTGATGCCCTTCGCCTTCACGTTATACTTCATCTCCCCACCCTCACCAGTACCCCATAAGTTTATGGACCTGTTGATACAAAAGAATCAGCGTTGGCACTATCACCATACTCATCCTTGATCTCATAAGTCAACTCTCCGAGGAACTCTTCGATAGGCGGCATGTATTCACCCTCCCTCTCTGTGAATATCATACTATCTGTGTCTGCGTACAGAACCCTCCGCACAAGAGAATGCAATACTCCCAAAAGTTTGATGCGAGCGTATGCTGTTGGAAGCTGGCTACAGGTATGTTTGTAACACGTGATGTATCTGTAGCCAATTCGGTAATGTTGTACTTTATTATGTACGTATTACCTACATTCACGATCTCCATGACCTCTTTATCGGAAGCGTTGGCATAATCCCACACCTCGTTATAACTTTTGGCTAGATAGACGTTCCCCTTGTCTGTATTCTAGCCAAATTTCTCCTAAAGACTATTTAGGCACAACTTTACACTAAAGCGCTTGCCCTGGTTCTTTACAATTTGGGAACGGTCAAGTTGTGTCCCTTCACGGTCACGGTAGCGCTGAATATACGCCGATTTTTCATTTTCATTCTCAACTCCTCGCGGATTCCCTGATGCTTCTACCTTATCCTTCAAAAAAGTGTTTATATATATGGCGTGAAAAGGTTGGGTAGCTTCTGAAACCTTCACACCTCATATATCTTCAATATTCTGTAGCCTTGGCGAACAGCTAGGGACAGCTCAATACACCTCTGATCTTCCGCTGGTTAGTTGTGGGATTACAGGCCCCATTGTTCTCCTCTGCGCACTTCACGCACAGGGGGAAACATGAGCTTGTGGTTTATACCGACGGGTAAGATCGGCATCCATATGTCGCGAGGGGGAATCACGTCTACGAAAGAAAGACCGAAATAGTTCTCGTTCAAATTTGCTGAGAACTCTCTTCGATGGTGGGCATGGCGGGACCCACCAGTTTTTCTTGTGCTTCTACGGGGTACGGATTGTTCTTCATCACGTAGGGGTATAAAGAACAGAAGTAATAGTAATGGAGTTTCACGCCCTTCGCAGGAGGAAAGTGTAGCATGAAGGGATTTGTACGCCCACCGAAGAAGCTATCGCCGCATCTGAGAGGATCCAACACCACTGAACGTTTTACGGTGTTTATTTCCTCATGGTACTCCCCATCTGCTTCCATCCGTGAATCATATTCGTGCTCCCACATGACCTTATGAGTGAACTGGGAGCCCATAAGCTGATCACGGGTGCGGGTCCATGCAAGACTCTCGGCAGGAGATCTTCCATGGATATCTCCTACGATTCCACACTCAGGACGTAGGCATCCATGCCACCAGCAACCGCTAAAGGAGTACGCAGTCTTCTCACCAGTGACGCGGTCTTCGGTTTGACTATCCACGGAAAAAACGACCATTGATCTTGATGGGTAATTTTCCCTTGTTGCTTGCATGTTTTATGTATACACCGGTCTGTTGCTGTAGGTGTATGAGCCAGTAAATAGCCTTATGCCCATAACTGCGGGGTTGTTTCTGTGAATGACGGCCAGTGTGTCATTTGGCATGAAATTGTTCTTGAACACCATAAAGCACAATTAGGCATCCTGGTTGCGACTTGCAACGGATCGTAGTTGAACCGGTCTATTTACATCCTTCTAAAGGCCTGGAAACATACACTTAGCAAGCGCACATCATTCACGCGATAACGCTCACATTCATCCGCTGTATTGCTACCGGTACTCCTTTCTTTCTCACTTATGGGTTCAAAAAACAATGTGGTGCTCACAGAACAGTTTATCTAATCTACAGTTAGGTCCATTAAAAGAAAACATTCAAATAAGTTAAATATATTTACAAAAACCTATAACCTAAACTTAAATTAACACTAAACTTAAATTAACACCGAAACCATGCACTTAAAATATGTACAAACAGTAGGTCCTGTTCCTACTTAAAATAAACTATCACTTCACTTCTCTCAGTCGCAGTGGTGTCCCAAACTATTAATCTTGACTTCCGCTATTGCATGTGCTTTTGATGGACAGGCAAAAATAGGCTTTGTTTCTAACCCTGCCTTGACTTCCCAATTAATGAAGCTTACCCTCGGAACTGGGGCCACAAAACGTTCTGGCCGTCACGTTCAGCTCCGGTAGACAGCCGTTCCAATTACCAGGAATTCAGTTTCCCAACCGAACCCAAGCGCAGGTCCACAGTCCAGATTTGAAGCCTATCAGAACAATGATGGACAAATTCCAGAAATACATGTACAATTCGACATTTCAAGTTCTTCTAGTAAATAATTCCAGCAGACGTTATCTCGTATAGAGGCTTCAATACTTGCACTATAGGCAATGTTCAGACACCACTGTACCCTGTACAATAATCACAATTATAAATTATTTTAAAATTATGTCTTATATTAAAAGAAAAACAAACTAAAAATTAATCACAATTCAACATAATCTACATAATTTAACAGTAAATAAATAAGTTATTCACACATTAATAACAAACAAATATACATTAACATGAAACTATATAAGAAAATTACCTGAAGTGACTACAGATTTAATGCCGACAACTCAAACTTTTAAATATCCAACTTTCTTGAAATTTCTATAACTGGAATTTCCCGCTTCCAACCTTTATTGTTCAGATCACAAGCACTAATAATCCCCAAACTTCCATTACTATCTTTCACCTCACTCACTTTCAAATCATTCACACCAAACTCTAGTCTCACACTCCACCTATCGCTCACATTCAACTTTCACAATGAGCCTACCATACCAATCACACTCATACAATATTGTAAGGATTATCTTCATTAAAACTGTTGTAGTAGCGGTCAAAATCTTCACGCTCACTGTCACTTATGTTGACGTAGTTAAATTAATGTTTGGGAGGAGGCAGGCCTACGTAATTTAAATTGTCGTTAGTGAGGAAAGTATAAGGGAAATACCCTTTTGAAACTTCGGCAGCTACGCCCATCACCTTGAGTAGCTTGGCCAATTTACAAGGTGTGAATAATAAGGTTTCTTTAAACTGAGCATTACCTCTTATTTGCATCTGTATAAGTTTGTTTCCTCTTTTCAAGGGATCGCCTGTAAATATCTCCGATGACTCGTGTTCAAGCAGTTCCTTATAAAGGAATTGTGTGTCAAATTTTGCACCGTTCTGGACAAGAATATACACAGTCATTTTTATGATCTTGTCCACTACCTTGACAATATAGGAGACAAACAGTTTCACGGGGTTGTCGTGTGCGATCGTTTTAAAAACGTTTGTCCGTTTACCACAGTATTATTGAAAAATGTGCGTCTACGCATATTACAGTCCCTCTTCTCAGATTCAACTACACGACTTTCATATTTGGAGCTTTTACACTGCTCTCATACCATGTGGCAATCCTTACACTGTTTCACTATATCATCCGCGAACTCAAGACATCCCTTACACAAATCATGATGCCTTCCATATTTTCGACTTTTATCATAACTCGCGTAAAGGTCCCTTATATTGCGGATGGGGAGATACGTTGTTCATGACAGCCCTAAAATAAATAGGGGTCTTGTACGGTCTCTCACACTGCTTTTAAAAACACACAGTCCTACGACGATCATCCAATCCGAATACAACTATACGAACATTCATTACCTGCTCTACCCTTTTCAGCTCTTCAGGACCCATATTACATCAAACTCGATCTTGCAATTTGCAGCCAGTTTAAGGCACTCTGCACAACCGTGGGCAACCAAATTTTTTTGACCTAGGTATTTAGCACAGTAAACATATGAGCTAAGATTACTGCTATAAAGCCGCAACCACGATCGGTATTTATATGCCGTCTGTAAATAGCCTGAGAATTGAAGTTAAGAGGATAAGGTGTGGCAGTATGACCGCAACTCAGAATAGCCGGTCAGTATCTATCGTAAAGTTGTTCATATTGAAGGTTGTACTATTTTGAGAGGCCTGCATTATACGGCACATAATATATTCTATATCTACTGCGGCCAAGCGCCTTAATGGTATTATAACCAAAAATCATCTATATCCCCGTCATCTGACCCGAACCCAAAGGACAACCTCGTTCTGACTTCACGACCGTTGCTGTTCTGAAGGGCAAACTCCACAATACGTTCAATTACGCGCCGCAGTCCGTGTTAAATACCATGTTATACATGTTCGCTGGTCAACCCTGACTACGTACCAGCTTCTAGTCAGGGCTGGGGTGGGGTTAGAGGTGCGCACCAGTTCGAATGTTATACCAACTTCTATAGAACGAGAAGCTGGTGCTGCTGCGGAAGAAGCGAACATAATTCAACAGGAGTAGGGGGACACATTTTTATTAGTAAGAGGAAGTAGTGCGGCGGTTGTATCGTAAGACGTAGAGGGCTGGGGCTCTATTAGTGGGGTTCTAACAACTGGGGCCTTTACTGACTAGATTAATATAATGAAGAAAGTAGTCGTGATTCCACAGGAGGTGTATCATTCACAGCAAAGCTCAAAGAGTCCAGATACGGTTCTAGAACCCCGTAAAAGCAGGCTTAAAAGAATGGAAAGCGAATTGATAGACCTATTAAACAGTGAAAAGTCATCTGATGAGAAAAGAGTCTTATACCAAGAAGCTCTGCAGAAATTTCTTCATGAGTACGAAAATTATAAGAATCCGACAGAGGTTCCGGTAGTTATTAGGCACAGAGCAGACAAGGTTCAACATGGAGGCATAGGACCTGGGGTCGATGCTAAAGATGACCAGTCAAAGAATGACGGATCGACCCCACAACATACCGAGCATGTATTAAAAAGCAGTCTCCCACATACATTGAGGAATGAAGGTTTAAATCTTTATAATCTATTGAGTGAGGATCCCATCATACAGTGGACCGATACAGGTGAGGTCATTGTTGAAGAAAGAAAGACACAAGGCTCGAAGAAGAGAAAGTGAGATAGGCCCTCACCATCAGGATGGAAGCATATTAAAGCAAGACTACAACAAATAAATGTCCCCAAAACATTGATAGGAAATCTGAACAAGTTAAAAAAGACATGGAGCACGCCTCGGATGTGCCACAACTGTGCACGCCTTCACCCACAGTGGTAGCATCTATGAAGAGGAGAAAGAAGAGACCAAACAACAACGGTCAACCCTCCCCGCGTGCCTCTAAAATACGCAAATGGCTAACATATTAAGAAAACGCTATTATAACATTTCTAGCCGAGCCTCCTACGGCAGTGTTGATAGACTGTACAGAGGCGTTTATAATGAGGGAGTAGGGAAAAAAGATGTTCAGAGGTTTTGCGGGAGCAGGACACTTATACACTTCATAAGCCGGTGAGAAAAAAGTTTATAACAGCCAAGACAACAGCGGCATAGATTGATTCTATTTGGCAGGCGGATTTAACAGACATGCAAAGATATTTAGTGCATAATGGTGGCTACCGCTACACCCTGTTCATAATAGATGTATTCTCTAGATATCGTGGTTAATTCCCCTGAAAAATAAATCGCCTGAAACAGTTGCTAAAGCAACCAAAACGCTGATGTTGAAAGAAAACAGGATTCCTGGCTATTTTTGTACGGATATGGGGAAAGAACATGCTGACAGAGTTTAATATCAGTTACTACACTAGCAATTCTATACATAAGGCCTCTTTAGCTGAAAGAGTTCAACGTACCAGAAAGGAACGCATGTATCGCTATTTCACACATGAAAACGTATACAGATATATAGATATTCTGGATTCGCTGGACTCATCCTACAACCGTTCACACTACCGTGCGATTGGGACAACATCTAACGAGATTTTAGAAAGAGGTACGCACACAGAGCTTGAAGTGAGAAGAGATATTCGTAGAGCACCGCCACACTCGGCGCGTTTCAACATCAATGATTATTTAAGGCTGTCGCGTTCGGGTAATAAATTCATGAATGGATTTGAGCAAGGCTGGACACGTGAGATTTTTAAAGTTAGGGCTATGAGACCTAAAGACGAGATAATGCTGTGTTACGTTGAAGATTTGAATGGGGAAGAAATTGTAGGAGGCTTTTCCGGCGAGGAGCTGCAGAAAGTGACATTTAATTTAGGAAAAAATGTGTTTAAAATTGAAAAGATTTTTGGTAGCAAAAGTTCAGGAAAGAGAAAAATGTACCTGGTCAAATGGCTAGGGTACCCAGAAAGCTTCAACATCTATATAAAAGTTGATGGAGTAATGAAGCTTAAGTAGTATGCAACATGGCGCCTAACCACTTCTACGTCACACTCCCGTCCTCTTCTTCTCTGTCTGTACATCCTGGCAACACTCTGGCCAACTTTGTAACAGAACTTTACGGCACCATAGGATTGGGGCGTGAGTCATATGAGGTTGGAGTTTGTGAATTTCAGCTAGCCATCAAATTTTTAAGTGTTGAAAAGGAACAGGACATTTGTCTGGCTCTTAGAAGAAGTTACGAGTGTGAAGAATTAGGCATAACCTTAGATGATACTATGCTATCAGTCTTGTTCGGTGAGACAGTAATATAGCACAAAAGTAACATTACGGCTCGGTCATTATGACACAGCTTCGGATATTGTCTGGGGTTTAAATAAGTCTTGAAAAGTCGTACCTTACCACCGATTTACTTTTTGAAGTCGTAAACATAGGCACGCCTGTCCATACGTTGATGTTAAAATGAACGACTTGTAGAAATATTGAAGACAGAACTGATGACAATTATACCCAAGGGCCGATATGAAGCAGCCCTCCAAAGAGATACCTTTCACGAAACACAACATGAAATGTCCAACCTAATATATCAGCTGAAATTGGAGAAATTGGGCGATGGCTATCCACCCCCAGACATGTGCTATATTTACAGCAATATCGTGGAACATCAGTTATTAACCAAAATCTCAATATATATATGTAAGAACGATTGAGGGGAAAAGTTTTCCATTCGGTGACGGGAGCTTGACAGTGAAACTACACTTTCATCGCACTGTGCTATAATGACCTGAAGGCCTTTCACAGTCTATCGAGGGGTGAAATACCAGCGCGGGAGTGGGCTTGGATTCATTTTTTCAACCATACTGCGTACGGCTGTCCCCTTGCTGAAGAGGGGTGGCAGATATCTCGGGAGAAAGCGTTACAATCAGGTCTTAACACGGTAGAAGACATAATGGCAGGGGGGTAAGCCTAAAGAAGTTCTAAAAAAAGCACTTAAAGCGTACATGGGATGAAATCATCAAAGATGAAAAGAGAAAAATGCGCGCTGGTGAGAAGAAGAAGAGGTCTGTCCGGAAGAAAAAGAAGGGGTTACCAACACGTGGCGTTAAACGTAAAAGAACTTCAAAAAAGAAGTGTTCTAAGCCACTGAAACCTATGGTTGATCATTTTCCTTAACTGATATAAGCTAAAGACATTGCTCTCATGAATCATAGGCTGTTTACTACTTGTCGAGAGAGGTGGCAGTATTTTTGGCTCGCCATGGCCCGTTTCACCTATCCGTGTAGTTCACAATGTTGTAAATCGGAGCTGTCCCTCTTTGACATGCCCCCAACTCAAGTTTCTTTTGAGCACATTGACTTTATTACAATTAACCCGTTAAAAACCATGAGCTCCCCGAGTGCCCCTATAGAGTTCGTAATCCCCAGCTCAGTCCCTTACTTTTTTGATCGAAGCTGTATGCACATGTACGCTAAACTGCGTATAGTACATTCAGATGGAACGGATTGCGAAGACAAATACGCTGTATTTCCAGAAACAAACTTCCTACACTCCATATTCAGTCAGTGTGACGTGTATTTAAACCAGGCCAACATCTCGGCAGGAACGGGTTACTATCACCTTCGAGCTTATCTGGAAAATGTCCTCAACTTTTCAAAAGAAGCGAAGGTCACCTTTCCTTTTTAACTGCCAAGGACTATTATCAAGCTAAAGACGAAAGCAGTATAAAGAAAAAACTTTAAAATTCTAAAAACAAGATATATGAATGCTTCGGACATACAGACTTCACATTCTAGGAGAAGCTGCTTGTGAATGGGGTTGATATGAAAATAAAGTTCACTCGTACGAATCCTGAGATCTGTTTAAATCTGGGGGCTGACCAAGAAGAGAGCGCAAAGCCAGTGGTGATTCATGTTATGGAAACATTTTCGCGTGCACCGAGTGAAACTAAGCTCAGCAAAACAATTAGAAATTGAAAACAATTTACTACACGCCACAGTAAAGTACCCAATTAACCAGTGGCGACTCGTGGTATAAATGTATGGGGGTGCGATTTCATAAAATTTATAATTTTTAGAATTCTAGTACATAAACAATCACATGGTGCTTCTGTACGGTACTTATATGAATTTTTAAAATATATTTCAAGAATATTTATTTTAATATCTTAAAATTAATATATTTTTTATCTGTTAAATTAATATTTATCGTTTCAAACAAGGGGGAGCGACCGCTCCATCGCTCCATCGCTCCTATACGCCAGTCGCCACTGCAATTAACAGAGTACACATCAAACTATACATGGTGCTAGCAGGGTTGGCATCGAAACAGATAGAAACGTCGCCCTCGGATCTCTACCTAAACGGTTATTAATTGGAATGCAGGAACACGTTTCTGTGAATGGAAAATATAAAAAGAGCGCCTTTAATTTCGAAAATTTCTGGCTTAAAAATATAACACTATACGTTAATGGAGTCGCCTTAGGGGGGACATTATAAACGGATTATTCATCAGAAGCCGTGTTCCCGCTTTGCTCGAGAGCTTATAGTGATCTTGCACATATTACCGGTACTTGCGATGAATTAGGAATTGGCGTAACACAGAATGAATTCATCGAGCGATCGAACCTTTACCCGTTTAACATCACCCCTGACTTATCTGCTAGTGTAAACCCACACTTAAGTCCGCAGCAGAGTGGAAACATCTCAGTCAGATTGGAATTCGCCAAGCCGCGAGACGCACCTATTAGTGTACTAGTATACGTCGAATCACAAGCCCTAATAGAGATCGATAGACTTAGAGGTATAGTCACAGACTTTTAAAATGGATGCGAATACACTCCAGAGAGTAATGAATAGTGATTGAATCACACGCTCCAAATTTATTAGTGTGTTTACAAAGAACGAAACGCTGAAGCTTCCAGTCACGAGACAATGCACTTATTCTAAATACGGATGTTAGCGGGGATGAAGGACTTCACTGGATTGCCGTCTACTTTAAAAATAGTGAATTAATGTACTATTTTAACTCAGTGGGGGTTCATCCCTGGAGGTTCATCCCTGCTATTATTGTAAAATTTCTCGAGCAATTGCACATACCTCAAATTGTCTGGAGCCCTTATCAGTTACAAGGGCCGTATAGCAATACTTGCGGTATGTACTGCCTTTCATTTCTCTTGCATATGGTGCGTGGGAACGAATTTTAAATTTGTTTAAATTACTGTAATACTTCTGGAAGACGTCTGATATCACAATTTCATTAATATAGTGCCGGCAGGCCAAAGAAAGGAGTTTTCTATCAAGCTTACTTTCGATTATCATGCAAGCGCCCTTTTTTTGGCCAGTATTGCTAGCGGTAGTATCAAAACACATTGCTTGAATACATTCTCGCAAATTCCAATCGTCTAAGCATTCTAGAACTGCTTCTGCAATTCTTTCGCCTTCTCCAGAAGCAAGTTTGGGTACTGCTAGAAGCATAGACTTTCCTCCACCAGATACAAGAGTAGCTACCCTATCTATATTTTCATCACCTGTTATATCTTGCATTACTTTACCATCCCAATGAATGGTAAGCGGAACGTCAGAGGTAAAGGTTTGTTTAATGTCATGTGCAATTTTTTTGCGTACAACACTCCTCGCCCTCTGTAGAGTACTTCTGCTCAAAACAACATTGTCAGTATCATGTCCAAAAGAAGTTGCAGCAGCTGGAAGCACCATAACAGCACTACGATCACTTGTTTTTGTTCGATCTAATGTCATTGCCAGATCAGGTGTTACGATGCGCTTACGCTTATTTGATATTGTGCTGCTTGAAGGTTTGGATGTCATTTCAGGAGTGTATGTGCCTGGCTCTGGTTGCTCATCACTACTACTGCTTGAACTGCTATCGCTGAACTGAACAACAGCTGATGACAATTTCTTTCGCAATGCCTCGGCTTCTTTTAGTGCAGCTTGTCTTTCATCTCTTTTCTGTTGTCGCATTTGTTTAGCGACCAGTTTCTTATCAATATCAGTCATGTAACCTCGCCTCCCTTTTTCTCTCTGAGCTTGTAGGAATGATCTATCTTCCTCATTTGACATCATTTGTAAAGCATTTGCGTGAGCTATATCAAAAAGGTTATCTAAACTACCTTGGAATTCAGTTTCTTTTTTATTGCTTCACTGGTAATAAGGTGGATTGAAGGGTGATAAAAAAGAATATGAAAATTTAAAAATTTTCAATTCATCCTAAGTACCCCATTTTTCCCCCAAAAAAAATTGGCGGCCAGCCAGTCATTATACGCTTCATAACTCGAAAAGTATTCTTTTTACAAAAACATTTGCTGAAATAAAAATTGTTTATTTCACAGTTTCTACCTCATATAAATGTTTCAGATGTTTAATGAATTTTTTTTATTTTTCAGGTTTTTGTTGGATTTGGAATTGGTAATTTCTGATAATTAGTAACAAATATGGCTTCTGCTTCAAACATTAGCGCTACAAGGAGTCAATCAAAACCACATTTTATATTTGGAACCGCACAAGAGCTTCCTCTTACAACAGTGCCAACAAATAAACAGGTGGGCCAATACCATGTTCTTTTAAAAGAAGCCACTTCAGTGACTTCACATAACTGATATTTTCAACAAAATTACCGAAGATATATTCTGTATTTGGAGAAAAGCTTCAATTCCTGCAATAGCTGACAAACCAGTTTATATCAAATTAAAGCGGTTGATCGGCAAAGCAAACGATCTTAGTAGATCAACAAGTAGTGTTAAAATGAGAGAAAATTTAATGACATCTTGGAAGAATTATTCGATATCAATGCCTGTAAATGCCCTTTTATCTCCCATCAAAACTTTGGCTGTCCTGAGAGCTGCGAAGATGTTCACATAAGATGCACCTGTCGAAGAGAACTGAAGGTACCAAAAGAAGAGCTTCTGTTTTGACAGGATCAGCGATCGACGCGTACAATAAAAATATGGGGCGTTGATAAAGTCATGACAAAAAGAATTTAAAAAATGCAGTCTAGGAAATTGCGGACAGAAGAAGGAATAGTTAAAAGAAGAAGAGAAATGAATGACTCATATTTTAACCGAAATAGTGTTTTTCAGATGTAGAGAGTACTTCCACACAATATGAATTAGACCCATATCAGAGGGAATGAGTCAGTTGCCATACAAGGTCAAATGAGACTTCCATTGCCTACTCTAGCGATGGAAGCCGATAGATTTGGAATTTCAGATCGAGCAGCAGCTGCTTTGGCTTCAGCTGCTTTAGTTGATTATGGAGCAATCACTAAAGAAGATAGTACGCTTTTGATTGACAAGAACAAAATCCGACGGGAAAGAGAGAAAATGAGAAAAAGTTTGGTGATGGAGAGTAAAGCTAATCCTTCTAACATTGCTATATTTTTTGACGGCAGAAAGGACAAGACTTTGGTGAAGGTGAAGAAAGGAAACAAATGGTACGGAGACTCCATTAGAGAGGAACACTATGTTTTGGTGTCTGAGCCAGGAAATGAATGTTTAACCCATGAAGTTCCTTCTTCTGGTAAAGCTCAAGATATAGCTGATAGTTTGTTCTCCTTCTTTCAAGAGTCAGATATTAACGAGAACATTCGTCTCATAGGATGTGGCAGTATAAATACGAACACAGGTGCCAAGGGTGGGATCATCCACCTCATAGAAGAAAAACTAAAGAAACCGTTACAATGGAGCATTTGTATGCTGCATAAAAATGAACTTCCCCTTTGACACTTATTTGAACATTTTGATGGTAAAACAAAAGGTCCAACATGTTTCACTGGAGAAATCGGAGTAGCACTGAAAGAATGTGAAAAAAATGCCTGCAGTCAATTTCAAACCAATTAGAGAAGGCATTGATTTAACACATATCAGAAGAGGTTATCGATAATCTTAGCCAAGATCAACAGTATTGTACAAAATTATTGTGGCTATAAGAAGTGGGAATGTCCCAAAAGATTTGGAAAATACAAAACCCGGACCACTAAACCATTCTCGATGGCTGACATTAGCAAATCGTGTCTGCCGCCTATACATTGCAGAGAAAACTCCTTCATTGACTCTTTATTCAATAATTTTCTTCATTGTTACAAATTCTGGACCAAGCTGGTTTGATATCAAGAGTAGACCATATATATGGAATGGACCACATCACATATTTGGAGCAATTAAAAGATTTCATCTTCTTCCAAAGGATGTTCAGAATGTAGTGAAGCCTTACATTGCTAGAAACGCATATTTTGCTCATCGCGAAAATGTTCTGATAGCAATGTTATCAGATACATCAGAACAAAAACGAAACAGAGCAGTTGATTTCATCATGAACATTAGAACAAAGACGGAAAATGTGTCCAAAATCAGAGAATTTAAGGTTCCTGAGATAAATTTCAACGCAAACGCATGGGATGATATTATTTACTGGTCAAAAGAAATGTTGACTGAACCTCCCCTCACTATGGCGCTCACAAATATTGAACTCAATGCACTTAGGGTTAAAAAACTGTGCCTACCCAATTATCCACTGCATTCACAAAGTGTCGAGAGGGCAATAAAACTTGTCACCGATGCGGCCTCATCTGTATAATCCCAAGAATCCCGTGATGGATTTATAAGAGCAAGAATTAGGTCTCGTTCATTGCTGCCATGTATGGAAACCAAGAAAGAAATGACTTCACTTTTTGACAATAAGCTTTTAATTAGAGACTGAAATAATTCACCAAAATTTCATAAAAGCAAACACTTCACGATTTTTGAAAAGGGATCTTTTTGGAAATGTATTGATTATATGTTTCTGCAACTGTGGTAATAAAATGTCAATAATTTTTCTCGTTCATTAGTTTTATTGTAGATTATAGTTTGAATATTCAAAATTATATAAGGTTATTAACTATTATCAAAGTAATATACTTCGGTCATCAAAGAATTTTTAATGTATTTAGAAAAAAGTGATTTATTTGTGATATAATTTACCGAGATAAATTTTGATAAAATTTAAAATTGAGAAAATAATTTATAAAAGGACACTTTCTAATGTATTCTTTCATTTTGAATAATTTTTATTCTATAGTGTCTTTTAATTGGATACATATTTTTCAAGTTATAAGCATTTATATGTTTGACTAGCAGCCATTTTGTTTTTCTCAAAAATGCGCTAGTAGGACAAAATTGATTTTCCTTTCATATCAATTTATGTCATCTATAGAACCCAATACAGCAAATTATAGGTGAAGCAACAAAATATTCCACAAAGAATTGCGTTCCACCACACCCATATATATATATATATATGTCGTTTTTTACGATAGATTAAGTTCAAACTAGTCCTACTCGGTTTAAACATAAATTTTCCGAAGGTTATATCTAAGAGGAGATCTATCGTGTTTCGCTACATACTTTACAGACCTTGACCAGTGAAGACGTGTTTTGCTGTATGTGAACCCCTCATAAATATGGCGGTATCAGAAGAGCATATCAGGCATATAATGCTTTACGAGTTCAAGAAAGGAAATAGTGCTACTGAAGCAACGCGAAACATTCAGGACGTTTATGGCAACGATATTCTGCATGAGGAAATGTCAAAAATGGTTTCAAAAGTTTAGGAATGGTGACTGCTATTTGACAGATGCAGGACTCTCTGGACGCCCTGCTGAGTTTGATGATGATCTGCTGTTAGCCGCACGTGAAGAAGACTGTTCAACAACTGTCGAAGAATTGGCCCAGAAACTCAATTCATCCCCGTCCACCATCCATCGACATTTGCAACAACTCGGGAAAGAGTCTAAGTTAGGAAAATGGGTGCCACATCAATTGTCGGTCGACAATCTGAGGGTGCGGGTAAACATTAGCACAGCTCTTCATTCCCGTGAACTCCAAGATCCGTTTTTGCACCGTTTAGTGACTGCTGATGAAAAGTGGATACTGTACCAGAATGTTAAGCGCCGTCGACAGTGGGTTTGTGCCGGAGAACCAGCGACACCACAGCCAAAACCAAATCTTCACCCTCGGAAGGTGTTGCTTAGTGTTTGGTGGGATAAAAGTGGTGTAATAGTGTAATACACTTTGAAACCTTACCACACAACCAAACAATCACCGCTCAAGTCTACTGTCAACTGGAAAGATTGAACAATGCAATAAAAGAGCAGAGACCTCCTTTGGTTAATCGGAAGGGAATCGTGTTCCACCACGACAACGCACGTCCTCATACCGCTCGGATCACTTCTGCAAAAATTGAGGAGCTTGGGTGGGAAAAACTTCCACATCCTCCATATTCTCCAGACCTTGCGCCTTCAGATTATCATCTCTTCAGGAGTCTGCAAAACTATCTTGACGAGAAACAGTATACTTCTTTAGATGACTTGCACACCAGTCATTGTACGTTTTTTGCCTCAAAACCGCCTGAATTTTATAAACATGGCATTGAAAAGCTTGTAGGACGTTGGCAGAGTATCAGTGATTCCGATGGAAAATATATACTAGATTAAAATGTTTCAGTTCAGTTTTTTTTTGTCCTTCAAATTCCGATCTAAAAAACGACATTACTTATGGGATGACCTGATATATATATATATATATATATATATATATATATGTATATATATATATATAAAATAATTAATTTGCAGTTGCTTTTCACTAAAAATACACACAGAAGACCATATATATATATATATATATATATATATATATATATATATATATATATATATATATCTTGCAAAGAGCGTTGCAGTTAGTAAATCTAAAAACATTTAACCTATAATAGCTTGCAAAGAGCGCTGCAATTAGAAATTCTAAATCTACCCGGTCAGCTACTAAACAATTAACGTAAACGGGTCATTAACATATACTTTCATAAACATATATGTACAGTATATATATATTAGGGTGGATCACTTTTCACTTTTTAAAAAAAATTATAGCTGGTCAAAGTTTTTCCCATGATGTGGTTCAGTGGAAGTACACTGACACCATTTTTACCAAAATCGATCAATATTTAGGGGTCGCGCATCGACCTTGAAAATTTCAATTTTGGAAATTTGGCCAAATTGACAATGTTTTACTGAATAAAGATAAATCATCAAATTGCCATATTCTCTGAATCCTCTCAGTGAAAGAAATCCTCTCAGATACTTACCAAGTTGATCGGACAAGTGGTTTAGAAGTTACACTCACCTAGAAATAACATTAAAATTTAAAATACCGTATTTGTCCCCCGTTATGGACGTAATCATAGTATCAGTAGCTGGCGCATCCTAAAATCCCAATTACACACACACGCTATGTCTATGACCAATATTTTTACTAATCACAGTTTGCTTTTTACAGATCAACTGTGTCAATTGATTCTTGTTTGATAAGTCCAGACTTTAGTACAATGGATAAACTGTTAACAACCAGGAGTGGGAAGACTCTGAAAATTACTTATTCTGGAAAAGTGAAAGCAGCAACAACAGCACCACCTTCTCTAAGGTCAGCCACGGACGTCTTCTTAATTGGTCAGCCATCTTCCTCGATCGGTGATGCCAAATTGCCAACCACCCATCAAGTTCTCCAGTACTTCTTCTATACCAAGCAGGAAACTACTGACAGGAAGGCCGCCGTAAAAGACACGGTGGCCAATGTTCTGGCATTTTGGAACATGGCACGTATAAAGACGATCACGAGGCGTAACTGCGAAAGAAAACTGGAGTTACTGTGGGAAGAGTGGCGCTCGCTGCAGAAGAGCAAGATGAGAGACAGTGACGCGGGAAAAGGCAGGGAGAAGTTTTCAGAAAATCTGAACAAGCTCTGGGACATCGGAGCTCCCGATGCTATTGAAGAGATACAGAAAAGTCAACTGCTCTCAGACAACAACAAACAAGAAGATATTAAATTTTATGAGGATCAACGGGGCCTGCGCCAGGCAACAATGAGTGGGAATGATAAAGTGTTCGTTGTCAAGAGAAAACGGCAACTCTCAAGACAACAATCTCCCGATGAGCCAGGCACCTCAAAAACGAAATTAGGAACCGAAGCTGAGAGCGACGATGAATCTATAGAAAGCAGATCATCGAGCAACTCCGAATCACAGCTAGAACCACCATACCGACAGCCGAGAGAATCAACTGTATCAATCAGCCATCCTCACCGCATCCTCAATGCACCGGCTGTTATTGAAGTGGCTGATCGCTTCCGGATGTCCAATAATCAGGTGTGTATATATCAGTAATGATCTTTCCTTGACAAAGATATGATAAAACTCTGTGTCACCAATAATGCCTTCTCCTTCGGTGAAGAATTTTATTTGCAACGTTTTGGTATGGGAATGGGGTCTCCTTTGTCCCCAATACTGAGTACATTATACATGGAATACTATGAGTCGGAATTGTTGCAAACAATATGTCCCAGGAGTCTAATTTGGTTTCGTTATGTAGATGATATTTTCTCACTTTGGCCTGACCACTGGAACAACTTTGACACTTTCTTTCAGTCATTAAATAATCTTGTTCCCTCTATTAAATTTAAATATGAATGGGAGAACGACAAACAATTACCTTTTCTAGATGTTTTGGTCATTAACGAAAGCGGAAAGCCCAATTTCACGGTCTATAGAAAACCTACTCATTGTAATTCGTACATTTATTATTTTTCATATCATGATGAAGGGGTTAAAAGCTCAATTATTTCTTCCATGTTTCTAAGAGCACTCAGGATTTGTAGCCCACATTTGCTGGACCCGGAAAATTCAAAGATTTGGAACATTTTTAAGGATTTAAAATATCCCGAGTGGTTTATCAGAAAGGCGTATTTTAAAGCCAGAAAATCTTTTTATGCCCCTCGGGAACCTTCAGTTAACCAAAAACAATATGTGAGTTTGCCTTACATTGCCGGCTTAGAAAGAGTAAAACCGTTGACGAAAGATTTTAAGTGCTTTGGCGTTCAAATATTCGTCTACCGTGAAAAGTAAATTGATTAGGAATAACGTGGCAAAAGAGGAACAAGCCTGTGTCTACAGCATTCCCTGTAAAAGTTGTGATTTAGTATACGTGGGAGAAACTGGAAGAAATATTGAAACCCGTATTAAAGAACACAAATATGCCTTCAGAAGTTGTAATACTAATAATGCCATTTTTTATCACGCCAGCCAAAATAATCATGCTATAGATTGGGAATCAAGTAAGGTACTTTATAAATGTAATAATTATGTCAAAAGAAAAATAATAGAATCTGTGTGTATAGAAAAAGTAGATAATTTTAATTTGTGCGAAGGTACTTATAAGTTAGACCCTTTAATGAGATTCTTGGTCAAAAAATCCCTTACGGAGTCGTGGGAACGTGTTCGAACCTAAGTGTGAATTTCTTAAATGTCTCTGGATTGGAATGTTTCTTTACTCGCCTTTAGTAAATGTAATAATGGAAGTAATTATTATGTCAAAAGAAAAATAATAGAATCTGTGTGTATAGAAAAAGTAGATAATTTTAATTTGTGCGAAGGTACTTATAAGTTAGACCCTTTAATGAGATTCTTGGTCAAAAAATCCCTTACGGAGTCGTGGGAACGTGTTCGAACCTAAGTGTGAATTTCTTAAATGTCTCTGGATTGGAATGTTTCCTTACTCGCCTTTAGTAAATGTAATAATGGAAGTAATAAATTGTGGAAATAAATATAAATGCAACAGATGTAATAATAAAGGTAATATTATAAATTTAATAATTAGGGTAAAGGTAATAATAATAAATGTAAATGTAATAATAAACGCAGTAATTATGTCAAAATATTAGAATCTGTATGTATAGAATAAGAAGATAGTTTTAATTTGTGGGAATGTACTTATAAGCGGACCCTGTAATAAAATGCCCTTCCAGTGTCGGGAGAACGGTATCTAACCTAGGTGCGAATTTCTCAATGGTCGCTGGATTGTTTCCTAATCGGCTTTTTCATTCGTTTTTCGGTTTGTAAGTTCTGTATAGTAAACAATAATGTAATAACCAATGTAATAATAAATTTATAATTTCTGTAATAAATAATTATGCAATATTAAATGTAATAAATTTAATAATAAATGTAATAATTATGTAAAAAAAAAATATATTAGAATCTGTATGTTTACAAAAGGAAGATAGTTTTAAATTTGCGCGAATGTACTTAATGAAAATGCCCTTCCGGTGTCGGGAGAATGGGATCTAACCTAGGTGCGAATTTCTTAACGGTCGGTCCCTGGACTGTTTTTCCCTCTTGTTTTGGTTCATTCGTGTTTCTGTATCCACCCGAGGAGGATGCCAGTGGGCGTCGAAACTGTCGTGGAAATAAACTCTGTCTATTAGAGTGGGTTTTTATTTTCATATTTTGACCTTCACGTAGAAAAAAGTGAAGTTTTTGGCATTTAGAAGTTAAATATGGTATTGCCTTCTGCAAACAGCCATTTGAAGTCCCTACCAGAAAAATATAAGATAAATAATTTACCATTAAACAAACTTATATGGAGTGGTATCGGTATTTATACATCACAGTGCGTATTCGTTTCAGATCATCTACTACACGAAGCTCCTGATGTTCAGCGGTCAGCTGGAGTTCGACGACGAGCTGGTACAGAAACTTCAGAGAGTGGTACTATTTACTGCACTCCTCTACGCACCTGCCTGGCTGGCGGCTCCTGTCGCAGCTGATGCCCCGCTGAATGACCTTATGTTGCACCAGCGTCTTCTGCAGTACAGGGCTGTGGATCGCGAGATTGCAGAGGCTTCACTGGCAGTGATCAGGCGGCACTTGTGGTATCTGAGGCCTCAGACCGTCGTTTTCGCCCTCTGCAGTGACAAAGTGAAAGACACTGTGAAGCACGAGATGGCAAAGAAGCTGTGCCGCCTCGCTGTGCCCGAGGACTTCACGTATGACAACGTTTCGGTTGATGACACGACGCGCCTTCCGGACCTGATCGATGAGTCATCGTGGTTCGTGTTCACAGGCCTGCAGGTGTGCGCGTCTACGTGGCTCACTCTGCCGATGAATAAGTGGGATCAAGATAAGAACTACTGTGATCTGAAGAATGTCATCTCGCATCTGAAAGTTACCAACGACGTGGCAGAGAGAGGGATAAAACTGATAGAAGATTACGCGAACACTGTCACAAAAGACGAGTCACAGCTGCAGGGTCTTCTTCAGCTCGTGGAAAAGAGCCGGAAAGAACTCGGTGACTTCAAGAAGTCGTCACTTGCCAAGATGACGTAGCGCAGAGGGAAAGGGAGTTAGCAGAGAGAGTACATGGCGCACGCCTTAAGATGACGTGTGTTCTAGCCACGATTCATACAGTTTTTGAAACTAGTTAGGGGCACCGGAGTAAGTGCCTTTAGTGATATCGGTAAACCGTTTTAATACAAAATACATTTGATCTTTCCTTATTCGTTTTATTTTATCCTAAAAAGCAGACAATGGCAGACAGCATATGGAGGTACGTGGACAAATAAGGTACCGTATTTTAAATTTTAATGTTATCTCAAGGTGAGTATAACTTCTAAACCACTTGTCCTATCAACTTGGTAATTATCTGAGAGGATTTCTTTCACTGAGAGGATTCAGAAAATATGGCCATTTGATGATTTATCTTTATTCAGTAAAAAATTGTCAATTTGGCAAAATTTCCAAAATTGAAATTTTCAAGGTCGATGCGCGACCCCTAAATTTTGATCGATTTTGGTAAACATGGTGTCAGTGTACTTCCACTGAACCAAATCATTGGAAAAACTTTGACCAACTATAATATTTAAAAAAAAGTGAAAAGTTATCCACCCTAATATATATACACATACTGTATATATATATATATGCCTCATATATATAGAGGAAGAGAGAGAGAGAGAGAGAGCTACAAGGAGTTACAAGGACCACTCAGGGAGGTTCGTTTTATTGAGCTGGTTCATTTTAAACCTAATCTCTCTCTAGGGGGGAGAGAGAGAGAGAGACGCTTAAACAGCTAGGCTACCCGATCAAATAACGGTTAGATTAATTGAATACCCTGTTACGTTAATTGATTCCCCGGCTTCTTCAATTGTATGCGTATGACGAAGGGTTCGGTTAAGTCGTGGTAAGCTCTGGTAAGCAAATAGAAATTGAGAAAAATTTACTAAATGTCACAGTTTAAATTCTATTAAAAAATGAAAATGTGAACACAGCTCTTAACATTAAAAAAGGAATATTCACTCGTTCTAGAAGCTAGTTTGCATGATTTACGGCCATCCGTTCTTGCACATCATTGGATAGGTCACTCTCTCTCTCTCTCTCTCTCTCTCTCTCTCTCTCTCTCTCTCTCTCTCTCTATATATATATATATATATATACACATAAATATATATATATATATATATATATATATATATATATATATATATATATATATAAAAGGAGTTACAAGGAAAAGAAGTACCTCAAAAGGCCTTGCGGCCGATACCGACGAGGTACCAATGGCAACTGGTGCCACTGAAAATTTTCTACACACTCGAATAGTGTGCAAGATTTGATCTAACCTTTACTTGAAATGATCCACAGAGGAACTGTTCACAACTTCTGAAGGTAACCTGTTCCACCTGTCACAGATCTTATACGTAAAGTAATTCCCACCCACACTAGTCCTAAACCGTTTCAGATCCAACTTCCAACCATTGTTGCGAGTTGGGTTATCATTCAAACTAAACATGCTACTAAAATCGACATCGTTGAACCCGTGTAAGAACTTGAAAACCTCGATGAGTTGACCGCGCACCCTCCGAGATTCCACAGGAAACAAGTTCAGTGCGCGTAACCGTCGATTGTAGCCCATATGCCTAACGGAAGGGATTAACTTTGTGGCCCTCGCCTGCACTTGCTCCAGCCTCTCAATATCATTCCTGAGGGTGGGCGACCAGAACTGCACAGCATACTCCAGGTGCGACCGAACCAGGGAATTGTACAGAGAGAGCACAATCTCCTTGTTCCGAAACTGAAATTGCCTCCTGATATAACCCAACAGCTTCTGGGCTTTCTTTTCCACCTCTACGCACTGTTTGGTAAACCTAAGGTCGCTGCTAATTAGCACACCCAAGTCCTTTTCCAAATCAGTAGCCTCGATATTATTCCCCAACATCGAGTAGTCCGACTTGGGATTCGCGTAGCCAATGTGCATCACCTTGCATTTACCCAAGTTAAACGGCATTTGCCATTTTTTGAACCACTCTCCTATCCTACGTAGGTCCGCACGCAGTTGCTCCATCGCTTCGGGCGTCCCAACATTGGCCCCAAGCTTCGTGTCATCAGCGAATTTGGCAATGCGACTGACGATGCCGCTGTCGATAAACAACAGTGGCCCCTAAAACGAAACCCTGAGGAACCCCACTAGTGACCGACGCCAAACCCGAACTAACCCCTTTAATTACAACCCTCTGCCGCCTATTCTTCAGCCAGTTTTCAATCCACCAACCTAGTTCCCCACCGATAACCAGCGCGCGGACTTACTTTAGCCATTAGCCGGCGGTGAGGTACCTTATCAAAGGCTTTCTGAAAGTCGAGATAACGTATATCAATCGCCCTACTCTTATCATACTCACCCAACATGACGTGGAAAAACTCGAGCAAGTTGGTGATACACGACCTATGCCGTCTAAACCCATGTTGGGAGTCCCCAAGCAGCTTGTAGGAATCCAAATGGTCAACGATCCTATCCGCTATTATCCCCTCTAATAATTTACCTACAAGTGAAGTGAGACTAATGGGACGATAGTTCCCTGGACTTTCGTGATCCCCTTTCTTAAAGATAGGGGTCACGTTGGCTTCCCTCCAATCACGAGGCACCTGGCCCGTCTCCAACGATTTGTTGAAGACTGTAGCCAGGTGGGGAGCCACCTGGTCGCGCACCTCCCGCAACACTCTGGGGAGAAACTGGTCTGGCCCAGGAGCCTTAAACGCGCTCAGTTTGTCTATTCTATCGGCAACGACTGTCGCTGTACATCGAATACTATCCACGCCAGCACCTTCGTGCCTGACGCCTCGCTCGGAGATGACGCGGGTGTCCTCCCTGGTGAACACTTCCGCAAAGAACTTATTAAGCACATTATCGATGTCCGCATCGGAGGTCCGCAGAACGCCGCTTTGGTTCTTTAACGAACCTATCATGCTTCCAATGGGCTTTCTACTATTAACATAACTGAAGAACTCCTTAGGGTTTCCCTTGCAGAGGCTTGCCACCCGGAGTTTTTCGTTGCGTTTCGCTAGCCTAACCTTTGTCCTCACTTCCCTACACAGGCGGACATACGCTTCAGTGTTCTCGTGGGAACGATTGGCCTTCGCCCTCCTATACGCTACTTTCCTATTTCGGATAGCCGAAGCGATGTCAAGACTGAACCACTTAGTCTGCGTTGAAGCAGGGGTGACCAGTTTTGAGGGTATGGCAGGAGACTACAGCACCATGAACTCGTCCCGGAATGCACTCCACACTCCCACAACATCGCCGCCGACCTCTAACCCCATCTCACTTACACTATCCCGGATGCTAACAAAGTCCGCCCGCCGTAGATCGAGCTTACTGCCTCTCAAGTTACTGTATATATATATATATATATATATATATATATTGAGAGAGAGAGAGAGAGAGAGAGAGAGAGACAGATAGACAGACAGACAGACAGACAGACAGACAGACAGAGATATGCAAAAAAAGAAAAGCTTTGGTGGAAATACAGGTACATAATTTTTTTCTACTTACATTTCGCACGTGTTTCTGTCCGATGTATTATTCTGTCCATCATCACAAATGCTCGCTACATCCTGCGACGAAAGCAACTGTGCCCTGTCAATAGCCGCAAAAAGTTTTAGTGTAGACTCAGCCCTGCAGGATGACAGGGTAAAATCACACCACCGTGCATATATATATATATATATATATATATATATATATATAATGTATATATATATATATAGACAGATAGATACATGCGTGTGTGTGTGTGTGTGTTGCTTACCCAAGATCCCCAACTTCAAACACCTGTGGTGAACAACATATTTCTGATTGTTGACAGTGTCCATGATGGGGTAGGATTGTGTGGTTATTCACTGGCAAAAATAACAACTGGTATGGCCCGATTTCCTCGTGAGCCCGAGATCAGAAGGCCAATCGCCGACTCAAAGGCTTCCTGATTGGCGTGGCTATGTCATATGAATGCGGGTTTTGAACCAATCAAAATGTCGTAGGCTCGATCTCACGCCCCATTCGTTGGGTTGAGAATTTCTGATTGGGCGCCGATGCCGATTCTGAGGGCATGTCTTATAAGAATTGGCTTAAGCAGCCCACAGATTTTTTCAATTGTTTTCAAAGATGTCATAAGCGAGTAAATAAGGTTATTATCTGATGCTGATTTCCTTGATCACTCTAGTGCATTATTTAACTTGGGTAAGTGCAAAGTGATGCACATTAGTCACGCCAATCCCAAGTCGGACTACTCGGTGTTGGGGAGTAATTTCGAGGCCACTGATTTGGAAAGGAACTTGGGTGTGCTGATTAACAGCGACCTTAAGTTTACCAAACAGTGCGTAGAGGTTGAAAAGAAAGCCCAGAAGTTGTTGGGTTATATGAGGATGCAATTTTGATTTCGGAACAAGGAGATTGTGCTCTCCCTGTACAATTTTCTGGTTCGGCCGCACCTGGAGTATGCTGTGCAGTTCTGGTTGCCCACTATCAGGAAAGATATTGAGAGGCTGGAACGAGTGCAGGCGAGTGCCACAAAATTAATCCCTTCCGTTAGGCATAAGGGCTACAATCAACGCTTACGCGCCCTGAATTTGTTTTCGCTGGAAACTCGGAGGCTGCGCGGTCAACTCATCGAGATTTTCAAGCTCTTACGCGGGTTCAACGCTGTCGATTTTAGAAGCATGTTTAGTTTAAATGATAACCCAACTCGCAACAATGGCTGGAAGTTAGATTTGAAACTTTTAGCACTTGTGTGTGTGAGAATTACTTTAGTATAAGATCTGTGACACGTGGAACAGGCTACCTTCAGAAGTTGTGAACAGTTCTTCTGTGGATCAGTTCAAGAAAAGGTTAGACCGAATCTTGCACACTATTTGAGGGTGTAGGAATTTTTCCTGGCAACCGTTGCCATTGGTACCTCCTCGGTATGGGCCGCAAGGCCTTTTCATGTACTTCTTTTCCTTGTAACTCCTTGTAGCTCTCGCTCTCTCTCTCTCTCTCTCTCCGCAGGGGGTATAAAGGTTATGCACATTTCTTCTGGGTGTTATAAACTTTATACTTGGGATGTGACAGCCCTCCGGTCCCGAGTCGTGGGATTCTAGAGAAATTGGGTGCCAGTACCTTTAGGTTCTCTCTCTTTCGGGAGGGTGGGTGAAGTCTGTTGTACAATCCTGTCCCGTGGGTTACTAGGACCCCATCCCATCCTTACTCTGTCCTTTTAGCTTAGGTTAAGGAGGCTCTCCTCTGACCGCAAAAAAAAATCTTTCAGTATGAAGTCTTTTACTCTACTTTTACTATATGACCCTACTGCTACCTCATGCGTGGGAAGAGAGGCTTAGGAACCTCTCTAAATAACACTATTTAACGCTCGTAGGTCGTGAGAGACTGGGATGGAGGGGTCCCAGGCGTACGGGCGCGATGAATGGAGTGTGGCTAGTGCCCCGTTAAGCACATTTCTAACGCGTAATAGCCTGACCAGCCCCCTGCGACCGATCTTTGGTGACCAATTGATGGTGCTTGGTTGTACTGCTCTTAAGTGAGAGAGCTTTACTGCCCAGCTGGCTGCCAGGCCAGCGGAAAGTCTCGGGCGTAGCTTCTGGGTCTCTGGGTCTGGTGGGATATCCATTGAACACTGGATTCTAAAAATCTGGCCGCTTGTGAGTGACTAGTAAGACTTAGTAAGGAGCTGCATCTCGCTGTCGCTCCTGGCGGGAAATCCGTGACGCCTGCGTCGCGAGTGTTTGTCAGTTGGTAGCTGCGACACGTTTGGGACTGTCCGGTGCGGCAGCAGCGAGAGGTGTAGTCTTCTGCATGGGATGAACGTCACTTGCAAATAGGCGGATGCGGCTAGCGCGGGAAGAATTCACCCCCCACCCCTTTTTTATATACTGGTCAGAACGTTTTCATTGCTAGAACGCTTTATCTTATTCAGTGTATTCAGAGTTCGAAAAAATAAGTTACAATGACTGGACCGCAGAAACTGAAGGCTGAATGCGCGAGGTGTGGAGTAAATCAGTGGGTGACGAACTTCAAAGAAGCTTGCTTCGAAAAGATCAACCACTCCAGCATGTGCCGCTTTTGTGAACTCATGCAGTTTTACGAGAAGCTAGAGGAGAGGGTCCGGCGGCTCCAGTCGTCCAGATCGGCTGTTGGAGGCGCGGCAGTCGCTGACGCAGCTGCGCCCTCCACTCCGGAGCTTATTGATAGGATAGCCGCCCTAGAAAGGCGGTCCAGCGGCGGACTGGACAGAGCTCGAGACCGCGGAGAAAGGGTAGAGGTGCAACGTGGAATGCTCGGAACTGCGACGCAAGGTAGAGGGAAGGGCGGGCGCAAAGAAGGGGCCGATAGAGAAGGGTGGGAAGGGGCCGAAAAAGAAAAAGGATGGCAAGGGGCCTACTGATGGCCCAAAGAAACCGAAGGATGTAGCTGCCAATCGAGGTGGGTCGGGTGGTGTAAGTGCGGCTGAGTCCACAGTTGGCGACGGGTATCGAAAGGTATCGGGCAAGAAGGCTGCGAAGCCGAAGCCTGAGACCCCGGTTCCCGCTGTCAGAACCTCCAACCGCTTTCTCTCCTGTGTGCGAAGGAGGAAGACACCATTTTCATTGGGGACTTGCAGATCAGGGGTCAGGAGAAGTACTTTGCTTCTGAAAACCGGGACAGGAGGAAGGTAAGGTTCTTACCTGGCCGCGGAACGGCGCATTTAAGGAAGGAGGTAGAGAAGCTGCGCGTGGCTAGTCGGAGGATTGCGATCTTTGTCCATGCTGGTGACAACGACCTGTTCCTCAAAGGCGGTAGGGAAGGTTAGACCGAAGGGATCATCACCGAGATCATATCTCTAGCGGGTGATCTAAAACTTAAGACAGACAGCGGAATGTTGATGGGTATTTTACCGCGGATGAATGCCAGTGACCACGCGATCAGTTAGGTCATTGGCATCAACGAGAGGGTATAAGACTTGTGCGTCCCACTGGGCGTAAAGTTTGTTGACCATTACGACGCATTTTCGGGTAGGTGGGACCTTTACAAGAGGGATGGTGTTCACCTCAATGCCAAATGTAAGGGTGAACTAGGCGCGCTGCTTGACCGGCACCTATACCGTATAGTGAGGTCAAGCCCGGGGATTGATTACGGCCTTCCACCAAGGAGAGATGATGTTCAGCCGGTGGCGGACGTACCTCCAACTGAAGGGTGCGTCCATGTACAAGTGGGTGACCCTCCTTCCCCGTTGGAGGGGGCTCAGGCCCCTGCGGAAGTTGCCCCCTCGTTGGTGAGGGGCTCTTGAACTCCCGACAACCCTGGCTGTTCGGGAAACGGGTCGTGCTAGGGGGCGGTCAGAATAGGGAAGGCTCCCTCCGTGCATTGCTTTTTAATGCTAGGTCGATTAGGAATACTTTTTGCGAGCTACGGGCGCTCTTAGCATCAGAATACTAGGATATCGTTGCTATCACCGAGTCCTGGATTCATACTGATCGTAGGGACTACGTTAGGGAGTTCGAGATTCCTGGGTATAGAATGTTTTACAAAGACCGCACCTGTGGGGAAGGGGGAGGGGTACTAATATACGTGAGGGACACGTTGAGTCCGTTTGACTGCCAGTTCCGATCGGAACGGGAGCTGCTTTGCGTCAATCTCAACGTGAAAGGGACGAACTATAGGTTAATATTAGTGTACAGACCTCCGCATCTCCTCTTCGAGGAGGATACAGCCCTGTACACCGAACTCCATAGCTTGCTAGGGGACAGGGTGTGTGTAGTTTTACGAGACTTCAACTGTCGCTGCATAAAGTGGGAAGACGGGACTGCTGATGCCGAAGGGAGAAGGATAGTTGACTTTGCTGATGAGAACTTCCTCACTCAGTGGGTCAATGGGCCTACACGAGGCGAAAGCGTTCTACACTTAGTATTCACAACGGAAGACAACGTCACTGGCCTCACCGTTGACGAATCGTTAGGCGGGAGTGATCACGGTCTGATTAGCTTCTGTATCTGCGTCCATCGGGTGAAGCGTAGTAACTCTAGAGGCAGTAAACTCGATCTACGGCGGGCGGACTTTGTTAGCCTCCGGGATAGCGTAGGTGAGATGGGGTTTGAGGTCGGCGGCGATGTTGAGGAAGTGTAGAGTGCATTCCGGGACGAGTTTATGGTGCTGCAGTCTGCTGCAATACCTTCAAACCGGTCACCCCCGCTTCAACGCAGCCTAAGTGGTTCAGTCGTGACATCGCTTCGGCTATCCGAAATAGGAAAACTGCGTATAGGAGGGCGAAAGCCAATCGTTCCCATGGGAACACTAAGTCGTATGTCCGCCTGTGCAGGGAAGTGAAGGCGAAGGTTAGGCTAGCGAAACGTAACGAAGAACTCTGGGTGGCAAGCCTCTGCAAGGGGAACCCTAAGGAGTTCTTCAGTTATGTTAATAGTAGAAAACCCATTGGAAGCATGATAAGTCCGTTAAAGGACCCTAGCGGCGTTCTGCGGACCTCCGACGCGGACATTGCTAATGTGCTGAATGAGTACTTTGCGGGAGTGTTCACCAGGCAGGACACCCGCGTCATCCGCGAGCAAGGCGTCTGGCACGAAAGTGCTGGCCTGGATAGTGTTCGGTGTACCGCGACAGTCGTTGCCGATAGAATAGACAAACTGAGCGCGTTTAAGGCTCCTGGGCCAGAACAGTTTCACCCCAGAGTGTTGCGGGAGGTGCGCGACCAGGTGGCTCCCCACGTGGCTACAGTCTTCAACAAATCGTTGGAGACGGGCCAGGTACCTGGTGACTGGAGGGAAGCCAATGTGACCCATATCTTTGAGAAAGGGGATCACGAAAGTCCAGGGAACTATCGTTCCGTTACTCTCACTTCGGTTGTAGGTAAATTATTAGAGGAGATAATAGCGAATAAGATCGTTGACCATTGGGATTACTACAAGCTGCTTTGGGACTCCTAACATGGGTTTAGACGGCATAGGTCGTGTCTCACCAACTTGCTCGAGTTTTTCCACGGCATGTGGAGTGAGTATGATAAAAGTAGGGAGAGTGATATACTTTATCTTGACTTTCAGAAAGCCTTTGATAAGGTACCTCAACGCCGGCTAATGGTCAAAGTCCGCACGCTGGGTATCGGTGGGGAAGTAGGTAGGTGGATTGAAAACTGGCTGAAGAATAGGCGGCAGAGGGTTGTAATTAAAGGGGCTACTTTTCCTTGTAACTCCTTGTAACTCTCTCTCTCTCTCTCTCTCTCGCTCTCTTAGTGGGGAAGTAGGTAGGTGGATTGAAAACTGGCTGAAGAATAGGCGGCAGAGGGTTGGAATTAAAGGGGCTAGTTCGGGTTGGGCCTCGGTCACTAGCCGGGTTCCTCAGGGTTCCGTTTTGGGGCCACTGTTGTTTATCATTTACATAAATGATATCGACGATGGCATCGTCAGTAGGTTCGCCAAATTCACTGATGACACGAAGCTTGGGGCCAATGTTGGGACGCAAGAGGCGATCGAGCAACTGCGTGTGGACCTACGTAGGATAGGAGAGTGGTCCGAGAAATGGCAAATGCCGTTTAACTTGGGTAAATGCAAGGTGATGCACATTGGCTACGCGAATCCCAAGTCTGACTACTTGATGTTGGCGAGTATATCGAGGCCAATGATTTGGAAAAGGACTTGGGTATGCTAATTAGCAGCGACCTTAAATTTACCAAACAGTGCGTAGAGATGGAAAAGAAAGCCCAGAAGTTGTTGGGTTATATGAGGCGGCAATTTCGATTTCGGAACAACGAGATTGTGCTCTCTCTGTACAATTCCCTGGTTCGGCCGCACCTAGAGTATGCTGTGCTTTCTGGTCGCCCATCCTCAGGAAAGATATTGAGAGGCTGGAGCGAGTGCAGGCGAGGGTCACAAAGTTAATCCCTTCCGTTAGGCATATGGGCAATCGACGCCTACGCGCCCTGAATTTGTTTTTGCTTGAAACTCGCAGACTGCGCGGTCAACTCATCGAGGTTTTCAAGTTCTTACGCGGGTTCAACAATGTCGATTTTAGAAGCATGTTTAGTTTAAATGATAACCCAACTCGCAACAATGGTTAGAACAGTGGTTCTTAACCTTTTTACTACCATGCCCCCTCTAGGAATTGGTCCTTCCCTCCACGCCCCCCTACAATCAAAATAACATTCTCAATAACTTCTCAATATTAGCCCATGCTCTCGTTAAGAGAATAACAAATACAATTAGAGAAATTCCTGTTTCTAGGGGGGCGCGCCCCCCCGGTTAAGAACCACTGGGTTAGAAGTTGGATTTGAAACGGTTTAGGACTAGTGTGTGTGGGAATTACTTTACGTATAAGATCTGTGACACGTGGAACAGGTTACCTTCAGAAGTTGTGAACAGTTCCTCTTTGGATCAGTTCAAGAAAAGGTTAGACCGAATCTTGCACACTATTAGAGGGTGTATGAAATTTTCTCTGGCATCCGTTGCCATTGGTACCTCCTCGGTATGGGCCGCAAGGCCTTTTCATGTACTTCTTTTCCTTGTAACTCCTTGTAACTCCTCTCTCTCTCTCTCTCTCTTAGGTTAGGTTTGTGTGGCAGCTTGGGAGATTCCCCCTTGATTGTGGCAACTTGGGAGATTCCCCCTTGCTTGCATCTTCCTTTTTTTTTGTGGCACCATAGGGGTGGGGGGGGGGGGTTGGCACTTGGCAAGAGAGGAGGAGGGGTGGCACTGGCATTCAATTGATCAACATTACATTTGCTCTTCACTCGTTCATTTTGCGCATATATTACCAGGTTAGCTATATACAGTACTTTGGTTAGGGATGGTTCGATGGTTACATTGACTTAAGTTTGGTTAAGTTACGCTACGTTAGTTAACGTTAGGTGAAATAAAGTTAGAGTAGATCAAATCTGGTTATGTTAGTTTAGATCATTTTATGTTTCAACGTCTTTGTTAGTTGAAGCCCAAAATTTTTCCTCGAAAAACTTTTGCCTTTGAGAACAATTTCTTGACCATTCGAAATTTTGTCCCGTTGGTCAAAAGTTGTCTTGCAAAAGTTCCGATCGCCCGCTCGTATTGTATTGCATCAGTATCTTTCGCGTATTGTAATAGTGTACTTAAGTTTGTTTATCAAAATGTGTGAATATAACCCTAAATTATGTGGAAATCACACTCATCGACAAGTTTCCATAGGGGTAGGATAGGTTAGGTGAAGTCATGTTAGGTTATACCAGGAAAGGTTACACTAAATTAAGTCAAACAATTTGATTTTTCATTTTCCTATTCTGACGTCACCAATAATAATAATAAAAAAAGTCAAGTGAAATATGAGCTTTTTTACCTTAGAATTTTTACAACTAGCACCAAATCCTTTTCTAATGATTTTAACGTCCCAATCTCTCTCTCTCTCTCTCTCTCTCTCTCGTATGCCCACACACACACACACACACACACACACACACACACACGCGCGCGCGCGCGCGCCAAAAAGTGTCCAATTAGAGCAGATTTGTTAATCTTCTAATCCGAAACACACAAAATCCAACAATCATTTAGCATGATTTGCAAAAAATAAATTTTATTGATCCGAAATTAGTTCCTGTTCAGTTCCCCCTCTTTTTTTTAATTTTTTTGGGGGAGCTTAATTAGGGTTTGAATTGAACCAGCACTCCTAAACCAAAATTAATTTTCGAAGTTTTGGAAAACATTCAAATATATTTTCCAAAGTTTCGAAATGAGATGTGATTCTTTCGATTCAAAATTGATCGATTTTCCCAGACGACCCGGACGAGTTTGAACATTCTCTACTTCTCCCTCCACCAGCACCTATCTTTGTTTTTCATTTATTACTCAAAAATTTTGTATTTTAAATAATTATTTAATATATATATATATATATATATATATACCTTTCAAAGGTTCCTTGCGATGATTCCTCATTTCACGAAGGTCAAGCTTGTCGCCCTTCCTCTCGATTTGGCCTGGTGAAGTAGTGAGTTGGTTTCTTGTACTCTCCACCTCACACAGCAAGGTACGCCCGGCTCATCGGGGATTGTTCGGAGCCAGGCGTCTAATCTTCTTTTGAAGATGTCTACCGCAACACCACTCGTGTTCCTTAGATCTTTGGGCAGCTGATTAAACAGTTTTGGTCCTCTCACAACAAAATTATTTTCTTTCAGGGTTAAGGATGTTCCTTGTCTAGCCTTTAATTTGGGAACACGACACAGTCTTCCTTTTCTATTTTCCACCGTTGTTTGGGGAGTTACAGGGTTCAGAGTAAGATTAGGGACTAGTTTCTCCATTATTTTCAAAGTGTAAATAATGGTGTACTCTCTCTTCTTCTTTCCAGTGAATTTAGGTTTAGTTCGCGTAAACTTTCTCAGTAATTTAGTTCTTTGCACCCATTGATCTTGGCTGTGAAGCTTCTCTGAATCCCTTCCAGCTGTCTAATGTCTTCGTTTTTATGTGGGGATGTTCGGACCGAGCAGTATTCCAATTTGGGTGTGATCAGTGTTTTCAGTAGAGGAATCATTACATTCCTATCCCTTCGTTTAAAGGTTCTCAATATCTGCCCAGTTACTCTCTTTGCTCTGTTTACTGCTATCTTATTTTGTGTTTCAAATTTCGCATCGTTTGTCATTACAACCCCTAAATCTTTTGCTCTAGAATTTCTCTGAATTTCCTGTCCATTTGGGGTATAATATTCCACGGATTTTAGGTCCTCTTTTTCCGTACCGTAACAGCTGAAATTTCTCACTGTTAAACTTCAGATTGTTGTCTTCAGTCCACTTGTAGATTCTGTTCATGTCTGTTTGTAGAGATACTATATCTTCTGGGTTTCTTGTTTTTCTACTGATCTTTGTGTCATCAGCAAAGGATGTTACTGTGCTGTCTCTGGTAACGTCCTCATCTATGTCAGTTAGCATGATTATGAAGAGTACTGGAGCTAATACTATTCCTTGTGGTACTGACCTGAGGACCTCTGATTCTGATGAAGATACTCCTTGTACTGTAACGATTTGCCGCCTCTCACTAAGGAAATTATACAGGGGTTAGACAAAATAATATGAACACCCGCCGATTTCACTGGTTATCTTTACGGACTGCTCAGACACAAAGTAAACGGTCAAATGACTGGCAAACCTATTTAAATGCGTAACAGAGAGTGTATACGTCATGTTATAACCCTCACGTTGTTTTTACAGACCTGAGTGAATTATGAATTAGCAGTTATGAAAGACCTGTCAGACTTCCAAAGAGGGCAAATTGTCGGAGCGCGGATGGCTGGTGCATCGGTGACGAAAACCGCTCAGATGTTCAATGTATCCAGAGGAACTGTCCCTATGGTCATGTCTGCATACAAAAACCATGGAAAGACAAGCACCGACAAATGCAATAGTGGACGCAAGAAGAAGCTGTGTGATCGAGACCGCCGGGTGCTAAAGCGCATTGTGACAAAGAACCATAAGACCACAGCTCCAATGCCAAACCCTTCCTTTCGCACATCAACATTGAGCGGCGCAGAAAATGGTGTAATGACCATAAGAATTGGTCAATGGACCGGTGGAAGAATGTAGTCTACTCCGACGAATCCTCCTTTACGCTATTTCCATGTTCCGGTCGAGTTTACGTCTGGAGACAGCCTAAAGATGCTTATGACCCCGACTGCCTGACCCCAACCGTTAAGCATGGAGGCGGATCTGTGATGGTTTGGGCAGCAATATCGTGGAATACTCTTGGCCCAGCTGTAGTACTGCATGGTAGGGTTAACGCCCAGGTCTATCTGTCAATATTGGCTGACCAGGTCCATCCCATGGTCCAAACGCTGTTTCCCAATGGCAGCGCCGTCTTCCAGGATGATAATGCACCAATCCACACCGCTGGGGTCGTTAAAAACTGGTTTGAAGAGCATGTTAGTGACGTAGAACGCTTGGATTGGCCTCCACAATCCCCGGATCTTAACATTATCGAGCATCTGTGGTGTCAGTTGGAGCAGCAGGTCAGAAGCCGATTCCCACCGCCGGCGTCTTTGGCGGAACTGGAGCAGGGTTTGCTCGAAGAATGGCTCAGGATTCCTCTAGCCACTGTCCAAAAGCTGTATGAATCAATTCCCCGACGCATTGCAGCTGTTATTGCCGCTAAAGGAGGACCAACTCCATATTAAGAATAAAAACCGCCATTTATCAAGGTGTTCATATTATTTTGTCCAACCCCTGTATATCCATTCCCTACTTTTCCTGTTATTCCCATATACTTCAGTTTGTGTATTATGATTCCATTGTCACACTTGTCGAACGCTTTGGCAAAGTCTGTGTATATTACATCATAGTTTTCATTACTTTCAAGTGCATCAATAATGTTGTTGTAGTATTCCATTAGTTGTGATAGGCTTCATCTGCCTGACCGAAACCCATCTTGGTTATCATTGAGTTTTTTCTGAGTTTCCAAAAGGTCATAGATTTTCTGTCTAACTATTCTTTCAAATATTTTAGTGAGATGAGATGTAAGCGACACTGGCCTATAGTTTTTGGCCTTGGATCGATCTCCTCCTTTATATATTGGGACTATGTTCGCGCTCTTCAGGATGCCCGGTATTTCTCCCGTGTCTAGTGATCGTTTCCATATCTAACATAGGGGCTCAGCGATTGCATTCTTGCTGCTTTTGATCAGTGCGGCATTCCATTTATCCGGTCCTGCCGCTCAGTGTTAGTTTCCCTATAGCTTGTGTAATATTATCTGCCGTAAAGTCGAAGTCCGTTATACTTTCCCCTTGTAGTTCTTCTTCAAAGAACGCGTCTCTATCGCATATCAGTTTGTCAGTTTTTGGGATACTGAAAGATTGTTCGTACTGAGCTCTTAATATTTCAGATACTTCTGTTAGATCATCAGATAAAGGTCCGATAGTCGCATGGTTTTTCGGCTTTCTTTTTGCAAAATTATAGAAGTACTTTTAGTTAACCTTTATCGCTTCTATAACATCGTCTTCTTCTTTTTCTGTATGCTTCTCAATTAGTTCCTGTATGACATGACGCAATCTATACTCTGCAGTTTATCATTTAATATTTTTCTGATGTTATCTTTACAGTTACTTAATTTTGCAGTCACTCTTTTTCTCTTTCGGAACAATGACCTCTTCTGTCTCTCGAACCTGCTTCTCTTTCCTCTTTGTTGTATTTTTGGGACATGTCTCTCCACAATTTCTAACGTCTTTTCATCTAAAGTCATTAGTATCTATTCCGTTGTCTTGGCTTCGAAAATGGTTTTCCAATCTATTACTTCCATGCTGGATGCAACATCTTCCCAGTTTATAGCTTTGGAGTGAAAATAAAAAATTTCAATTTGCTTCTTTCTCTTGTTCGTGTTCTTTCCTTTCCTGTTGCTTTTATATTGGTTGTTAGTTCAATGATGTTGTGACCCGATATTATAGTTGGGGATATTTCTACATTATCAATTAGGTTGCTGTTGTTTGTAAATACTAAATCTAGGCAGTTGTTTTTTCTTGTGTTTTCTGTTATTTCTTGCGCTAACATAAATTCATCAGCTAGAGCTAGTAGCATTTTTACCTGTTCCTGGTCTTCCCGTGTGCCCCCTTGTCCTGGTGTATACATACATTTTTTCTATCCTTTTATATTTCATGAATGGGAAATTAAAATCACCACAGAGAAAAATATTTGGGGTTGGAGAGTATAGATCTTTTACCCAGTTTCTTACCTCTGTAATGGAATCTGAAAATTCTGAGGTTAGCGTGTTTGAGGGTCTGTACATTGCAATTAGTACTACCATATTTAATTTTTCAACTTTTGCTGCTACACATTCTACGTAGCTGTTTGAAGTATTTATAGTCATTTCTGCCATATGCCTTTCGCGTGTGTAAATAGCACATCCTCCTTTACGTCTTACTGTCTTACTGTTCTGTCAGTTCGGAGTATGTTAGAGTTGTCAATTTGTATTTCTTTCTTGTCAACACAGGACTCACAGTTTTCACAGTTCGCCTGGCAGTCCTTTAGATGAGTTTCCGTGAGGCATGCAAAGTCTGTTCCGGCTTCTTGCATGAGTCCTTTCAGGTATAAAACTTTGTCTGGGGAATGATTTGATTTAAGGCCCTGAATGTTGGTTAGGATTATTTTTATTTTTTCTCTATCGTTTTCGCATACAGGTTGTTCAGATTCGTTTTTCAATAGTGGTGCCGGTTTCGTTGCTTTGTGGTCCTCCGAGAATTTTCCTCGTTTTATCTTTGTCAGTACCCGTTGTCCCGATAACGCATGAAGTGTCTTTGTGCATCGTGCCTTCTGTCCGGCTCTCGGATTCCTATATTTGTCAGCTGACTTTGTACTTGCTGGATAGTATTTAGCAACTGAATTGTGTTGGCTATGTCTAAAAAATTAGTACCCTTCTTTGATGTTAATTTTTCCTGTTCAACCGTTGCGTTCCTTTGAGGGTGGTGGTAACAGCATATTTGTCCGTATTTGCACCTCTCATATCTTGCAGAGGTGTTGCAGACCGTAAGATGGTGGAACTTGCACTTCTTATCATATTTGCATATCTACTTGTGTACTGTGTGTTGCATAATGTGGGATGTGCATAGATGCATTGCCCAACCCGATATCTGCAGTTCCCATTTGTGTAGTATTCATATACGATATTTTCTACGCTTCTACTTCTTGTTTTCTTATTATTTTCAAAATTCTTAATTTTGGTATTATCATTATTTTTCTTTGGTTGATTATTTCCTACGTTTTTAGGTATCTTTTTATCATTTCGCTAGTTGGACAGTTTTACTACCTCGCAACTTTTACTTATTACTTTTCTTTCATCTATGTCTTCATTCCATATTATATTGTTTATATTGTTATTCGTTATTATATTGTTATTCGTTATTATACTGTTATTCGTTATTTCGTCCTCTCTCTCATCCACCCGGTTTTTTGTTGGGACATTTTCGAACTCTTGTGTCCCCATTATTTCATTCTTTTTTGGAACACTCGATCATATATATATATATATATATATCCTACATCGATACAGATACAATGGGATTGTCTGCTGAAAATTGCGTTCTAGTAGAAAATCTTTTGTTATGTTTTATATATGACAAAGTAAATCATATTAGGTCAGACCTTCTCGTATCTGTTTCTCATGATTTCTTTGATTCAGAAGAAATAGAACATGCGAGGGTACAGTTAAACACGCTGTTCAGTGCTACCCTCCCAACTCGTAAAGGTAATTCTAGAAACAAGAATATCCTAAAAGACATAAATAAAGTGTCGACCCTCCGGGATAACGAGAAGAATATTACCTTCTATGTTACTAATTTCCATAGCATACCGGTAATCTCTATGGGTAATGTAGACGTTTTGGTGCTCCTCAAACAGTATAATGAGGTACAAAAGTCGTTAGTTGAGCTGAAACACCAACACGTGGTGTCAAATCAGAAAAATGCGATCTCGCTAGAACAATTCCGGTCAGAGTTGGATGCGTTGAAAGAGACGCTCCTCTCAAAGCCAAGTTACTCGGAAGTTGTTCAGCAAGTCAGAACCCCAAGAAGCGCGTCGGGGAGCGAAGGAAACGAAATCCCTCCCCCTCCCCTAACTCCCCCCTGAGTGTGGGGTGGAAACGCAGCATGCAGGGGAAGCGCTCAACCTCCCTCCCGTTCAGGAAAGGATCCCCTGCTCTCGATTTCACAATGATGAACAGGGACTGTCCGATGCCAAGAGACGAAGCATCACTGCCCTCTTCCCTACCTTCCACTGCACGGGAGAGGCGTTCGATTAGTCAAACGCTTCGCTCGGCGTGCAGTTCCCCACCACCCCCGCCTCGCACGGAAGAAGGAGGGGCACGCGCGTCCGTCAGGATATAAACACAGCTAACAGACCCTCACCAAGCCACAGAGTAGGAGATGGGCCTCCTATCCCCCATGATCGTGCCACCCATCCCCCAGGCAGGAGAACCATGACTCAGGGAGATTGAGGGAAGAGGATGGGTGGGTCACAGTTAACAGGCGCGAATTCAGCTCTCGAACGACATAAGCTATATTCGACACATGATGGAAGAAGTCAGTGGTGAACACAGTATATTGTTAGTTAATAAACTAAACACAAAATCTCCGTATTATAACTCATTTAAAGTAATAATTAAAGGTGTAAATTAGCATTTTAACCCGTACAATATGAGTCAGTGGCCAGACGGTATTATTGTTAAGGAGTTTATTCACTTTTCCACGAGATTTGATAACAGGCAAAATAATAATAATGATAATAATAAAAATAATAATAATAATAATAATAATAATAATAATAGGCGCCCTAACGGTAATGCCTGAAATTTGTACTGTGTATAATAATAATCATAATAATAATAAATCTTCTATCAGTCATGGCGGATAACTTGTTGAAAATAGCCTCATCCAACGTAAGGTCAGTGAGGAATTCAATTAGAGATGTTCATCAAATCTGTGACAGTGCAGATTTGATACTCCTGCAAGAGCCCTGGCTACCTAAGCAAGAGCAAAAATTCCTCTCTACCATCCATGATGACTTTATGTACCATGCGTCATCAGCACTAGACTTGTCAGATGAATTAATGTACGGAAGGCCATTTGGTGGTGTTGCTTTCTTAATAAGGAAAAATTTATCAAAACATAAAATTTTTAACAAGCGATAATGGCGATAATGTAAGGTTGTTAGGCACTGAATTACAAGTGAACAATGATTGCATATTAAATGTAAACTGCTATTTACCATACAACAACGGCAGTAATCTAGTTGAATACATTGATTTGCTGTACAAAATTAAGTCATTATCAGATAACCCCAAATATTCTCACTGTATAATAATGGGGGACTTTAACGCGCATGTGAACTCAGAATTCTTTGTAGAATTGGGTAACATGTGCAAGTCGGCCAAATTAAGTATAAGTGATGCAGATGTATTAGGGGTAACCAGTGGTAATTTTACTTACGTTAGTGATAAAAGTGGTCCCACCAGGTGGATTGATCAGTGTCGTCTCACTAGTAATAATCTAAAGGATTGAATTGTTAGAGTTCATATTCTGCATGATTTCCTTTTTTCTGATCATAGACCATTAGAACTATTAATTAATTAATTTTACCAATTTATGCGCAACACGACATAATAAGAACTCAGTAGGTAAGAATAATCGCGTCGATTGGTCTAATGTTAATATACAACAGAGAATAGAATACAAAGGCATAAATTTTGCATCTTGCCTGTAGTAATCCTTGCTCAAATGATTCTCACTGTAAACTCATAGATAGGTATTATAGTAAGGTAGTATCCCTGTTAAGAGAAGCAGGAAGCCCCCTGATTAAATCTTACAACTATCATACTAAGATTATTCCTGGATAATTTTATTGCCGCCCCCCTGAAGAGGGAATCGAAAGACGCCCACGATTTGTGGTGCTTTCATGGTAGACCCAGATTAGAACCAGTATACATGAATATGTGTAGAAGTAGGGGTCAATATAAGGCGGCCATAAGGCAATATAAACAGGAAGGAGTCTATTCAAGCATCAAAAGCCTGTGAAGCGCGCATAAATAACGATAACAACAAATTTTGGAAATTTGTTAAGAATCAAACGGGTGTCAAAAGTGTCCTCCCGCCGACAATCGATGGTGTGTCGAGGGAGATGAAATTGCAAAGCTGTGGAAAAACCACTACTCTAACATTCTTAACAATGTGAGTAGGGATAATCTTAAGATAGATTGCAGTGAAATGCCTGTGGGAGGGACAAGAGAAACTACTTTGATATCAGTTCCTGAATAAAGAGGTTAATTAGAGTTAAAGACTGGTTCTGCGTCAGGGGTAGATGACCCATCGAATGAGCAATTAAAATATGCAAATGACGTAGTATGTCTGCATATATCATTGCTCTTATCAGCCATGCTTGCTCATAGCTATATCCCTGCAGAGTTCATAAGGGTATATATCTTGCCCCTGGTCAAAAATAAGTATGGAGACATTCTGTCCAGCAATAATTATAGGCCTATTGCTGTCGCTTCCTGCTTCTCGAAACTACTAGAAAAACTCTTGTTACTCCGATTAAATGATTACCTATGGGCATCTAATCAGTTTGGTTTTAAAAGGTCCCACTCAACTGACCTGTGTATCTATGTATTTAAAGAAACAATATCTAAATACATCGACAGTAATTCAACTATATATAGCTGTTTCCTAGATATCAGTAAGGCATATGATAGAGTGAACCACAATATTTTATTTAAAAAGTTAGAAGACAGGAAGGTTCCCATGTACATATTAAATTTATTGAAATTTTGGTATTCCCACCAATCTTTTACCGTTAGGTGGGGAATGTACTATCAGAATGTTTTGGCTCCTCTTGCAGAAGGGCAGTTTACACTGATCAAAGTAGCATCCAAGTGACATCCAAGTGCACTTGTACAAGCTACTCATATGAAAGTAATTTGATAGCTACTTGGATACGAATTTGGATGAAGTGTTTACATTTATCAAAGTGAAATCGTTTCACTTTGAGAAGGCCTTGTCAGTCTGAAAGATGAATCAAGAGGTGGCAGACGCTGTGCTGGACATTTCTTTAGCATTAGTTACAGAATTAATTGATTTGTTGAGAGAAAAGCGGGAACGGAAGTGGGTGCGTGACTGGATTTCCAGGCGTCAGGCATTAGGGGCTTCTAGTGTGCTAGTGAGAGAGTTGGCCATTGAAGATGAGGCATCATATTTAAACTTTTTACGAATGACAAAAGAACAATTTCACTACTTGTTCAGTAGAACATCACCATTTATTCAGAAGCTAGATACTCACTTCCGAGATGCATTGCCCGCCAAACTGAAACTTGAGGTGACCCTGAGATATTTGGCAACAGGTGATTCATATGGCACCTTGCAATACCTTTTTCGTGTTCCAAAGTGCACAATTAGCATGTTTATGGCGGAAGTCTGTGAAGCAATCTATTCAGGACTACAGGATTTCATCAAGGTAAGAGTGCAATTTATTAACTTGTTAATTTGTTGAAACCCTTGATAAACTGTTGTGACTGTCCACTCGCCAAATATAAGAAGGAGGAGGGGCAGCGGGAATATTTTCTTTATTAAATTATTTTATATTTTCAAAAGGTAATAATAACATGTACATAAAACGTTATAAATTGTCAATTACACAGATTTGTAAGAGTTGAAACATAAATTATTAAACCAGTAGGCCATTGTAAATATTCGAATAGCCTACAGTTTATTAATTTTCATAATTTATTAATCTTTTGCACGACTTACCACTGTCGAGTGGGCGAGTGGAATTATCGAGGGTTGCAATAAACCACATTATAGTTTTAGTTTGCTATATTTATTGTTATTTAAGAATAACTATAGCGAAGACTTAAAACCTCGTTTTCTGGATTTTCCCTGTGGGCGGATTAAAATTAAATGCACACTGTGAGAGGAACATTATTATTTATTCAACCAGTAATTGCTGTAACCAAAAATACAAACATTTGAAAAGGATTAAAGAAAAGGTATTACAGATATCTACTGAGCACTTTTGATAGCTTTAAAGATATTCCAGATAATCTTCTACTTGAAAGTATCATCGTGGAGTAGCTCAGTTAGGTGATACATGGTGTTCTCAGCATATTCATAGTTTGAATTGCACGAACGAGATGGTGCTGAAGGAATGGTAGGGTGATCGTTTGTTGCTTCTGATGTTGATGAAAGGGGTGTTGAAGTTTGAAGGGGGCATTGTATTTCCGAGATTGATGCATTATTACGGGCATCTTCATAATCCAAAAACTCTTGTATCAGAAGATTTTGGATTTTTCATTCAGCCAAAATAGCCTGCCGACGTGGAAGCTGTTTTAATTGATCACTCACATATCTTCGAAACACGTCAAACAAATCTTGTTGCCTTGCATTTGACGCAAGAGTAACTACACTTTCGAGCCTGTTAATTGCAGAATCAATATTCATTTCACGTGCCTTTAGGGAAGAAGTATTTTTTACTCTTTTGCGTTTCGGTTCTTGATTCTCTTTAGAAGTTACATTGTTTTCTCTTTTGCCACCATGAGAATCACTGCTTTCTAGTACATTAGCACGAAAGTTGTTGGGTTGTTGGTCGTTGGTCTGTAGAGGCTCGTTGTCAGTGTCGATGGGACTATTAATCTCGGTATTGATTTGTTCTACATTTCCTGCTTCTGTAGTACAATCTTCAAGACTCTGTGACTCTTCGGGTTCCCCACCAGTGTTTCTTTGCTTCAGTTCCTGAAACAGAAACACATCATACGTGATAAATGATGTACTATGTTTAATTATGTACTATGATTATATGATATACTACAGGGTGTCCCGTAAGTCTGGACCCATAGGGATTTATAATATATTTTTTTATTATGTTATTATTATTATTTTATTATTATTATTTTTTTATTATTTTTTATTATGATTTTTATTTGTGGGGCCACTTGAAAGCAAAAGTGTACGAGGTCAAACTTCAGAACATTTTCCACCTTAAAGCACGCATTGTGGAGGCGTGTCAAGAAATTTCTGCGACTGTGATTCAGAAAGTGCTGTCGCAGTGGAGATTGCGTCTTCAACTATGTGTGCGACACAACGGCGGACACTTTGAACAGATTATGTAATAAATTTTTGGACTATTTTGTAATTTTATTATTTTTCCCTATGGGTCCAGACTTACGGGACACCCTGTATGTACAATTATATGATATACTATGTACGTATATACTATATAGTATATACGTACATCATAGTATATCATCACGCTATATATTTTACTATTGTTTTTGCTTTATATGATGTACTTATACGATGTACCATGTAGCATTATCTATTTATTTATGAAATTATCTATTTATTTATTTATTTATTTATTTATGCAAAAGTAATATTTTCTATTTCTTTTCCAGTGTCCTGAAACTCCAGAAGAATGGCATGAAATTGGTGATGGTTTTCGTCTCCGTTGGAATTTTCCCAATTGCTATGGAGCCACAGACGGGAAACATGTTGTTATAAAGGCACCCCCTAACAGTGGTTCAAAATTTCACAGCTACAAAGGCACCTTCAGCATAATTCTGCTGGCTGTTGTGGATCATGACTTGTTTTCGCTATATTGATGTCGGAGCGAATGGCAGGTGTTCCGATGCCGAAGTTTTTGCAAATTCCACTATCAAGACTGCTTTAAACACCAACGCACTGGGCATACCAGAAGATGGATTTTTCGTGGGGGACGATGCCTTCCCTTTGACTTCATATCTTATGAAACCCATATTCCAGAAGGAATTTGTCAAGGGAAGAGGTGATCTTTAATTACAGGCTGTCGCGATAGCCCTGTTCAAAAATCAACTTTTTCTTATTTTCATAGGTTTCTGTACTTTTTCCCATGCTTTTTGACCTGAAAAGGCCGAAAATCACAACCATTTTGACCTAGGTTGTTGGGAAGCATTGCCGCATGGAGCTTTAAGTTTTCTGCCTTGAAATCGGCCAAAAGCACCAGTTCCGGGGTCCCTTGAATCATGTTTTGCACTATAACTTTTTATCTAAACAAGATAGAGCAACAAAATAGGCACCAAATTAAAGTGTTTTTAATCCTCTTTCTAACTTATACAATTATGATAGTCTTGGAACAAGAAATGGCACATTGGTACATACAAAGATTTCAGAAATATCACAAAATTCGTTTTCTCACACTCAAGGCAGACAAGGCGCCTTATTCATGACACAAATTTGAGATTAACATTTTGTCACAAGTCTAATCGATCAAGAAGTGAAAGCATTACATGATGATTAATTTCATAATGACATTTACACAGTCAGTTGTTGAGAGTTTGTTTCTTGAAGCTGTCAAAGCGGCGTCTGTTGAACTCCACAGCTTGAAGGAGATAGTCCCTTTGCTTGGCATCTGTTGTTATGACATTTGCAAAGTCGCTCATCATCTTGACACCACGTTCAGCAATGTCATTCACCGCTTTCAGATTCTTAACATAGTCCAACGCTTTTCTGTAGTCCTCATTCTGTGGCCAAGACGTGACAGGTTCCAGAAGCCACTCGGATCCAATGTTCAGTGTGTCCAGCAGGAAATGTGATTCTGGGCCAATGAGATCAACCAGGGTGGTCTTAGCTGTGACTCTCTGGAATAGAGGCTTTTCTGTTCTGAAGCTGTCTGGCTTCTCAGTGGCATGTAACTGGGCAGCAATGTCGTGCTTCAATGTGTCACTCAATCTACTGCTGAACAGGGCAAATGGCACGACTTCCTGCGTCAGGTACCATTTGTGGTTTTCCATCTTATTAAGTACTGCATCAGCAAGCTCTGGGTCAGTTTTCTTGTACTTCAACATGTCCTGGATTAGACTTAGATCATTCACGGGAGCATCTGCAGCAGACATTGACATCATCCATACAGGAGTGTAGAACAGCGCAAGGAAGGTGTTGAGTCTTTCCAGCTTTGATACAGTGTCTTCGTCGTACTCAAGTTGATCTGCAAACATCAGCATTTTCATGGAGTACAGGTTTCTGGCCATCCATCTGGCCTGATGAATGGCGCCTGGTCGACTCCAGTGAATACCTCGAGGAGGCGTTCCTCCAAGAACAATGACTGTCAGTTCAGCCATTTCCCTGTAGTCGGCTCTTGGAAGCCTTTCTGCTGTTAGAATGTCTTGGAGTATTTCTTCACTGTTCTTCTTCTTTTCCTTCAGCCATTTGCTGTTGATAGCCAGCATCTTTGGGTTTTCTTTGGACAAGTCCGTCCAAACATCCTTCAGATGCTCAAACCAGGGATTATCTGGCCCCTTCACCTTCCCAAACAGCTTCTCCCAAACTGCTCCTACTAGGATTTCCAGGATGTGATGTCGACAGGCCAGATAAAACACCTTTTTGTTCAGCATTTTCTCTAGCAGTTTGGCAGCTCCTCTGTGAACTCCACTGTTACTGGATGTAGTGTCAAAAACAAGGGCAGTAACATTATCCGTAAGTTCCCATGTCTCCAGTAAATCCATTGAAGCCTCAGCCTGAGCTGTGCCAGAATTGTCGATGACAGGTATTCCCAATAACTTTCCTTCAGTGTATGAAGGTGGACCAGACACTAGCACAGCTAAAGTCTCTGAGGTACTTCCAGGTTCACTGCCCAAGACATCTTTGAGCAACTTTCCATCCCAGTGTAAGGCAGCGTACTGTGGGGGGTTTTCACAAAACTTGGACATGTGACTGGCTGATATTATACCTGGACAGCATTCTGTTGCGACGTGTTGTTGAGGTTGAGATGACGAAGTTATCCAGATCAGCCCCTCCAGCTTTCAAGGTGGCAGAAACCATGGCAGTAACTTGATTGTCTGATAAACCAAGACGATCAGCTGTATTGCAGATGACATCACATTCCATGACCTTCCTTGGAAACGTCAAAGTCACACTAGTCACAGTGTCTTGATGGTGAGAACATCCAGGACGAGGCTGATGGTAATCCATGTCCTCTGTGTTAGCGTCGTTGTCAGTTGAGTCACCCCAGGTAATGTCATCCACATGAACAACTGCCTCTTGTTCTGCTGCAGCTGTAAAAGAGTACAACATGTTAAGACAGTAATTGTTAAGTACATGCTAAATATCGCAATGGAGTAAAACTTAAAACTTTTTGTAACGTTCAAAGTAATTAGTTTTACCTTGTTCTTGTCTATGCTGCAGTCTTTCATTCCTTGCTGCTTGCTGCAGGGATCTTGTCTCAAAAATCTTGTCATGACCAGACATATGACCTTTCCTCTCAGTCTTTTGGTCTTCGTAGAACCTGATATCCTCATCTTTCTTCTCTCTGGATAACAGTCTGTTGTTCTGTATTTCCTGGATTGCATCTGGAGCTCCTATATCGAACAGGCTGTCTAATTCCAGCACAAATGCTCCTCTTTTTCCTCCAGGGTTACTTGCTCTTCCTTTGCTTTTCACCAGAGCACGATGTTTCTCATGTAGTTTCATGAAGAGCTTCATTGCGTTGTACTTGGTCATTGTCTTGATCCTAGCCATCTGCCAGAATGGGATGATAGATTCAACTGTTTCATATGCAAGGTCTTGAACCATGGGCCTCCCTGCATTTTCCGGTAAATTCTGAAGATTAAGGAAATACTGGAACGCCTGTCTGTTGGTGGGAAGCTGGGAACCACTGATAAAAGCTGAAGGGTATCCAACCAGGAAAGTTTCAGTGAGAGATCTGGTAGATGGCCCAGTTGACACCTGCCTGTGGACAGTACGTGGAAGTTCTGAGATATCAACTGTGCGCCCACGGAGCTCCCTCAGCTCCTTGCTTAATGCCATTGTGAAGTTGTAACTTGTAGATGGTTTTCTAGATTCTGATTGAGTTTCTGTTGTTTCCTGAAAAATGATAGATAATTATTATTATTAATTATTATTTATTTATTATTATTATTATTAAATATTATTTATTATTATTATTATTATTTATTAATTTTATGCTCTTTCATTTGATACCTAATTTGTTGCTCTATCTTGTTTAGATCAAAAGTTAAAGGACAAAACATAATTCAAGGGACCCCGGAATTGGCGCTTTGGCCGATTTCAAGGCAGAAAATTTAAAGCTACATGCGGCAATGCTTCCCAACATCCTAGGTCAAAATAGTTGTGATTTTCGGCTTTTTCAGGTCAAAAAGCATGGGAAAATGTACAGAAACCTATGAAAATAAGAAAATGTTGATTTTTGAACAGGCCTACTGTCGCGAGCCCGCCGGATTGTTGAAAATGCCTTCGGAATTATGGCTAATAGGTTCCAAATTTACTTTAAGCACCCCCTTTACAAATTTACTTTAAGCACCTGTGGCTCCGGAGAAAGTTGACAGTATTGTTAAGGCACCCCCCTTTACAAATTTACTTTAAGCACCTGTGGCTCCGGAGAAAGTTGACAGTATTGTTAAGGCCACTTGCGCACCGCATAACTGGCTCAGAAAAACATCTGGAGCAGTGTACATGCCGGCTAGATGTTATGATGAAGAAGATTTTAACAGCTTTACGTTTAGGCAGGGATCCTGGCGAGAATATCCACAACCTGCAGCTTTACAGCGTATTGAAGGTGCAACAAGGGGACAGAATCCAACAAGAGATGCCGCTCGAAAACGAGATGAAATATGTGCATTCGTGAATGGTGAGGGAGCAGTACCTTGGCAAGACAGAGTGGGTGTTCTATAGTAACTGTGTATGTATCAGTGCACAAAATTGTAAGACAAGTAGTTTGTCATATAGCAATACTAAATTATAGAAGTATTAACAAAACCAGTTATTATTAATTTGTTTAGAAATATCTCTCTTCTTCTTTTGAAACACCCCCCCCCCCCCCACACCAAAATATTATGATAATAATAATTATAATAATAATAATTAGTATTATTACTTATAATAATAATTATAAATAATTATAAATAATTATTATTTATAGTAATTATAATTATTATTATGATAATAATTATAATAATGAATATAATAATAATTATTATTTATTCAAAATAAATCACACATTCAGGAAAAACAAATATTGTGATTTTCATTTATTAATTTTGATATAGGTTTGTCAGTTTTATTTAAATTGTAACTTCCACTGAAAACTATTATAACCTAATTTCCAGGATGTCTTTAGATTTTACAGTCAATTTTTTGAAAATAAAGTAAGAGATTAAAGAGATTATTTTGCTAATCATTTCATATCCTTGACATCATTTACATTCATTATAAAATTTTATCTTTGGCTATTAATCCTTATTATATAATATGATATGGTAATAATTCCGCTGAAGTCGGCAAACAATTTGAGCATGAAAAACCTACTTTTCTAGACCGATTTTTTATACTGAATGCACGGGTGGTATTTATTTTTTGGGAAAACGCGTTGTAACCGAGTTATGACCTTTTTTTTTTACCTCAGCCGCGATAGTGAATATATCTTCTGACTTGCGCATTTGGCTATGCGTCGCCCACTCCAGATGTAAACAAACCTTTGCTTGAGCACCAACAAAACCATAAGCTAACTTCACCTCACCTATGAAAATCCTAAACCTAAACTGTGTAAATCCTAAACCTAACTTGGATAAATCCTAACCCTAACCTAGCCTAGCCTAACCTAACCTCATTTTCCCAAGGTATGATTATCACCACTAAATTCAGCATCAAAAACTGGTCTAGAAAAACCAAATCTCAATACTGGGTTTGTTTGCCGACTTCAGCGGAATATTAAGCCTATGAGGTAATCCCCCCTTCAGTTATAACAAAAAGAAAAACACTTACCAAGTTGCTTTGCGTTTTCCGTTGGGTAACGTGTGGCCTCAGGAAAGCGTCCGCCAATCGAAACCACCATATAGAAGGCTCGTAGATGTCGTCACTTGAAGCTCCACTTTTAGTTGATTCTGTAATCTTCTTAACCTCTTGGATGTAGGTTGTACGAAAATTGTTGATTTTAAGTTTGAGCTCAGGCACTCCAAAACCTTCAATCCCCATCACTTCAACTATTTCTTCGTAGGCTTTTCGCCTGCGGTTATTGTCTTTGTAGTGGGGTAGAGAAGTATTCCACAATAATTCTTGGGCCACGTACACATTAAAAAATAACCTTATTTGCTCCTCAGTCCACCTCTTGTTTGCCATGATAAAAACTGCCTACTAGAAACACAGAAAACAAACAAAGAGCGTGAGTCCCAGAGCGGGAACACCGACGTCCTGCTCCCAACGGCTGCTTGGATGAGACTACTCGTATGGTTTACTTGGACAGATTTCAAACAAGTTCAAAGTCGACTTGGATGGGAGAGCGCTACTTGTACAAGTAGCCAGTTTACACTCATCAAAGTAGCGTCCAATTTCGTATCCAAGTTACTTTTACGAGCCCACTTTGATGCTACTTTGATCAGTGTAAACTGGCCTAGAGTGAGACAAGGCTCCTTGCTCTCCCCTATGCTGTTGAATGTGTATATTGACTGATTAATTTTTTCACTTAATGTGGCAACAGTGGGATGTTGTATAGATAACACATGGATAAATAACGTAGTTTATGCCGATGACATAGTCTTAATAAGTCCCTCTGTTAAAGGTCTGGATCGGCTGCGAAGTGTATTCGCAGAACATGATATTCTTTTTAATGTTACAAAAACTAAGGTTATGTAATTCCATCCTAAAAGCTGTAATCAGCCAGCTGATATTAGATTTAAAATGAAAGGTGAAGTAATTGAGGAAGTACAAGAGTTTAAATATTTGGGTCAAACTATTACCATCTCCTTGAGTGATGACTCGGACATAAGAAAACAATCTCGAAGCTTCTGTGCTAAAGCGAATATGACTATAAGGAACATTCGGTTCTGAACAAGTGAAGCTAAAGACACTCTCTTTCGTACTTCCTGCAGTAAGATATACGAACAGCAATTCTGGGTGAATTATAAAAAAGGTTCTAGCAGGACCCTAAATTTGCTTCGCAAATGTTTGCTACCCGCAATGTCCCCGAGCTTCCCGGAGGTAACAAGACGTGCTCAATACAGTCTGATACAAAGAATTAAAAAATCAACGAACCCGATTATCCAAGCTATCCGTGAGTCATGCCGTTTATCCTCTATGCTATGGAATTCTTGTAACGAAAACGTCTGTCTGTAGCTCCACTTAACTGCGACATTACTGCTGTATTATTTCTAATCAACTACATATATTTCTATCCTTAGTATGTGCACTGTCATTGCATTAATAATATTTGTCATATGGACGATATAGTCTACCAATAAACCTTTTCATTTTCATTTAATTATATATATATATATATATATATATATATATATATATATATATATATATATATATATATATATATATATGATACACAAAAGGCCTTGGAATCGTTTTTCTTCTTCCTTGTGGGTTTGCATCATTCATTCCACGTGTTTAATTTTGAAATTCATCCCATATATATATATATATATATATATATATATATATATATATATATATATATATATATATATATATAAATAATTTATTTATATAATTTATTATATATTGAATTTATCTTGTGTGTGTGTGTGTGTGTGTGTGTGTGTGTGTGTGTGTGTGTGATTTTTCTTTAATTACGCCATAGTCAGAAAATAATTAAAAATGAATGGACTAATTGACGTTCATTAAACTTGGTACCTTTATTGCAGAAGAATGGGGGCCCTGATCTTCAGGTGATCCTTTGTTTTTAAGAAAATATTTATATCAATTTACATAATTTTGTTTCAGTACTGTCTTTAGAAAATAGATCAAAATGAATAATTCCTTGCATATCCCACCGAACGCATAGCAAAATTTTCTTTGGATGGGGTCCATTCCTTGACTGAGGGTGGCAGTTTTCCGGGTGGCAGTTGTCTGGGTGGCAGTTTTCCAGGGTGGCAGTTGTCTGGGTGGCAGTTTTCCAGGGTGGCAGTTGTCCTGGTGGCAGTTGTCCGGTGGCAGTTTTCCAGGTGGCAGTTGTCCGAATACCAATATTTATTGCTAGTTTTCCTTGCACTCAAATTAGTTTTATTAATACAGTATATTAATGTAGTGAACAAATATTAAATCTTAATATATTACGGTAATAACCTGAGAGAGAGAGTTACAAGGAGTTACAAGGAAAAGAAGTAACTCTAAAGGCCTTGCGGCACATACCGAGGAGATACCAATGGCAACGGATGCCAGGGAAAATTTTCTACACACTCAAATAGTGTGCAAGATTTGGTCTAACCTTTTTCTATAAATGATCCACAGAGGAACTGTTCACAACTTCTGAAGATAACCTGTTCTACGTGTCACAGATCTTATAGGTAAAGTAATTCCCGCACACACTAGTCCTAAACCGTTTCAAATCCAACTTCTAACCATTGTTGCGAGTTGGGTTATCATTTAAACTAAACATTCTTCTAACATCGACATCGTTGAACCCGCGTAAGAGCTTGAAAACCTCGATGAGTTGACTGCGCAGCCTCCGAGATTCCAGGGAAAACAAGTTCAGGGCACTTAAGCGTCGATTCTAGCCCATATACGTAACGGAAGGGATTAACTTTGTGGCCCTCGCCTGCACTCGCTCCAGACTCTCAATATCTTTCCTGAGGGTGGGCGACCAGAACTGCACAACATACTCCAGGTGCGGCCGAACCAGAGAATTGTACAGAGAGAGCACAATCTTCTCCATGTTCCGAAACTGAAATTGCCTCCTGATATAACCCAACAGCTTCTGGGCTTTCTTTTCCACCTCTACGCACTGTTTGGTAAATTTAAGGTCGCAGCAAATTAGCACACCCAAGTCCTTTTCCAAATCAGTCGCCTCGATATTACTCCCCAATATCGAGTAGTCCGACTTGGGATTCGCGTAGCCAATGTGCATCACCTTGCATTTACGAAAGTTAAATGGCATTTGCTCGATCACCTCCGGCTTCCCAACATTGGCCCAAAGCTTCGTGTCATCAGCGAATTTGGCGATCCGACTGACGATGCCACCGTCGATATCATTTATGTAAATGATAAACAACAGTGTCCCCAAAACGGAACCCTGAGGAACCCCGCTAGTGACCGAGGCCCAATCCGAACTAGCCCCTTTAATTACAACCCTCTGCCGCCTATTCTTCAGCCAGTTTTCAATGCACCTACCTATTTCCCCACTAAGAGAGAGAGAGAGAGAGAGAGAGAGAGAGAGTTACAAGGAGTTACAAGGAAAAGAAGTACCTCAAAAGGCCTTGCGGTCCATACCGAAGAGGTACCAATGGCAACAGGTGCCAGGGAAAATTTTCTACACACTCAAATAGTGTGCAAGATTTGGTCTAACCTTTTCTTGAAATGATTCACAGAGGAACTGTTCACAACTTCTGAAGGTAACCTGTTCCATGTGTCACAGATCTTATAGGTAAAGTAATTCCCGCACACACTACTCCTAAACCATTTCAAATCCAACTTCCACCCATTGTTGCGAGTTGGGCTATCATTTAAACTAACCATGCTTCTAAAATCGACATGGATGAACCCGCGTAAGAACTTGAAAACCTCGATGAGTTGACCGCGCAACCTCCGAGTTTCCAGCGAAAACAAGTTCAGGGAGCGTAAGCGTCGATTGTAGCCCATATACGTAACGGACGGGATTAACTTTGTGGCCCTCGCCTGCACTCGCTCCAGACTCTCAATATCTTTCCTGAGGGTGGGCGACCAGAACTGCACAGCATACTCCAGGTGCGGCCGAACCAGAGAATTGTACAGCGAGAGCACAATCTCCTTGTTCCGAAATCGAAATTGCCTCCTGATGTAACCAACAACTTCTCTGCTTTCTTTTCCACCTCTACGCACTGTTTCGTAAATGTAAGGTCGCTGCTAATTAGCACACCCAAGTCCTTTTCCAAATCAGTAGCCTCGATATTACTCCCCAACATTGAGTAGTCCGATTTGGGATTGGCGTAGCCAATGTGCATCACCTTGCACTTACCCAAGTTAAACGGCATTTGCCATTTTTCGGACCACTCTCCTATCCTACGTAGGTCCGCACTCAGTTGCTCTATCGCCTCGGGCGTCCCAACATTAGCCCCAAGCTTTCTGTCATCAGCAAATTTGGCCATCCTACTGACGATGCCACCGTCGATATCATTTATGTAAATGATAAACAACAGTGTCCCCAAAACGGAACCCTGAGGAACCCCGCTAGTGACCGAGGCCCAATCCGAACTAGCCCCTTTAATTACAACCCTCTGCCGCCTATTCTTCAGCCAGTTTTCAATCCACCTCCCTACTTCCCCACCAATACCCAGCGTGCGCACTTTGGCCATTAGCCTGCGTTGAGGTACCTTATCAAAGGCTTTCTGAAAGTCGAGATAAAGTATATCAATCGCTCTACTCTTATCATACTCACTCAACATGACACGGAAAAATTCGAGGAAGTTGGTGAGACACGACCTATGCCGTCTAAATCCATGTTGAGAGTCCCCAAGCAGCTTGTAGGAATCCAAATGGTCAACGATCCTATCCGCTATTATCCCCTCTAATAACACTGGTCTGCGTTTGAAATTTTTTTTCCTGAGGTCAAGGTTTTTTTTAGTTGTTCTTTTATAATTTTTGCATGCTGAATTCAAAAATGTAACTCATTTTGCTCAATCAGGTCAGGTTTTTATGCTATCTCAATTTAAAAAAAATAGATAATTCGAAAATAATTAATCGTTATGAAATTAGCAAGTTTATTTTTTTAAAACGGACTTAAATTGACAGAAAATGTTCAAAGTATATAAAAAATGGTACACGAGTACAGTTAATGTGGACGAAAGGGCTTTCTCAAAGACTTTTGTCTGTGTTCCACAGCTGGAAAGTCTCTCTTGAGGCACCAGCAGTAGTCCACGAGCATGTTCACATCCCAGCGGCCCTGGTACCTCTCTTCCATCACTCGAATATCCTGGTGGAAGCGCTCTCCTTGCTCCTCGCTGACATCACCGCAGTTGTCCGGAAAGTAGTTTAATGCGAGCTGAGAAAATGCATCTTTATGGAGATACGTGTACCGAGAGCCTGGAAGCTCTGCAGGAGCTCCTCGACAACACGTTTGTACTCTGAACGTCGGTGGTTGCCTAGAAAATTCGTGACAAAATGGACTTGAATGCGAGCCAGGCATTGATCTCATTGTCCTCCAGACTTTCGTCGAATTGAGCATCTTTCATTAGCTCCCTGATCTGAGGGCCGTCAAAAATACCTGCTTTCAGTTTGCCCTCACTGACGCGTGGAAATTTCTGATTCAGGAAAGCGAAAGCTCGGCTTTCTTTGTTGAGTGCTCTGACGAAATTCTTCATAAGTCCGAGTTTGATGTGCAGCGGCGGAAGTAGAATCATCTGCGGATTCACGAGAGTGTGACAGAACGTTGTGCGAACCTGGTTCCAGGCCACGTCTTGCTGGCCAGTCGCGTTGTACGTAGTGTTGCTTGTCTGCTCGGCTGTCCCACAGACAGAGAAAACAGGGGTATTTGGTGTAGCCGCCTTGTAGACCCAGCACTAGGGCTATAACCTATAAATATATATATTTGTATTTTTTTTTGTAGACACGAACATACCTTTAGATCTCTGCATATCATCCAATTGTGATGTTTGTACTTCAAAGCAGTTACCAAACGCTCCATGTTACTATAACTTTCAGTCATCTGCACCGAGTGACCCACCGGAACAGACGCGACCTTGTTACCATTGTAGAGCAGTACTGCTTTCAAGCTTCTGCTTGAGGAGTCGATGAAGAGCCGCCATTCTGTAGGGTTATACGCTAAATCCATAGCTGCAATGAGGCGGTTGACGTTGTTACAATAAACCAGCGAAGCTTCTTCGTCCAACGTGAAATATTCTCGAAACTCTTCTTCGCGGCTGCGATACCAGAAGAATGTTGTTTCTGAAGCTAACAAACGATTTTCGCGAAGAGGTGACCCGAGCAACTGAGCAGATTCTTTGGACAAGCACAAATCTCTTGTCAAATCGTTCAACTCAGCTTGGCTCAAGAGTTTGGGTTGACTTGTCTCGGCAGTAGGTTGGTATGTACCAGATATGTCACCGTCATCCATTTCTTCATCTGAGTCGGACGACGAATAAAAGTTATCGGGCGGTGTTGGAATTGGAATTTCTAGTCCATGAGGCACTGGCTTTATGGCAGATGGCACGTCTGGATACTTTACGTGTTGCTTGTTTTTTCGATTTATGCCTAAAAGGAAACGGATAAAGACAGATAAAGATAAGATAAAGACATATCTCATATATTGTCAGGCATATTTTTGTAAGTATAAAATGAAATTCATACTAAATTCATACTAACTTACCTTGTAGGTTTGTCATACAGAAATAACAGTCAGTAGTATGATCTCTTCCTTCCCTCCACACCATTGGGACAACGAAAGGTAGACACTCTACCTTCTTGTGGCTCCAGCGCCGCAGACTTTGAACGCACGTTTTGCAGCATATGTGAGGGACAAAGGCTTTGTCCTGGTCACCAAGTTTAACTCCAAAGTAGGCGTGATAGCTTTTCCTCACAAAATGTGTGATGTTTGACTGCCGGTCTGACATAGTGACTTTACCACAGATGTAGCAGAACCTGTTTGGGTCATTCTTGCACATTCTATTCATGCTGAAAAACAGTAATGACAATCGTAATTAGAAATAAGTTGTGTATGTTTATTATATAGAGCTTGGCTAACACTTGGCTAAAATGTAAGTCTGTTTTAAAAAAATAAACTTGCTCATTTCATAACGATTATCTAATTTTTTTTAAATTGAGATAGCATAAAAACCTGACCTGATTGAGCAAAATGAGTTACATTTTTGAATTCAGCATGCAAAACTTATAAAAGAACAACTAAAAAAACCTTGACCTCAAAAATGACGCAGACCAGTGTAATTTACCTACAACTGAAGTGAGACTAATGGGACGATAGTTCCCTGGACTTCCGTGATCCCCTTTCTTAAAGATAAGGGTCACATTGGCTTCCCTCCAGTCACGAGGCACGTGGCCCGTCTGCAACGATTTGTTGAAGACTGTAGCCAGGTGGAGAGCCACCTGGTCGCGCACCTCCCACAACACTCTGGGGAGAAACTGGTCTGGCCCAGGAGCCTCAAACGCGCTTAGTATGTCTATTCTATCGGCAACGACTGTCGCGGTACACCGAACACTATCCAGGCCAGCACCTTCGTGCCAGACGCCTGCTCGGGGATGACGCGAGTGTTCTCCCTGGTGAACACTCCCGCAAAGTACTAATTAAGCACATTAGCGATGTCCGCGTCGGAGGTACGCAGAACGCCACTGGGGTTTTCTAATGGGTTTTCTATAATTAACATAACTGAAGAATTCCGTAGGGTTCCCCTTGCAGAGGCTTGCAACCCGTAGTTCTTCGTTACGTTTCGCTAGCCGAACCTTCGCCTTCACTTCCCTACACAGGCGGACATACGCTTCAGTGTGCTCGTGGGAACGATTGGTCTTCGCCCTCCTATACGCTACTTTCCTATTTCGGATAGCCGAAGCGATGACACGACTGAACCACTTAGGCTGCGTTGAAGTAGGGGTGACCGGTTTTGAGGGTATGGCAGCAGACTGCAGCACCATAAACTCGTCCGGGAATGCACTCCACACTCCCTCAACATCGCTGCCGACCTCTAACCCCATCTCACCTACACTATCCAGGAGGCTAACAAAGTCCCCCCGCCGTAGATCGAGCTTACTCCCTCTCGAGTTACTACGCTTCACTCGAGGGAGGAACACACGGAACCTAATCAGACGGTGATCACTCCCGCCTAACGATTCGTCAACGGTGAGGCCAGTGACGAGGTTGTCTTCGGTCGTGAATACTAAGTCTAGAACGCTTTCGCCTCGTTAGGCTCATTGACCCACTGAGTGAGGAAGTTCTCATCAGCAAAGTCAACTAGCCTCCTCCCTTCAGCATCAGCAGTCCCGTCTTCCCACTTTATGCCGCGACAGTTGAAGTCTCCTAAAACTACACACACTATATCCCCTAGCAGTCTACGGAGTTCGGTGTACAGGGCTGTATCCTCCTCGAGGAGGAGATGCGGATGTCTGTACACCAAAACTAACCTATAGTTCGTCCCACTCACGTTGAGATCGACTTCAAGCAGCTCCCGTTCCGATCGGAACTGGCAGTCAACCGGACTCAACGTCTCCCTCACGTATATTGGTACCCCTCCCCCCTCCCCACGGGTGCGGTCTTTGCAAAACATTCTACACCCGAGAATTTCGAACTCCCCAACGTAGTCCCTACGATCAGTATGAATCCAGGACTCGGTGATAGCAACGATATCCTGGTATTCTGATGCTAAGAGCGCCCGTAGCTCGCAAAACTTATTCCTAATCGACCTACCATTAAAAAGCAATGCACGGAGGGAGCCTTCCCTATTCTGACCGCCCCCAAGAACGACCCGTTTCCCGAACAGCCAGGGCTGTCGGGAGTTGAAGAGCCCCTCACCAACGATGGGGAAACTTCCGCAGGAGCCTGAGCCCCCTCCAACGGGGAAGGAGGGTCACCCACCTGTACCTGGACGCACCCTTCAGTTGAAGCTACGTCCGCCACCGGCTGAACATCATCTCTCCCCGGTGATGGCCGTCCTCTTTCCCTGGGCTCGACCTCACCATTCTGTATAGGTGCCGGTCGAGCAGCGCGCATAGCACACCTTTACCCTTGTCATTGAGGTGGACACCATCCCTCTGGTAAAGGTCCCACCTACCCGAAAATGCGTCGAACGGGTCAATAAACCTCACTCTCAGCGGGACGCACAAGTCTTGCACCCTCTCGTTGATGCCAATGACCTTACTGTGCGCGTGGTCACTGGCATTCATCCGCGGTAAAATACCCATCAACATTCCCCTGTCTGTCTTCAGTTTTAGATCATCCGCTAGAGACATGATCTCGGTAATGATCCCTTCTGTAAGACCTACCCTACCGCCTTTGAGGAACAAGTCGTTGCCACCAGCGTGGACAACGATCGCAGTCCTCCGACTAGCCACGCGCAGCTTCTCTACCTCCTTCCTTAAGTGCGCCGTTTCCCGCCCAGGTAAGCAAATTACCTTCCTCCCGTCCCGGTTTGCAGAAGCAAAGTACTTCTCCTGGCCTCCTGATCTGCGAGTCCCTAATCAAAACAGTGTCTTCCTCCTTCGAGCACAGGAGACTAAAGCGGTTGGAGGTCCTGACAGGGGCAACTGGGTGTCTCAGGCTTCGGCTTCGCAGCATTCTTGCCCGAGAACTTTCGATACCCGTCGCCACCCATAGACGCACTTACACCACCCGACCCACCCCGACCGGCAGCACCATCCTTCGGTTTCTTTGGGACATCAGTAGGCCCCATCCCACCCTTTTTCTTTATCGGCCACTTCCCACCCTTCTCTATCGGCCCCTTCTTTACGCCCTCCACCTTACGCCGCGGTTCCGTGCATTCCACGTGGGTCGCTGGCGATTCTCGACACTGATTTTGTACCCTGGCCCCCGGATGCACCTCTACACTTTCTCCGCGGTCCCGTGCTCTGTCCAATTCATTGCTGGACACCTTCCATGGCAGCTATCCTATCAATGAGCTCCGGGGTGGAGGGTGCAGCCGCGTCAGTGACCGCCGCACCTCCAACAGCCGGTCTGGACGACTCGAGCCGCCGGACCATCTCCTCTAGTTTCTCGTAAAACCGCATAAGTTCGCAAAAGCGGCACATGCCGGAGTGGTTGATCTTCTCGAAGCAGGCTTCTTTGAAGTTCGTCACCCACAGTTTCTGCGGTCCAGTCATTGTAACATATTTTTTTCGAACTCTGAATACACTGAATAAGATAAAGCGTTCTAGCAATGAAAACTATCAAAAACGTTCTGACCAGTATATAAAAAAGGAGGGGGGGTGAATTTTTCCCGCGCGTGCGGCATCCACCTATTTGCAAGTGACGTTCATCCCATGCAGAAGACTACACCTCTCGCTGCTGCCACACCGACCAAAGGTCTCCCCCAGGGCCGGACAGTCCCAAACGTGTCGTAGCTACCAACTGACAAACACTGGTGACGCAGGCGTCACGGATTTCCCGCTAGGAGTGACAGCGAGATGCAGCCCCTTACTAAGTCTTACTAGTCACTCACAAGCGGCCAGACTCTTAGAATCCAGTGTTCAAGGGATATACCACCAGACCCAGAGGCTACGCCCGAGAGTTTACGCTGGCCTGGCAGAGAGAGAGAGTTACAAGAAGTTACAAGGAAAAGTAGTACCGCAAAAGGCCTTGTGGCCCATACTGAAGAGGTACCAATGGCAACGGGTTCCAGGGAAAATTTCTGTCATCCTTCAAATAGTGTGCAAGATTCGGTCTAACCTTTTCTTGAACAGATCTACAGAAGAACTGTTCACAACTTCTGAAGGTAGCCTGTTCCGCGTGTCACAGATCTTATACGTAAAGTAATTCCCAAACACGCTAGTCCTAAACCGTTTCAAATCCAACTTCTAACCATTGTTGCGAGTTGGGTTATCATTTAAACTAAACATGCTTCTAAAATCGACATTGTTGAACCCGGGGAAGAACTTGAAAACCTCAATGAGTTGACCGCGCAGCCTCCGAGTTTCTAGCGAACACAAATTCAGGGTGCTTAAGCGTTGATTGTAGCCCTTATGCCTAACGGAAGGGATTAACTTTGTGGCCCTCGCCTGCACTCGCTCCACCCTCTCAATATCTTTCCTAAGGGTGGCGACCAGAACTGCACAACATACTCCAGGTGCGGCCGAACCAGAGAATTGTACAGAGAGAGCACAATCTCCTCGTTCCGAAATCGAAATTGCCTACTCATATAACCCAACAACTTTGTGCTTTCTTTTCCACCTTTACGCACTATTTGGTAAACTCAAGGTCGCTGCTAATTAGCACACCCAAGTCCTTTTCCAAATCATTGGCCTCGATATTACTCCCCAACATCAAGTAGTCCGACTTGGGTTTGCCGTAGCCAATGTGCATCACCAAGTTAAACGGCATTTGCTATTTTTCGGACCACTCTCCTATCCTACGTAGGTCCGCACGCAGTTGCTCGATCGCCTCTGGCGTCCCAACATTGGCCCCAAGCTTCGTGTCATCAGCGAATTTGGCGATCCTACTGACGATGCCACCGTCGATATCATTTATGTAAATGATAAACAACAGTGGCCCCAAAACGGAACCCTGAGGAACCCCGCTAGTGACCGAGGCCCAACCCGAACTAGCCCCTTTAATTACAACCCTCTGCCGCCTATTGTTCAGCCAGTTTTCAATCCACCTACCTACTTCCCCACCAATACCCAGCGCGCGCACTTTGGCCATTAGCCTGCGTTGAGGTACCTTATCAAAGGCTTTCTGAAAGTCGAGATAAAGTATATTAATCGCCCTACTCTTATCATATTCACCCAACATGACGTGGAAAAACTCGAGCAAGTTGGTGAGACACGACCTATGCCGTCTAAACCCATGTTGGGAGTCCCCAGCAGCTTGTAGGAATCCAAATGGTCAACGATCCTATCCGCTATTATCCCCTCTAATAATTAATTTACCTACAACCGAAGTGAGACTAATGGGACGATAGTTCCCTGGACTTTCGTGATCCCCTTTCTTAAAGATAGGGGTCACGTTGGCTTCCCTCCAGTCACCAGGTACCTGGCCCGTCTCCAATGATTTGTTGAAGACTGTAGCCAGGTGGGGAGCCACCTGGTCGCGCACCTCACACAACACTCTGAGGAGGAACTGGTCTGTCTATTCTATTGGCAACGACTGTCGCGGTACACCGAACACTATCCAGGCCAGCACCTTCGTGCCAGACGCCTGGCTCGCGGATGACGCGGGTGTCCTCCCTGGTGAACACTCCTGCAAAGTACTCATTCAACACGTTAGCGATGTCCGCGTCGGAGGTCCACAGAACGCGCTGGGGTCCTTTAACGGAACTATGATGCTTCTAATGGGCTTTCTACTATTAACATAACTGAAGAACACCTTAGGGTTCCCCTTGCAGAGGCTTGCCACCCGGAGTTCTTCGTTACGTTTGGCTAGCCTAACCTTCGCCTTCACTTCTCTGCACAGGCGGACATACGACTCTCTTCTAATGGGAAGGATTGGCCTTCGCACTCCTATACGCAGCTTTCCTATTTCGCATTGCCGAAGCGATGTCACGACTGAACCAATTAGGCTGCGTTGAAGCAGGGATGATCGGTTTTGAGGGTATGACAGCAGACTGCAGCACTAAAAACTCGTCCCGAAATGCACTCCATACTTCCTCAACATCGCCATTGACCTCTAACCCCATCTCACCTACGCTATCCCGGTGGCCAACAAAGTCCGCCCGCCGTAGATCGAGCTTACTACCTCCAGAGTCACTACGTTTCACCCGAAGGACAACGCAGACACAGAAACTAATCAGACCGTGATCACTCCCGCCCAACGATTCGTCAACGGTGAGGCCAGTGACGAGGTTGTCTTCGGTCGTGAATACTAAGTTTAGAACGCTTTCGCCTCGTGTAGGCCCATTGACCCACTGAGTGAAGAAGTTCTCATCAGCAAAGTCCACTAGCCTCCTTCCTTCGGCATCAGCAGTCCTGTCTTTCCAGTTTATGCCGCGACATTTGAAGTCTCCTAAAACTACACACACCCTGTCCCCTAGCAGGTTACGGAGTTCGGTGTACAGGGCTATATCCTCCTCAAGGAGGAGATGCGGATGTCTGTACACCAAGATTAACCTATAGTTCGTCCCTCCTACGTTCAGATCGACGCCAAGCAGTTCCCGTTCCGATCGGAACTGGCAGTCAACCGGACTCAACGTGTCCCTCACATATAGTAGTACCCCTCCCCCCTCCCCACGGGTGCGGTCTTTGCGAAACATTCTATACCCGGGAATCTCGAACTCCCCAACGTAGTCCCTACGATCAGTATGAATCCAGGACTCGGTGATAGCAACGATATCCTGGTATTCTGATGCTAAGAGCGCCCGTAGCTCGCAAAACGTATTCCTAATCGACCTAGCATTAATTAAAAAGCACTGCACGCAGGGAGCCTTCCCTATTCAGACCCCTAGCACGACCCGTTTCCCGAACAGCCAGGGCTGTCGGGAGTTCAAGAGCCTCTCACGAACGAGCAGGCAACTTCCGCAGAAGGCTGAGCCCCCTCCAACGAGGAAGGAGGGTCACCCACCTGTACATGGACGCACCCTTCAGTTGAAGCTACGTCTGCCACCGGCTGAACATCATCTCTCCCCGGTGTGGGCCCATCATCAATCCCCGGGCTTGACCTCACCATACGGTATAGGTGCCGATCAAGCTGCGTACCTAGCACACCTTTACCCTTAACATTGAGGTGAACACCATCCCTCTGATACAGGTCCCACCTACCCGAAAACGCGTCGAACGGGTCAACAAACCTCACCAGCGAGACGCATAAGTCTTGCACCCTCTCGTTGATGCCAATGACCTAACTGCGCGCGTGGTCACTGGCATTCATCCGCGGTAAAATACCCATCAACATTCCCCTGTCTGTCTTCAGTTTTAGAGAGAGAGAGAGAGAGAGAGCGTGTGTGTGTGTGTGTGTGTGTGTGTGTGTGTGTGTGTGTGTGTGTGTGTTCATCCTTTTTACTTCAGTCACTGATAACATTTATCTCTTGCAATTATGGTTGTTCTTTGCTTAACACTTCATAGTAGTTATCTCCCTTGTGTCCATTTTTAACTTTGGATTTATAATAATAAATAATAATAATAATAGTTTAATTCAATTTTGCTTTCGTGTTTATCTGTTTTTACTTTCTAAATGTCAATAAATTATTAAGTATAGCTAACTAAGCCATTGTTTTTAATGTATTTGGTGTTTTTATGCACACACACACCACACACACACACACACACACACACACACATACATATCATTTTCATATACTGTGTATATACTGTACAGGGTGGGCGGAAAGTAGCTCCCTATTTTGGATTGGTAAAAAAATACGTATATTATTCATTTATTTCAGAAAAAATAATGTGAAAAGGTAGGCATACATGGTAGGTTTTCTCTAAAATTCAATGTGGGCTCCAACTCTTTCCACCAGCTTCTGGAGCCGCCCAGGAATGGCGTCCACTGACTTTAGCAGGAACTCCGGCGGGATGGAGGACATGACTTCCCGAATTCGGTCCTCCAGTTCTTCCAATGTCCTCGGTTTGGTGCGGTAGACTTCTTCCTTTACCCACCCCTAAAGAAAGAAGTCGCACGGTTACCGCTGAAAAACGGCAGAATCGGTTCAGTGTAACGGTGTGGTGTGGTATGACCTCAGATCAGGTTGTGGGCCCGTTCCTTCTGCGCAACACCATGAATGCTGAGCGGTACCTTGCTATGTTGCAAACGAGGTCTGGCCGGTTGTCAGCACATGGGAGAACATCGACGATCTGATATTTATGCAAGATGGCGCCCCTCCGCACTTCGCTCTTGTTGTCCGTGAGTGGCTGGATGCCCACTTCCCTGGGCGTTGGATGGGTCGTCGTGGTCCACATCAATGGCCAGCCAGGAGCCCCGACTTGACACCGTGCGACTTCTTTCTTTGGGGGTGGGTAAAGGAAGAAGTCTACCGCACCAAACCGAGGACATTGGAAGAACTGGAGGACCGAATTCGGGAGGTCATGTCCTCCATCCCGCCGGAGTTCCTGCTAAAGTCAGTGGACGCCATTCCTGGGCGGCTCCAGAAGCTGGTGGAAAGAGTTGGAGCCCACATTGAATTTTAGAGAAAACCTACCATGTATGCCTACCTTTTCATATTATTTCTTCTGAAATAAATGGATAATATACGTATTTTTTTACCAATCCAAAATAGGGAGCTACTTTCCGCCCACCCTGTATATATATATAGAGGGTGGGCCGAAAGTCTGGATCCATAGGAAAATATTTATTTTAATACATAAATTACAACAAATGGTAAATACTTAAAATGAATATCAACTTTAACTCGTAAATGCGTATCCGTGATACTGTACAGTAATTCGTACTCCAGTATAAACAACAAATTATAACAAATGCTCAAATTGGCGGCCTCTGACATCGAGACACTTTGGGATGGAATTTATGATTTTTAATAATTCTTCGAATTGAAGTTCTCGAGATGCGTGTTTCATTTGATAATCTTCTTGTTGACTTTACTGGACTATTCGTTAAATTTTCACATACCATTGCAGAGGTATTTTCATCAGTTGCAGTTTTTGGACGACCAGAACGCCGTCGATCATGTACACTTACTGTTTCTTTGAAACGTTTAAACAACTTGCCAACAGTCGCAAGTGTTACTGGATGTTTATCAGGATGATTTCTATTGAATTCGGTAGCAACTTCTCTGTGTGCAGCGCCCTGTCTTGCGTACATGAGCACAAGTTCTATCCGATCTTCTGTTGTTAGATTCGAAGCCATTTCTGGGCTGAAATAAAAAAAGTATTTGAGTATTTATACTGGAGTACGAACTACTGTACAGTATCACGGATACGCATTTACGAGTTAAAGTTGATATTCATTTTAAGTATTTACCATTTGTTGTAATTTATGTATTAAAATAAATATTTTCCTATGGATCCAGACTTTCGGCCCACCCTGTATATAATATATATATATATATATATATATATACATTTTAACTGCAAACAACACACAGTATAATTAATGTAAAGAACGACGCTTCTGTAGAAGAAACGTGCGGACGTTTCTTCTACACAAGCGTCGTTCCTTACATTAATTATACTGTGTTGTTTGCAGTTAAAATGCATATATGTATGGCATGAGAAGTTGCCCCCTCAGGGCATTTGATTCCGCTCGTATGTAGGACAATTACGAGTTGTGACTGATCTGGGACATTCGTGCAGTGGTTAGCATATCCGACCGGCAATTGGATGATTCCGGGTTCGATTCCTGGGAGGTGCCTCATTTTTCATTTGCTCGTTCTCTCTCCCCATCTTGTGCGGACGGTTCTTCTAAACAATCGTCGTTCTGTACAGTAATTATGTTGTGTGTTGTTTGCAGTTAAAATGTATATATGTATGGCATGAGAAGGTGCCCCCTCAGGGCATTTGATTCCGCTTGTATGTAGGAGAATTACGAGTTGTGACTGATCTGGGACCTTGGTGCAGTGGTTAGCATATCCGACCGGCAATTGGATGATCCCGGGTTCGATTCCTGGGAGGTGCCTCATTTTTCATTTGCTCGTTCTCTCTCCCCATCTTGTGCGGACGTTTCTTCTACACAAGCGTCGTTCTTTACATTATATATATATATATATATATATATATATATATATATTAGTGATGAAGCGGATGTCATTTTTTTCACATCCGCGGATGCGGATGCGGATGAGGATGTTTGATTTCAACATCCGCGGATGCGGATGCGGATGCGGATGTCTACATTTTCGTTATTTTTTAGGATATATTCAAGATTTGTTGTGTTTAACGTATATAATAAGTTATTATATAGAGAGAGCTGTAGCTATAATGTAGTATAATTGATTAATTGTACAATAATTGCTGTACTTTTCTCTGAACATATAAAATAATATCAAGCATCTAACTAATATAGAAATCAATTAGTGAATTCGTCTGCAAATAAATTCGTTATATTTTGTTGAGTTTCAGCCACAATTAGAAACCATAATTGTGTTACCAGGATGCGGGACGTGAACCCAACTCAAATGCACCCCACCGACCTCTTTCCCCAACCTCCACCCTTATAGAAAGAGATCTTTAATTAGCTTGATAACTATTTATATTAAGTTTAAAGTTTTATTAGGCATATTTATAAATGAGTAATTAAAATAAAGTAAACTAAGATGTTCATCGTTTAATGTTCAAACTTATTATAGGAAGGTTATGCTTAAGGAACATTAATTTTTCTGCCTTTTCTGCTGCCAGTCTGTTTCTCTTTTCATCATATATTAATCCAGCACTGCTAAATAATCTCTCGCTTGGTACGTTTGTTGGAGGACAGGCTAAATGTTTCCTTGCAAGTTTACTCAAGTATGGATAGATATTCTGCGTATTTTTCCACCAACTAATAGGATTGTCACATGCAGCCAGGCGTTTTTCTTGGTGATAGCTCTCGATCATTTTTACTACATCTTTTGACATCGCGTAGGTCTCGTCATTGCTGCTTGACTCAAGAAACTGAGACAGATTCTGTGATAGATTTGCTTGCTGAAGGTGTTGGTTCTGTCACTGAAACTTTTATTCTTTTGGTGGGTGGCGAAGCGACAGATTCAAGAGATTGAAGCTATTCAACTGCTTTGCCAAGTGATGATTTAACTCGTTCTAATGTACTAGGTGAAAATAACTTAGCTTTGTAACGTGGATCTAAGTAGGTTGCAAGAGAGTAACTTCATACAAGAACAGCCTCTCGTCTTGTCGCTTGCATCACTTTTTCGCACAATGAACTAGTTCTATTAATATAGTAGAATTTGATAATTTCCGCTTATTAATGACGTTTTATCTCAACGGTCCACATCCGCACGACATCCGCAGTCCAAAGTGCGGATGCGGATGCGGACGCGGATGCGAGAAAATGTGCGGATGTTCCGCGGATGCGGATGCGGATGCGGATGTGACCTACATCACTAATATATATATATATATACCGTATATATATATATAATTGAAAAGTAAATATTCCTATGATTTCAAACTTTTGAAACACCCTGTACATACTGTATGAAATATTAGCACAGGTGTGGTACTGAAAAAAAAAAGTAAAAATGTGTTAATACCCTTTAATTATAGATGTGCTTACAAAGATTATACCTCTTTAGTTGGTACACACACACACACACACACACACACACACTCTCGCCAGTCGGAACTCCCCAGCTTAAAAATTGGTGAATGATTCGATTGATGTAAGTCAATGGAAGCAAAACCCTTTGTTTTATGGCGTGGAATGTCACTGAGAAGAGAGATCGCATGAAAAGCGTCGTTTACTGCGAGAAAAGAAAGGAGAAAAGATTGGGGAATTTATTTATAGTTTCTGTTACAGTAACATTCCTGCGGTAACACGATAAGCATTTACCCTCAAATACTTAAATGTAACAAATAATTTACCTTACTTTTATTATGCGGCCCTTTTAAAAATTGAATTTCTTTTATAATATTAAATTGGAAAAGTAATATGTACGTATGTAACTATATATATATATTGCAGTATATATTATAATTATATACGCTATAATGTAACCTTTATTCTTTTTAATAGAGCTTAAATACCATACCTCTTTAGGGCTTTCGAAAACCCAAAATCCTGAATGAAGTGATTGTGGCTTCTCGGTCCCAAAGTGATGAGGAACCGATCTTAGATAATGATTTACATAACAAAGTATAAAATTTTCCAAGCAATTCATACTTTAAAAAGAAGTTATAAATAGTCAGTAATGAGAGCCAGGAAACTGACACATTGCTCAGGCCAACTACTCCGGAGTTTTCAGCAATTTCCTTGATATATTAATACCCGCATCATCGTGAATCGAACCCCCGACCTCAGAGTCTTTATGGAGAAGCAGCGTTATCTACAGATACGAAAAACTGTGAAAGAATACTAAAAATATTGCTGGTATGTTTAAAGACAGTATTGTGTGAGCATACTTTAAGTGCCCACTAGTAAACGATATATATATATATATATATATATCGTTTACTAGTGGGCACTTAAAGTATACTCACACAATACTGTCTTTAAAAATACCAGCAATATTTTTAGTATTCTTTCACAGTTTTTCGTATCTGTAGATAACGCTGCTTCTCCATAAAGACTCTGAGGTCGGGGGTTCGATTCACGATGATGCGGGTATTAATATATCAAGGAAATTGCTGAAAACTCCGGAGTAGTTGGCCTGAGCAATGTGTCAGTTTCCTGGCTCTCATTACTGACTATTTATAACTTCTTTTTAAAGTATGAATTGCTTGGAAAATTTTATACTTTGTTATGCATATATATATATATATATATATATATATATATATATGCGGAAAGAAAACACTCGGTCGAATAGCGGACAGATAAGTTTTAGTAGTACTTTTTCATTTACAGAGCTTTCGTCGGTAGCTTAATTATATATTCATTTAGTATAAATTTGTGTTACAAGAACCTGTTTCTGCGTTTCAGTAACATTTTTGCGGGTTTGTGCAGATGACGGCACAATAAGCACGCGGTAGACCTACGTTGTGATTTATTAATTTCCAAACGCTCGTTTTTCGTTTTTTGTTTTTTAAGTAATTAAGAGCATGACACCCCCGTCAAGTACTTGCAGTCGCTGTGAAGGGAAATTTGCCGCTTACGCGTTTACAATGGCTAATAATAATGAACAGTTAGTTTGCAGGTGGTGCTCAAGCATGGAAGTCCTGAGGAACGAGTTAGAACGTGAGAGGGAGGCCAGAGTGAGGCTTGAAGAAAGCGTGATGCACCTGACGGCAAAATTAGAATCCCTTGAGACTTCAGTTACAACCCCTCCTGCCTCAGTTGCTACTAATAACTCAAATAGTACTAATAGCCCTCTCTCTTACCCTAGTTCCCAACCCTTCGGTCGAGTGCGTAATGGAGCCCCATTGAGAAAACCTAAGACTTGTCTACCAGTAATAACAAACAATAAGTTTTCTGTTTTAGGTTTCGAAGATGCTGATGAACCGGAAATACGACTCGTTGGCGATTCCATTGTTCGAAGGCAGCTCGAGGAATTCTGTGGGAGAAACTCTCGTCGTAGGCGCCGTTACTGCTACCCTGGTGCAAAGGTGGAGGATATAACTAATAGTTTTGGCCATTTTACAGACGGTACCTCTGAGGACACAACGTATGTTATTCATGTCGGTACTAATAACGTTTTAAATTCTAGATCGGAAGAACTGCTGGCTAGGTACAGGGACTTACTAGAGCGATTAAAGGAAAAACCTAATAAGATTGTTTTAACAGGTATACTTCCTCGAATTATCCAACGTAGCGATTTCTACAGCAAGGCGACCTATATCAACAATAAACTAAAGTCTCTTTGCCAACAGGAAGGAGTGCATTTTGCGAATTTTTGGAACAGTTTCTACGGCAGGAGAGACTTATTCCTCGGAGATGGATTTCATCTTAATGACGTTGGAGCTGCGCGTTTAGGAAGACTATTTCATAATACTGTCTCTTCTTTTCAGGCTGCCGTAACTCGAACGGTCCCAGCGTAATTTAAACAAATTTCCCCTGCGCTCGCGAGGGTGTCGCGATTACAAACAATTTGAAGGTTCTATCCTTAAATGCTCGTAGCCTACGAAATAAAATAAACGATTTTTTTCTTTAATTGCTTGTAATGACTATGATTTAATTGCGATAAATGAATCGTGGCTTAGCACTGAAACACGTGATTTTGTAGGGGAGTATCAACTTAGAGGTTATAGACTTTTTGTTAAAAACAGAATAGGTAGGCGAGGAGGCGGTGTTATGTTGTATATCAAAGATAATATTGCGAACGTTATAGAAGTACAGCACACAATTTCAGAACCGATAGATTTGACTATAGCAGAACTTAAATTGAACGATTTGAAACTTGTTGCGGTTATATATAGGCCCCCTAATCAAACAGCTGATATGGACGAAGCGTTATATCGTGAACTAAAGAGAATAATAGGTAGTGAGCAGACTTTAGTTATGGGTGACTTTAATTGCGCGAACGTGAATTACGATACAATGCAGGGAGACGCGGAAGGTAATCGTTTAGTTAATTTTCTCGAGGATAGCTTTCTTATTCAAAAGGTTGGGGAACCTTCGAGGTTGGACAGTATTTTAGATTTAGTAATAACTACGGATGATAGTCTAATCACTGATCTTCAAGTAATAGAACCGTTAAGCAAGAGCGATCACAATATGGTAGAGTTTGTCCTCTCAGTAAGTCACTCGAAACCAGCTAACTCGACTAAAATTCCTAACTTCCAGCACGCAGACTTTTGGAAATTTCGAAATGAATTGTCACACGTCAATTGGGAAAACGTAATGGGGATCTCCAACGCAAAACTAATGTGGGAATCGTTTGAAACAGTATTTAGGACTATAAATGAGGAATGTGTACCGTACGAAATTAAGCGTGCGAAAGTAAACAACAAGCCCTTGTGGTTTACTTGTAGAGTAGGAGACATTATAAAGAGTAGGGATAGGGCTTATAGGCTACATGAGTGCGATATAGACAATTTGTGGTTCCGAAACAACTACATATCTCTAAGGCGTGAAGTGAAAAGTGTAATAAAAAAATCCAAGCGCGAATTTGAAATCTCCATAGCTCGTGCGGTAAAGAAAACCCCAAGCGATTCTTTCAATACGTCAACAATAGAAATCCAGTAAAAAGTGTCTTGGGGCTGTTGAAAAATGTTAACGGAGATCTAGTTTCTGAAAACAAGGAAATGGCTACCTTGCTAAACGAATTTTTTACGTCAGTTTTTACTATAGAAGATCTAACGAATATCCCTACGGTCATAGACATAATACCTTTTGATAATGGTAATATTTTGGATAATATTGTGTAGTAATGCTTAGTTAAGAATATAAATTTCTGTTTGATTAATTATTATAATGTTTAATATAAATTTACTAAAAATTGTGATGATTACGATAAAGCATGTTAGTTTTAAATTGTTTAAAATGGGTATAGTTGGTAGTCCTGAACAGGGACCCAAGAGAGCAGATTATAACGCATAATACTCAGTCTTGAAGCAGCGCGTTACGTGATAGGTTGACGAAATGTAACGTAAAATTAATTTAGTGAGTGTCCCTCTCCTCCGACCTAAATATATTTAGTAATATTTCATACTCGCATACCCCTAACAAAACTAAACCATTTTCGAAATTAATAAAACGTAATAAGTGTTAATAAAGAGTATCAATATACATCCCCCTCCCCCCTTCGTTTTGTAACGGTTTTAGAGTCAGAACTCGGCGTGGCTACCGGAAACTATACGAAGAAAGTGATAAATGAAGCAAAGAGCCGATAGAGAATAAATAGAGATAATAATAAAGTAGGAAGAAGCGTAAATAAATAATGAAGATAATAAATAATAAAACGTATTCACTACAATTGTGGTTAGTGAAGGGGAGGTAATGCGTTATATTGATAAAATGAAAATGCGTAAATCACCTGGACCAGATTCCATATATCCCATACAACTAAAAGAATTAAAAGATAGCATTGTTGTGCCGCTTACAACGATTTTTAATGCGTCTATTTCTGAGGGGTGCGTACCAGATAATTTCAAGTTAGCAAACGAAAGGCGATAAAGGTGCGGCGGGAAATTATAGGCCAATCAGTTTAACGTCTGTTGTAGGTAAGTTACTGGAATCAATAATTAGGGATCGTATAGTCGAACACTTAGAATTGCCTAACTTAGAAATACGCAGCACGGTTTTAGGCGAAACAAATCTTGCTTAACTAATCTTTTAGAATTTTTTCAAAGTGTGGTTGACGTTTACGATAGTCATCGGGCGATTGATGTAGTGTATTTAGATTTTCAAAAGGCGTTTGACACCGTACCGCATAAAAGACTCATTGAAAAAATTAAGACTCATGGAATCAGGGGTGTAGTAACAAATTGGATAGAAGAGTGGTTGCGAGGTAGGAAACAGAGGGTGGTCGTTGATGGAGCGGAGTCGTGTTGGGCTAATGGTGCGAGTTGCGTTCCTCAGGGTTCTGCATTGGGCCCCTTGCTTTTTCTTATATATATATTAACGATTTAGATGTCGGCCTAGTCAGTACAGTTTCAAAGTTTGCGGATGACACGAAGCTGGGTGGTAGGGCGATTAATGATGAAGATAGAGGTAAAATCCAGAAAGATCTGAATAAAATCGTTGATTGGTCAGTCACATGGCAAATGAGATTTAACGTCGATAAGTGCAAAATTTTACATATAGGTTCGCGTAACGGTAATTTTGCGTATAGTATGTCAGGGAAGGAGTTAACAAGCGTAGAGCAGGAAAAAGGTTTAGGAGTTATAGTCACTGGTGATTTAAAAGTAGCGAAACAAAGTACAGCAGCGGTCAATAAAGCGAACAAAGTGTTAGGTTTTATAGGTCGGAATTTTTGAGCACAAATCGTGCGATATTATAGTTCCTCTTTATAAATCATTAGTTAGACCCCATTTGGAGTACGCGATCCAATTTTGGAATCCGCATATGCGAAAAGATATAGACAAAATTTAAAGAGTTCAAAGACGAGCAACTAAGATGATTCCGTCGTTTAGGTCGAAGTCGTACGAGGATAGGCTTAAGGAGTTAAAATTGACTACAGTCGAGACTAGAAGGCTAAGGGGTGATCTAATCCAGGTTTTCAAAATTATGAATGGGTTCGATAACGTACTGTAGATAGAGATAGCTCTTTCGAAATATCTCAATATAATAGGACTAGAAATAACGAGTGTAAGTTGACAAGTAGAAGGTTCGAGACAGCAGTTGCCAAAAACGTTTTTACGCATAGAATAGTAAATAGCTGGAATAGTTTGCCGGTAGAAGTAATTAGTAGCACATCTATAAACATGGTTAAAAATCGATTAGACGCATATGTTGATAGATTGGGTATAGTTTAAGGTAGTAAAATTAAGGCTTTGTGGTTCGGAACCAACGTAAAATTGTAGGTCCCCTCCGCCACCACGGAGGACATGCACAATACACCATTACGAACACAGTTATGTAGACCAGCCATGAGTGGATCCTAGGGTCTTTGTTGGTCTGAAACATTATTATAACATTATATTTATATAATCGTTATATTTTTATTCATATATTCATTTTGACATATAAAGTCCAAAATCATATAACGCTGACACGAATTTGGACAAATTTTTTATTTGCTTTCTATTTTATAATTGGTGAATTATTTCTTTTTAAACTACTTAATCATTTATTTAGCTTAATAATGTAATCTTGTTCATTCTCTGTATACATTCTCTCTTCGTTGTAAAAGATGAAGTCATGTCCTGCTTAACGTTTAATTTTGAATCTTAAGCATTTAATGTTTGCTCATGTGCATGTTTGTTTGTAATTCGTGATGGGAAGACATATTTCAATTTCCACTTTTGGTTAACTCGGCAGATCATGATAGTATCAAATCTGTCAATATGCGGTTTAAAATAAAAATATGGCTTCCTCTTGCTTAGCAGTCTAGACCTTACTACAGCTAAAATAGCAGTCTAAACCTTGCTACAGATAAAATATTTGATTTGTCTTTAAATAATTTGCAAAGTAAATCAGCCTATTGAGAATAAAAAAAAAATAAAACAGATCAGCATTAAATAATAATAATGTAAGTAAAAAAATTCAGTATATAAAAGCCCATAAAATTTTTCCACTGTTCATTCTGATTAGACTGATCTAACTTAGAGGCTGAGCATTACCTGTAACATTTTAGCAGTAATTTACCGTAAGAAAAAGTCTTTATCTTCTCCTTCGAGCATTGCTCTCTTCAGAGAACTTAGTCTTAAACAGAAAAAAGTAATTTCCCGATCCGTTACAAGAAGAATCGGGAACCTTCAGAGAACTTATCAGCTTCACAGAATCCTCCGATCCACTACAAGAAGAAATCGGAGAGTAGTATAGAAGAAAACTACTGCGATTCCCTATACGGTACCAGCTACTCCAGAGTAACAAATCCGTTGCTGCCACCTAACCAGAACCCCCGTTAACTTCGAACCGACCAAGGCCATAGACGGAGGGGTTAATATATATATATATACTATATATATATATATATATATATATATATATATATATATATCAACGTAAAGAACGACGCTTGTATAGGAGAATATTCCGCGCAAGATGAGAGAGAAAGAACGAAACAAATGAAAAAATGAGGTAACCACCCGGGAATCGAACCCGGGATCTTCCGATTGCCGGTCAGATATGATAACCATTACACCACGGGCCTCACTCAAACAAATGTCGTAATTCTTCTACATACGCGCAGAAACCAATGCCCCAAAGGGGCACCTCCCGCATGCCGTACATTATATACATTTTAACTGCAAACACGCAGTATAATTAACGTTCTTTCTCTCTCATCTTGCGCGGAATATTCTCCTATACAAGCGTCGTTCTTTACGTTAATTATACTGCGTGTTTGCAGTTAAAATGTATATAATGTACGGCATGCGGGAGGTGCCCCTTTGGGGCATTGGTTTCTGCGCGCATAAAAATTACGACATTTGTTTGAGTGAGGCCCGTGGTGTAATGGTTATCATATCTGACCGGCAATCGGAAGATCCCGGGTTCGATTCCCGGGTGGTTACCTCATTTTTTCATTTGTTTCGTTCTTTCTCTCTCATCTTGCGCGGAATATTCTCCTAAACAAGCATCGTTCTTTACGTTAATTGTACTGCGTGTTTGCAGTTAAAAAAAAAATATATATATATATATATATATATATATAATGTTAGCCGCATGATTCTACTTCCGACCTGACAGGGAGGTCAGAGAGGTCATATGACAAAGAGGATCAGCTGATTTATGTCGGATCCAAACCAAGAGTCGATACATCATCTGAACGCGGAGAACGGAACACACTTTAAACTACTAAACGGGTTTAACGTCGCTTAACCTCACTGATCTTAACGAAAACACTGTAACGGTGGATTCACAACGTAAAGACGTTGTAACCACGACATGGCACCCCCAAGGAGGAACCTCCATTGACTGTTAGCTCTCAAATAAACATAATTTGGTCCACGGACTGAATTACGAGGTCTCTCTTCCAAGTCTGTTATGAGATCTCAACCGAATGGAAACGACAATATTATTCTTGTACTTGCGCTATTAACAAACTTTGAATAATGAATCTCCCAACAATTTCCAATTTCTGATTCTCTCTCCAGCAATACGTTTAGCCGCTAATATACTACCCCCCCCCCCTAACAATCGTTCAATTGTTCATTTTTACATTAGAATAATAACCTTTTCGCAGCATATCAAATACAAACATCCCAATAATAATAATAATAATAATAATAACAACAGACCAATTAAGATGCAAAGAAAAATATTTTTTGTAACTTCTAATTCGTCCCTATAAATCAATGAAATTCTGATCCCCTTTGGTAAAGAAGCTTATCTATGATTGACAAAGTGAAGCAGAAAGGATAAACGATAACAAGGTCTCAGCATTATTGCATTGTTATTATGAAAAATAATGGTGAAATTAGAACATCAGACGGAAACTATTATTATTATTATTATTATTAGTAGTAGTAGTAGTAGTAGTAGTAGTAGTAGTAGTATTTCACTTTACGCAAATGCTTTCAAATTGTGAATAATATAATGTGCAGATCTGAATTGTAATTAAAAATAAATGAGAGAGAAATTCTAAAATGACGTCTCTATTTATTTTGTATTTTTTTTTTAAATATTCCAGATGAAGGTTGTTAAGATGCTATTATTTTTTACAAAGAAATACACAAATATACACAGGACACCAAACAGCAACAGACCGGCTGGTCCCTACGAGGCTCTGTTCAAAAAGGAAGGTTAAAAGAAGTCAGAAAATTTAAAATTTTTGTAAATATTCCTAATTAAGTTTTTAATATAGCATTTATATATATATATAATATATATATATATATATATATTAGTGATGTAGGTCACATCCGCATCCGCATCCGCGGAACATCCGCACATTTTCTCGCATCCGCGTCCGCATCCGCATCCGCACTTTGGACTGCGGATGTCGTGCGGATGTGGACCGTTGAGATAAAACGTCATTAATAAGCGGAAATTATCAAATTCTACTATATTAATAGAACTAGTTCATTGTGCGCAAAAGTGATGCAAGCGACAAGACGAGAGGCTGTTCTTGTATGAAGTTACTCTCTTGCAACCTACTTAGATCCACGTTACAAAGCTAAGTTATTTTCACCTAGTACATTAGAACGAGTTAAATCATCACTTGGCAAAGCAGTTGAATAGCTTCAATCTCTTGAATCTGTCGCTTCGCCACCCACCAAAAGAATAAAAGTTTCAGTGACAGAACCAACACCTTCAGCAAGCAAATCTCTCACAGAATCTGTCTCTCAGTTTCTTGAGTCAAGCAGCAATGACGAAACCTACGCGATGTCAAAAGATGTAGTAAAAATGATCGAGAGCTATCAACAAGAAAAACGCCTGGCTGCATGTGACAATCCTATTAGTTGGTGGAAAAATACGCAGAATATCTATCCATACTTGAGTAAACTTGCAAGGAAACATTTAGCCTGTCCTCCAACAAACGTACCAAGAGAGAGATTATTTAGCAGTGCTGGATTAATATATGATGAAAAGAGAAACAGACTGGCAGCAGAAAAGGCAGAAAAATTAATGTTCCTTGAGCATAACCTTCCTATAATTAAGTTTGAACATTAAACGATGAACATCTTAGTTTACTTTATTTTAATTACTCATTTATAAATATGCCTAATAAAACTTTAAACTTAATATAAATAGTTATCAAGCTAATTAAAGATCTCTTTCTATAAGGGTGGAGGTTGGGGAAAGAGGTCGGTGGGGTGCATTTGAGTTGGGTTCACGTCCCGCATCCTGGTAACACAATTATGGTTTCTAATTGTGGCTGAAACTCAACAAAATATAACGAATTTATTTGCAGACGAATTCACTAATTGATTTCTATATTAGTTAGATGCTTGATATTATTTTATATGTTCAGAGAAAAGTACAGCAATTATTGTACAATTAATCAATTATACTACATTATAGCTACAACTCTCTCTATATACAGGGTGGGCGGAAAGTAGCTCCCTATTTTGGATTGGTAAAAAAATACGTATATTATCCATTTATTTCAGAAGAAATAATATGAAAAGGTAGGCATACATGGTAGGTTTTCTCTAAAATTCAATGTGGGCTCCAACTCTTTCCACCAGCTTCTGGAGCCGCCCAGGAATGGCGTCCACTGACTTTAGCAGGAACTCCGGCGGGATGGAGGACATGACTTCCCGAATTCGGTCCTCCAGTTCTTCCAATGTCCTCGGTTTGGTGCGGTAGACTTCTTCCTTTACCCACCCCCAAAGAAAGAAGTCGCACGGTCTGATATTTATGCAAGATGGCGCCCCTCCGCACTTCGCTCTTGTTGTCCGTGAGTGGCTGGATGCCCACTTCCCTGGGCGTTGGATGGGTCGTCGTGGTCCACATCAATGGCCAGCCAGGAGCCCCGACTTGACACCGTGCGACTTCTTTCTTTGGGGGTGGGTAAAGGAAGAAGTCTACCGCACCAAACCGAGGACATTGGAAGAACTGGAGAACCGAATTCGGGAAGTCATGTCCTCCATCCCGCCGGAGTTCATGCTAAAGTCAGTGGACGCCATTCCTGGGCGGCTCCAGAAGCTGGTGGAAAGAGTTGGAGCCCACATTGAATTTTAGAGAAAACCTACCATGTATGCCTACCTTTTCATATTATTTCTTCTGAAATAAATGGATAATACAGTATATGTATTTTTTTACCAATCCAAAATAGGGAGCTACTTTCCGCCCACCCTGTACTATAATAACTTATTATATACGTTAAACACAACAAATCTCGAATATATCCTAAAAAATAACGAAAATGTAGACATCCGCATCCGCATCCGCGGATGTTGAAATCAAACATCCTCATCCGCATCCGCATCCGCGGATGTGAAAAAAATGACATCCGCTACATCACTAATATATATATATATATATATATATATATATATTTGTTTAGGATAATTGAAGATTGAAGATTGTTTGAGTGTAACTTCTCGAAGAGCTGTAACGATTTATATATACTATATATATATATATATAATGGGGGGATTCTGTTGGTGAGTGAGGGGAGCTTGGGGGAGAAGTTGGGGAAAATTCCTCTACAAAGGTGCCATAAAATCGAGAAGTTGGGGAAAAACACACTACACAAGGGTGCCACAAAATCCTTTATACCCATGAGTCAAATTCTAGATTTGTTCCGTTAAGATCGCAGGTTTTTGGGGCTCTCGAAATTTTGTAAGTATAGCTTGTCATTTTATTGTTAATCAAAATTACCAGACCCTCTCTCGGGGCTGTTTAACGTAATAGCATTCATCCTTAAACCTAAAGACTTGACTCTTTAACTAAATTACAATTATTATTTTATTAGTATTTTAATTATTTTAATAAACATAAAATCAAACCATAAAATATTTTTTCATCCTTTGCATGAGGTTTCAGTGAAAAGTTGTACAATTAATATAACGGTCAAATAGAGCATTAAAAATATACAATCACTAGAATAAGCGTAATTCTACAGGGTGCCCATAAATCCCTTTACTCATGAGTATTTTCATACAACAATAAGGTAAAGGGACTTAGGGGATAACTTGTATAGTTGCCTGCATATGTAATGTTCCTCGCCTCACAGACGAATCCGTACATGTGGCAACGCCGCAATGATAGTCAAGGTATCCCAACTTGGGGAAGGTGGGGTGGAGGAGGAACAACCGAGTCCAACAACATATAACACAGACATATATATATCTTAAGGACAGTTGACTGTGCAGTCATTGAGATGAGATACAGGTAATTATAATATAATGTCTGTGTTCATAAAAGTAAACAATTAATATGATCGTGAACAGCGTTGAACTCCATGTATCATAGTTTACTAGTCTTATACAGTAACTAGCGGAGCGACCCGGCGTTGCCCGGGTGGAAGTTGAACGCTCTCTCTCTCTCTCTCTCTCTCTCTCTCTCTCTCTCTCTTTTCTCCATATATATATATATATATATATATATATATATATGCCCGGTTAGGTTAAATGAATGCCTGGTTAGATTAATTATAAGCACTTGACGATTGGTTAGGTTTTTATGATATTTTCGTTAGTTTTAACGAAAATATCACGACTTAACCTAACCAATCGTCAAAGATGTACAGATGACCTAACCGGGCACTCAATTAACCTAACCGAGTATCCAATAATTTTACCATAGGTTTCGATATATATATATATATATATATATATATATATATATATATATATATATATATATATATGACCTCGGAGGCCGACGCCACATAGCCTATATACTGTATATGTGGAAAAGGTTTTCCACAGGAAATAAATTTTTGTTAAAATTTAAAAATTTCATTCTGTTTGTATAAATTAAAGTATTAATCCTTTAAAAAATATTATTCTAGTCGTATAAATTAAAGTATTAATCCCTTAAATTTTTAATATTTGTATAAATTGCTCAATGCCCAGGAGATTTTCTGGCATCCTTTTCGATAAGTCTCTTCAAAGGAGCCACATCTACAATCTTAAAGAGAGATTCCTAAATTCTAAATGTTCTTTTCGGCTAATATAAATCACATAAAGGGGTTAAGTGTACAACCAAAATTATATAAATTCTTTTGCTAATATCATTATTAGACTAGGACCTTGCAAGGTCCAAACCCCCTCCCCCAGTGCCAAACCCCAGGGGGAATCCCCCCAGCAAGCTGGGGGTGTGTCCACCTAACCTCTTTGGGGGAGAAGTTGGGACGGCCTCACCCCCCCCAAAGGGGTATACCTGAAAAAGGAACGAAAGAGAGGAAGAGAGCGAGAGAGAGAGCATCTTTTCACCTGGATATCCAGATGCATAATAAAACTCTCGGCTTCAGCACCGGGCTTAGAAGTGTCTTTCAGCCAGTTGGCGTAGAAGCCAGTGCCTCCAGGCACTATTAGCAAGTTGGATTAGAAGACTTAAAAGGCAGATGTGTGTGTGTGTGTGTGTATATATATATATATATAAAACGTTTAAGCTGCCAGATTGTGTTATTCAGATATTCTTGACAGTTGGCTAGAAATTCGTCAGTCAGCTTAGAAGGCGTAACCAGCCATTTGGCAAATATACGAGGGCCACTCAGTATATTTTGCCCCACCTTTTTTTTTCTTTCCAAGTTTCCTTGTAAGTTCCAGAAATTTTGTACACAAGTAGTTACATACCTTTTTTACAAGTTTTTATTTTTCCACGTAGTCTCCATCCTTTTTTATGGCTTTCTTCCACCTCGAAACAAGGGGTTTTATTCCTTGCTGGTAAAAGTCCACTGTTTTCCGTTGGAGCCACCTCATAACCTCCTTAACAACCTCATCGTCACTCTGAAACTTTCTTCCACGAATAGCATCCTTCATTGGGCTGTATGGAGGGTGGGATAACACAGTCAAGCGCATTTTTGTGATGGCCTCTCTTGTTTGCAAACTGTTGTGTGGTCTTGTGTTATCGTGCAAAAGAAGGACGTCTTCCAGTTTTCTCTCCGGTCGAATTCACTTTATACGTTTCTGGAGTCTCTGTAGGGTAGCAATATATGCCTCTGAGTTCATTGTTTGTCCTTTCTTCGTAATGTCCACGAGAATCACCCCTTTCATGTCCCAGAAGATGGTGGCCATAACCTTTCCTCCAGAGGGAGCCATTTTGAACTTTTTCTTGAGTGGGGAGTCTGCGTGATGCCACTCTATGGATTGGCGTTTTGTTTCAGGTTCAAAGTGGTGTACCCAGGTCTCATCCCCACTCACAATTCGTGAAAGAAAGTCATCCCCTTCTGTCTCGTATCGAACCAACGACTCAGAAGCAATTTCTTTTCTTTGGGCTTTGTGATCTTGAGTCAGTTGGCGAGAACAAACCGTGAACACACTTTTGAGTATCCCAGTTGCTGAATTATCGTATTCACACTTCCTTCACTAATTCCTAGCTCGAATGATGCTGTTAGCACGTTGCACAGTGTGAGATGTCAGCTGATGCCGGGCGATCGCTTCGTGGCTCATCATCGTGTCTGGCTCTCCCTCTCTCCGATGATCTTACACGTTTAGACAAGCGTCCAACTGTGCTTCGATCAACAACAGCATCTCTGTAAACGTTTCGTAGACGTTTGTGAATATTTCCAACTGTTTCTCTGCGGTTAAGAACTCGATAACAGCTCTCTGTTTACGACGCACATCACTGTCAGACGCCATTTTCGAAACTGCGTTTACCATCGGTTTTATACAAGAGCGTTTAAAAGCGGTTTTATACAAGGAGGGGAGGTTCAAACTGAAAAAATCCGGTTATGTGAAGCGCAGAAAGTTCAAACTTACAGCCCAAAAGACATTTCAGCCCCATGGCCTATTATTTAGCTAAGAAAAAAGGGTGGGGCAAAATATATTGAGTGCCCCTAGTATAGAGGGTGTTTCAGGAAGAAAGTTCAATACTTCGGGAGGTGATGGTATCGGTCATTGTGAGAGAAAAAGTTGATATGAACATGTATCTAATTCTGAATGGTTATGGAGATAGAGCTATTTGAATCTACAAATACAAAAGCATTGCTAATGGTAATCAAGAAAGAGAAACCAATTACTGTTTCTAACATTTAATGTTTAGACATTGGCATTTTGAATGGTATCAGATACAGAAATGACAAATTTGTTACAGTTTACAATACGTTTTCGAAAATCCCAACGTCAACCTCAATGCACTTTGCAACTCGTGTGCGAAGTTCGCGTGTTGTTCATCTGAGTTGATCTTGACGTTCCTTTATGCGGGCAGTAGCATCCAAAATGCGCGCGAGCAATTCGTCTCGTGTATCCACCTTTCTTTTGTAAACTTGACTTTTCATCCACCCCCACAAACAATAATCTAACGGAGAGAGGTCTGGAGACCTTGGTGGCCATTGAATGGAACCACCGCGGCCGATCCATCGACGAGGGAAGGTTTGATTTAGGTATTGCATCACCAGACGGGTAGCATGTGGAGAAGCTCCGTCATGCTGAAAGTACATACCAGCGCGTGTAGCCAAAGGAACATCCTCTAATAGTCCTGGCAATTCATTTTGCAGACATTCTAGGTAACTTTGTCCTGTAAGACGATTCTCTAAAGTAACAGGGCCAATCAGCTGATCATCGATGATACCGCACCACACATTGGCAGAGAAGCGATGTTGAATATTTGTTTCCACAGTGGCATTTGGATTTTCGTCTGACCAGCGACGAGAGTTACGAATGTTGTTGATACCGTCACGGGTGAAAGTAGCTTCATCGGTGAACAGTATTAATCGAAGCAATCGGCGATTAGCACTTACCCAATAACAAAATTCCAGTCGCATGGCAGCGTCTCCTGGTTGAAGGTGTTGTACACGCTGTACATGATATGGATGCAAGCCTTCCTCACGTAATGTTCGCCATACTCTTGTGTGTGGTACACCGAGACGTGTAGAAATTCTTCGTGATCTAGTAGTAGGACTACGCTCTACCAACTGAAGAATATTTTCCACTTCATCCACATCGTGTTGACCTTCACGTTCAGATGAAACATGAGCGCTGGGAAGTGTACCAATCTCACACAATGTGTTGAAAACCCTGGTAAACACTCTTCGATCCGGAATTCTGCGGTTCGGAAACCGTCGACGGTATTCTGCAACAGCAGCTGCTGCACTTCCATCGCAAAAACCGTAGACATACACCATATCTGCATATTCGGCATGTGTGAAGGTGTGTGGCATTCTTAACACTGCTTCAAACACCAAACAATGTCACTCACAACAGTCAGCTGTCGATTGGCGCGCGCATCAGTTTCAAACAACTCTATCTCCGTAACCATTCAGAATTAGACACATGTTCATATGAACTTTTTTTCTCACAATGACCGATACTATCACCTCCCGAAGCATTACCCTTTCCTCCTGAAACACCCTGTATATTCCCGTCTCCTCGGTTATTCCTTAATATCGTTTATATATACAACCAAAATAAATAAATAAAACACCATTACATCATTCTGTTTATTTAGATGAGTTTAGAAAAAATAATTCATTAAATATATAGGAAATAAATATACATTCAAAAATATATACAGCAAAAATACACACATTAAACGAAGGATATATATATACATTCTTAAATAATAATATTAGTACAGGCTAAAACTATATAACCATCTAATATATGTTCGAGCAAATACGCCCTTATATACAGTATATATAAACACCAAAACCTATATAACAAATAATAATAGTACAGCATAAAACTATATAACCATTAATATAATATATATATATATATATATATATATATATATATATATATATATATATAAACAGCAAAACTTATATAAAATCAAAATATATACACTTTGTTCTATCGCGCTTAACTAAAATAATAAACTCGCACGTGATCGAGTCTACAGTTACATCATTGTTGCTTTGTACTATACAATAAATACGATATAGCATTATTTCACCACTCAAGGTGTGCGGGTGCCTATACTCGATGGAAAGGGCCTTCATATCGTTCAATACTATTTTTGTGCCCACCTTACAATTGGTTGGCAAATTATCTTTAAACACTGACAGAATACAATCAAAAGCACGCACAAAAAGGCCGTCGTTAGCCACAACATCATTATTAAATTCAAGTTTATAAACACTCCTTTCCAATCGAGGGTTTTTTCTTACCGATCCGAGCTTTTCAATCGTGAACTCTTCTTCACAACGCATAGTGGCAGTTGAAATAATCTTCTAATTCGTAACGACAGCTGCTCATTATATAAAGATACAACTCTTCAGGGTGAAAAGTGTAGGTGAGCTCTGCCCTGTATGTTCATTCCTACGTTCGGTAAACCCGTCGAGCAGAGCGGTGTATGCGTATTCAAGAACAGTATCAAAATAAACCATATCCGTAACACGTGCCTCTAATATAGGTTTTAGTTTGCGGAAACCAACGATTTCAAACATTCTGTCGAAGATGAAGCGGTTTCGCTTAGGGACAAGGACGTTATTATCAGATACATTCTTCCACATCAGTCGTATATCAATGCATGGCTGATCGTTATTTATACACAATGTACAAACAATGGCATATGAGGGGGTATCACTAATCTGTTCTCTTCTTGTATCTACACCTGCAGGTATTTTATAACGACCTCACCCGACTTCTCAACTATCACGAAGATTCTATTCATCTCCTCAACACTTAAATAAACAACATTACCTTTACTAGAGTTTGCTTGTCTACAAGTCGTTTCAAGTACATAGTTAATTGCACTGGTTTTACGTCTGAACTCACGCAGACTTCGTCACGGACACGTTGTATACGGCATTGAGAATGCTGCTCAAAGGAAACTTCATCATTTTCTATTGTGAGAGTGCACAACCAGTCGGGTCAAGCTCTGAGATGACTATGAGCAACCGGTGCGCTGTTTGGCTCGGAGAGAGGTGTGGAGGAGTAAGTCATACCAAGCGTTAATATTTCGTGTACGGGTTTGTTCCAGCATGAAAGAATCATGCGAGTACTTGTACTTATTATACCAGGCAATTTTTCGGATACATGGGGCAATATCGGTTTTAATGTTTTATCGGAATGCGCACTAGACGTTCATTTCCACAAACTAAACACATTAACAATCCGGCGCACTATTTGAGAGAAACATGTTCCAGTATTTATCCTTTTTGTTTAACAGTCGATAGTCCTCTCTAAATTCTATTAAAAACTCACACCGACCTTTAGTCACAACCTCACTGCGAACCTCGTCATGATATATATGAATGTAATGGTAAAAGTATTTTAGTCTATCCATTATGACGAGATTTACATTCTCAGCCGCAGGATATGCGAACTCAGTATGATACAGCGTGACATAATACCGCCTGTCACACCACTCATTAACAAGACTCACTACCCATACCCGTTGCTTCTCTTCTGCACGCCTTGTTTCTTTCAATTCACGGTATATGTACGCTTTTATACAGTTTAGCCCTAAACTTAGTCCATTACATCGTTTGTGCCGCGAAATCCGGCAATGCTCTCGCCAGAATATCCATAGAGTATTTGAACATCTTGCTCCTCAAGCTTCGCACGGTTCAATGTAGCCTTAAAAGTCTGAAAGGAGTGGGGGGCTAGGCCGTCTTTCAGTATTCAACACATCTTCCGACTTTACCGAATACCACTTCATGAACGTCGAATACGCAGTATCAAAAGTCGCCATCACTATTTTTCGTCTACGTGAGAATTCTTCAAATATACATCTCATATCCAGGGCTTGCAGCTGCCAACAGAGCACGCAGAGGTAGAGATATGCCCAGGTAGTAGCAGGAGTCACGTGACCATTTGATTACTCTTACAGTAGGCGGAGCTTAGGACTTTTTCCTGTACATATGCACACACACACACACACACACACACACACACACACACAAAGGAGAAAATGAAACCCTAATTGAAAAATTTACATGTCCACATATACGTAATAAATAAACATATCCTTAACAATAGACATATATAACATTCAAGTACTATGTATCTAAAGGGTACGGTATCATAGATGCCAGGCACCTGGTAACGTTTCCTATAGGTGTTACGACACACCTTTGTGCCCCTAAGTTCCTTCAAGCCCCCCAGTTTCTGTGCCCGAAAATTTTGGGTCCGTACAGTCAGTTCGGGTGGTTGGTCACCCTCATCTTCTAAGCACACTAGCCCCTTCAACGAGTCAAAGTTAACGACCCGTCGGTTCGCCAGGTTAAGCGTGATGCCCTTCGCCTTCACGATATATTTCAGCTCTTCCCCCACTTTCACCCGTACCCAATAAGTTTTTGGCCTTGTTGATACAAAGGAGTCAGCGTATGCACCATCACCATACTCATTAGGGTGTGCCAATTACATAGAAGTGAATTTTTAATTTTATTTTTTTTAAACGACCAGGGTATATTATTGTTCAATTTAATGTAGAAATGCAACACAAAAAAATTGAAGGAGCTTCATCAATATTTAGGACTTGCTCAACAGCATTTAATGTTACAGTATTTAGCTATGTTTTTAGTAATTTGTCAAGTTCTACACATTATGTTTCTTGGTAAAGCATTCTTTCTTATATAAGTATTTCACATAAGTGGAGTTATAGAGCTACTGAACAAGTATTAGTCACACATTCTCTACACGTCTGTACAGGTTTAAACGTAAACAAACAAGGAAAGCAGCTATGCACCAGTTGGCACACATGACACGTCAGTCGTTGTTCTCAAGCACTGCTGGTGGGTTGTGTTAAACTGTGTTTTTCTGCTCAGCCACATACAGTAATTGTTCAGTTTTTTTGCTTTTAGTGTCTACCAAGAATGGCAATGAAAACAAGACGCTACAGTGATATTTGGTTAGTTGGTAAATGTGAAGAAAAATTTAGTGCTGCAAAGTTACCATCAAGGCGTGATGTACTAAAAGTGTTATTTAATTTTCATACTGATAAACAAATGAGTCTGAAGGAAAGTGTTAAGAAAACTGTTCGTTTAATTTTGCCGATTTGGGAAAGAGCACGTATACCTACAACTGAATTACATGTGCGTGAGAGAGTTGTACGTCTTCATAAAGAATGGCAGTCACTCAAAAAAAACATAAATAGATCAACATCAACTGAAAGCAAGAAATGTGATATTTTTGGCGAGTCACTGGATGATTTATTTGATATTGCACACCAGGATGCCATGAGTTTGATTAAGATTGAGGAAGATCGCTTATTCTTACAAGGTCAAAGAGAAAAAGGCCGTCGTGGATCAATGATAGGAGTAGACATGAAACTTTCAAAGAAAGAAGCTAGCAGAATTGAGCGATCACTAGCATATGAAAGGCAAAAAGAGAAACAGAAATATTTGCAGGAAGCATATACATCATCAGCAGCAACAATTAATGAATCGATATAATTAGAATCATCAGGAGAATCATCTGATAAAAGTGATCATGCTGATTTTGATCAAGAGATTGCTCATAAGGCTGTTTTGTCTAGGTGTTCTAACAGAGGTCGTGTTCAAGTTGTTACGCAAGAAGTTGCTGCAGCACTAGATCGAACAAAAATAAGTAGCAGAAATGCTGTTCACGTTTTCTCAGCAATGGCTTCATCTAATTTGCTCAGAGCTCCCAGAAGTGAGTTACAGATTAGCCACAGAACAATTCATCGAGCAGAAACAAACATCGTGAATCTCTAGCAGCAGAAATTCGAGCATCTTTTGATCGAAAAGTACCCCTTACTCTCCACTGGGATGGAAAAATTATGGATGATTATACTGGAGCTGTTCAGAAGACTGTAGAGCGTTTACCAATTTTAGTGTCTGGTAAAGATATTACAAAATTACTTGCTGTTCCAAAGTTCAATACTAGGAATGCTTCTGGTATTGCTGATGCTTGTCTGACAGAAATAAGAAAATGGGGACTAGAAAATAGAATAGTTGCATTGTGTTTTGACACTGCACCAACTAATACTGGATTGAAAGGTGGGGTTTGCCTTAAAATTGAAACAGAATTAGAGAAAGATCTGCTGAGTCTTGCATGCCACCATCACATATTTGAAATTATGTTAGAGAAAGTATTTTCTCTGCATGATGCTGGTAGGTCACCTAATATTGAAGTTTTTTCTCATTTCCGTGAATCTTGGCCTCATATTGATAAAACGCAGTATAAAACTCTACTTAATATAAATACTGGTAACATGGTAGAAGAAGAAAGGAGAAAAGGTCTAATTGCATTTGCTCTTCAGCAGTTGCAGTCAAAACAGCTTCGGGGAGACTATCAAGAGCCTAGAACTCTCCATTATATTCCTTGGAGGTACTCCCTCCCAAGGCATCACTTTTCGTAAACCTGGAGAAGTACACCGAGCTCGATGGATGGCACGAGCAATTTATGCCATAAAAATGTGCCTTTTCCAAGAACAATATTCTGTTCAGCACCGTCAAACTGCAATTAGGGGATCCCGCCTCTCCTATGTCAGAATGTTAGCAGATCACTTGTTACGAGTGTCACTGTTCGTCACAACTGTGTACATTAAATATTGGTTTACATGTACGTCATCTTGTGATGCTCCAAGAAACGATCTCATGCTTCTAAAAACACTTGAAGACTACGTTGACAAAGAAGTTTCAACTGTTGCTTTGACTGCATTCTCACGACATTTGTGGTATTTATCTGAGATATCAGTAGGTCTAAGTTTTTTTGACAATAAAGTATCCCATGAAGAGAAGAGAAACATGATTTATAACATGAGAGTGCAACAAGGTTCCGAAGAGCCTCCAAAGAGGATTCCCCTATAAAAAAATTTTCTTCATGTTCATTGGCTGACTTTGTGACAAAATCAACTAAAAACTTCTTTAGTATTTTGGGAATTGATGAAACCTTTCTCGGTAAAGACCCCGCAGACTGGTCCAGTGATGCAACCTACAATGAAGCTCAAGCAATTGTGTCATCTCTTAGAGTAACAAATGATTTGGCAGAACGAGGAGTTGCTCTCATACAATCCTTCAATGAAAGCCTTACTCGTGACGAGGAACAGAAACAGTTCCTTCTTCAAGTGGTTGAGTATCATCGAAAGAAGTTTGATGAGGCTGTCAAAAATGTTGATTAAAGCTAAGTGTTAATGTTATTGAAAGTAAATGTTTGTTAATTAAAGGTAAATAAAATTAAAGGTAAATTTTTATGTTAATTGAAAGTAAATGTTTATGTTAATTAAAGGTAAATAAAATTAAAGGTAAATTTTTATGTAATTGAAAGTAAATGTTTATGTTAATTAAAGGTAAATTTTTATGTTAATTGAAAGTAAATGTTTATATTAATTAAAGGTAAATAAAATTAAAGGTAAATTTTTATGTAATTGAAAGTAAATGTTTATGTTAATTAAAGGTAAATTTTTGTTAATTGAAAGTAAATGTTTATGTTAATTAAAGGTAAATAAAATTAAAGGTAAATTTTTATGTAATTGAAAGTAAATGTTTATGTTAAATAAAGGTAAATTTTTATGTTAATTGAAAGTAAATGGTTATGTTAATTAAAGGTAAATAAAATTAAAGGCAAATTTTTATGTAATTGAAAGTAAATGTTTGTTAATTAAGGGTAAATTTTTATGTTAATTGAAAGTAAATGTTTATGTTAATTAAAGGTAAATATATTTAAAGTTCAACATCTTTGAGCAAGTCCTAAATACTGTTTAATTTTGATAAGATTTTGTACATTATGTTTTTGCACTGAATACAAAAAATTACATCCTGGTCGTTACAAAATTTTGAAGTTGCAATTTTAGGCACACCCTAATACTCATCCTTGATCTCGTCAGTCAACTCTCCGAGAAATTCCTCAATAGGCGGCTATTCACCCTCCTTCTCTGTGAATATTACGCTATCTGTGTCAACGGACAGCACCCTCCGCCCAAGAGAGTGCAGTAGTCTCCAAAGCTTGATGCGTGCTTATGCCGTTGTGAAGCTGGCTGCAGGTATGTTTGTAACACGTGAGGTATCTGTGGCCAATTCGGTGATGTTGTACCTTATTATGTACGTGTTACCAACATTCACGATCTCCATGACCTCTTTATTGGTCATTTATAACTTTGGGTCAAATGAACGTTCCCGTTACCTGCATTCTGTGCAAACTTGCCCCAAAGAGTGTTTAGGCACAACTTTGCACTAAAGCGCTTGCCAGGGTTCTTATCAATTTGGGCCGGGTCAAGTTGTATCCCTTCACATTCACAGTAGCGCTGAATATACTCCGATTTTTCACCCTCGCTCTCAACCCCTCGCGGGTAGCCTGATGCTTCTATTTTATCCTTCAAAAAAGTATTTATGTACGGAGTGAAAAGGTTGGGAAACTTCTGAAACCTCCGCAGCTCATATATCTTCAATATTCTGTAACCATGGCGGACGGTTAGGGACAGCTCAGGACTTGTATATATACCTCTGATCTTCCGTTGGTTACAGGACCCATTGTTCTCCTCTGCGCACTTCACGCACAGGGGGAAACATGAGCTTGTGGTCTATAACGACGGGTAAGATCGGCATTCATAAATCGCGAGGTGAGAGCACGTCTACGAAAGAAAGACCGAATTAGTACTTGTTCACATTTGTTGAACAACTAGATGGTGGGCAGGTCAGGTCCCACCAGTTTTTCAGGTGCACCTACAGGGTACGGATGGTTCTTCATCACGTAGGGATATAAAGGACAGAAGTCGTAATAATGGAGTTTCACGCCCTCCATAGGCGGAACATATAGCTTGAATGGGTTTGTACGCCCTCCGAACAAGCTATCACTGCATTTGAGAGGATTCAGCACCATTGAACGCTTGATCGTGTTTATTTCTTCACGGTACTGTCCATCTGTTTCCATCCGTGCATTATACTCAAGCTCCCACAAGATCTTGTAGGTGAACTGGGTTCTTATAAGCTGATCGCGGGTGCGGGTCCATGCAAGACTGTCGGCAGGAGATCTACGGTGGATATCTCCTACGATTCCACACTCAGGACGTGGGCATCCATGCCACCAGCAACCGGTAATTGAGTACACAGTTTTCTCATCAGTGGCACGGTCTTCGCTTAGACGATCAACCCAAAAAACACGACCATTAACCTTAATGGGTACTTCTCCCGTGTTGCGGGCGTGTTTTATGTATACTCCGGTCTGCTGCTGTGTGTGTATGAGCCAGTAAATAGCCTTGTGCTCATAACTGCCTGGGTTGTTTCTGTGAATAACGGCTAAGGTGTATTTAGGCATGAAATTATTCTTGAACGCAGTAAAGCACAATGATGCGATTATGGTTGCGACTTGCAACGGATCGCAGTTGAAACGGTCTATGTACAGCTTTCTAAAGGCCTGGAAACATACTCTAAGTACGCGCACATCATTCACGCATAACGCTAACATTCATGAGCTATATTGTAAGGATTAGCTTCATTAAAACAGTTGTAGTGGCGGTCAAAATCTTCACGCTCACATCACTCATGTTGGTATAGTTAAAGTATTGTTTGGGAGGAGGTAGTCCTATGTAATTTAAAGTGTCGCTAGTGAGGAAAGTGTAAGGGAAATACCCTTTTGAAACTTCGGCAGCTACACCCATCACCTTGGGTAGCTTGGCTAGTTTACAAGGTGTGAATAATAAAGTATCTTTAAACTGAACATTATCTCTTATCTGCATTTGTATAAGTTTATTTCCCTTTTCAAGGGGTCGCCTGTAAATATCTCCGATGACTCGTGTTCAAGCAGTTCCTTATAAAGGAACTGTGTGTAAAATTTTGCCCCGTTATGGGCAAGAATATACACGGTCATTTTTTTTAACTTGTCCGCTAACTTGGCAATATAGGACACAAAGAGTTTCACAGGATTGTCGTGTGCGATCGTTTTAAAACGTTTGTCCGTTTGCCACATTTGTGACACTCATCTCATTCGACTTCCATGCACTCATCACAGATAGTCTGGCTTACGAGTAGATGTGGGATAACCTCTTTTATTTCAGGGTTTGTGTAAGTTTCTATATCGTAGTACACGGTTATGTAGGGTTTATTTTTATGCTTTGTATCTTTCATATAACGCTTTACTCCGTCCGACTTATATTTTTCATGACATGTAGAACAGTGAATTCCATCGCATTTATGCTCAAACTTACCCCAATTATCCAGCATATGAAACATACCACATTCACAGATTCTCATTTTCCTGCAAGTACCAATTGACTTATGGAGATCAAAGCATTTATTATTGAAAAATGTACGCCTGCACACATTACATTCCCTCTCTCAGCTTCAACTACACGGCTTTCACATTTGGAGCTTTTACACTGCTCACATACCATGTGACATTCCTTACAATGCTTAACTGTATCATCCGCAAACTCGAGACATCCCTTACACAAATCATTATGCCGTCCATATTTTCAACTTTTATCATAACTAGCGTAAAGAGCCCTTATATTACCCTGACAGCCCTAAAATAAGTAGGGGTTTTGTACGGTCTCTCACACAGCTTTTAAAAACATACACAGTCCTACGACGATCATCCATTCCAAATACAACTATACGAACATTCATTTCCTGCTCTACCTATCTCAGTTCTTCAGAACCCATATTACTCAAACTCAAGCTTGAATCTGCTGCCAGTTTACGAGCACGCTGCACAACCGTAGGCAACCAAACCTTTTTGTGCCCGTGTATTTAGCACAGTAAGCATACTGCCCAAGACTATTGCTATAAAGCCGCAACCACGATCGGCGTTTATATGCCGTCTCTAAATAGCCTGAGAATTGAAGTTAAGAGTAAAAGGTGTGGCACTATGTCCCGCAACCCGGAATACTCTGTCAATATCTAACGCGAAGTTGTCCATATTGAAGGCTGTACTACTTTGAGAGACCTTCATTATACACCCCAAGATATATTCTATATCTACATCGGCCAAGCGTCTGAATGGTTTTACTACCCAAAATCATCTACATTCCCGTCATCTGACCCGAACCCGAAGGACAGCTCGTTCGGACTTCATGTTCGTCGCAGTTCTGAAGGGTAAACGCCACAATACGTTCAACTACTCGCTGCAGTCCGTGTTCAACACCGTTGCTATATAGGGTTCCAGGGTCAACCCTGACTACGTACCGATTTCTAGTCAGGGCCGGGGTGTGGTTAGCGGTGCGCACCAGTTCGAATGTTATACATTCCTCTACAGCACGAGAAGCTGCTGATGTGGAAGATGTACCCGGAATTCAACAGGAATAACGGGGTATATTTAGGAGGGAGCTAGTGTGGGGGTTGTGTCATAAAACGTAGAGGGCTGGGGCTCTATTACTGGGGGTCTAACAACCGGTGCACTCATGGGACATTTTATACCTGACGTGGAAAGTTCATCATCATCGTGCCTCCGCTTTGAACTGCCACGTGGTGGAGGTGTCGCTGGTGAGGGTTCGTCAGCGGGGGTGGAGCCTGTAACCACAACTATACTGTCATCTAGGTTGTCTGAAATATCGATGATGGGCTGCTGTACCTCATCATCATTTACGGTTCTGTGGAAGAAGAAAAACCACAATATGAGGAGCAACACTTAAATTTTGTTATATTTTGTAAATGTTCCACTTAAGGGTGTGAAATATTAGAGATGGAATCTGTAGAAAAATTCAGGTTCACAAGCCCATCCACATGTATTATATCTGACTCTACAGGATGTGGTAAACTGTGTTTATGCTTAAAATCATTAAAGATAAGGGAGAGATGTTCTCAAAATTTGTGCAAAAAGTAATATGGTGCTATTCGACGTACCAATCAGTGTTCAACGAGTATCGAGATGATATTTTGTTCCACAAAGGCGTATATGACGTTAATTCGTTAAAGGGAAATGAGCATACAGTCATTCTAATTGACGATCTCATGTTGGAAATGAATAAAACGTTTGCCGAGACATTTACGGTGTTCTCCCACCATCTTAACATAAGCGTATTCTTCATCAATCAGAATCTATTTTTTCAAAAATAGATACATGCACGATGTGTCGTTAAATACACAATATCTAGTCTTATTCACGCAACGTAGAGATGTGTCATAAATTGGGGTATTAGTCAATCAAATGTTCCCCAATCAGCGTAAGGAGTTTTTGGAAGTTTATAAAGAAGCTACAAGTCAGCGATACGGATATTTGCTTTGTGACCTTCACCCGCGAAACACGTTTAGGGTACTTCTAAGAACGAATATATTCCCAAACGAGCCTGAAACGGTGTATATTCTAGAATGACAAATAGGCGAAAGAAATATTGTGAATTAATAAAAATCTATCATCGATTGCCCCGGGCATTGCAGCAGATGTTTGTTAAAAATATCGACTCGGACTTTTTAAAATGCACCTGTGAAATCTGCCTTAATGTTATAAAATGTAATGTACCAATGAAATCCCGTCAGAAAGCTCGCCTACGTCGTTACAAGAACATAATACGTTCGCTCGCCCGTAAAAGTCAAACTTTGGGGAAGAAAAAGCGAATTATTGTACAAAGAGGGGGATCATTCCTTCCCATCTCATTTTCAGTTTTGGGAACTTTACTGACTAGATTAATATAATGAGGTGTATGCTTCAGTGCAATGTTCAAGGAGTCCATACATGGTTCTAGAACCCCGTAAAAGCAGGCTTAAAAGAATGGAAAGCCAATTGATAGACCTATTAAAGAGTGAAAAGTCACCTGATGAGAAAAGGATCTTATACCATGAGTCTCTACAAAAATTTCTTCATGAGTATGAAGATTATAAGCATCCGACAGAGATCCCCGTGGTTATTAGACACAGCTCGAGCAACGCTGAGCATGACGACGTAGGACCTGAGGCCGACGTTAGAGATGACTAACCAAAGAATAGCGGAACGCAACACATCGAGCATATATTAAAAAGCAGTCTCCCACATACATTGAGGAATAAAGGCTTAAGTCTTTATAATCTTTTGAATGGGGACGCCATCATACAGTGGACCGATACAGGCGAGGTCATTGTTGAAGGAACAAGGGTACAGGGATCGAATATCGTCGACATTGTCCATCATCTGGTGAAAAAGTGGGACAGGCCCTCATCATCAGGATGGAAGCATATTAAAGCAAGACTACAACAAATAAATGTACCCAAAACATTGATAGAAAATCTGAATAGGTTAAAAGACTTGGAGCAAGTCTCGCATATGTCACAACTAAGTACACCATCACCCCCTACGGTGGTATCTCTGAAGAGGAGAAAGAAGGGACCAAACAACAACGGCCAACCCTATCCACGTGTCTCTAAAGTACGCAAATGGCTAACATATAGAGAAAACGCTTTTATGACATTTCTAACCCAGCCTCCTATAGCGGTGTCGACAGACTGTACAGAGGTGTTTACAATGAAGGAGTAGGAAAAAAAAGATGCTGAGAGGTTTTTGCGGGAGTAGGATCCTTATACACTTCATAAGCCGGTTAGAGAAAGGTTTAAAAAAGCCAAGACAACAGCGGCTTCGATTGATTTTATTTGGCAAACGGATTTAACAGACATGCAAAGATATTCAGTATATAATGATGGCTATCGCTACATCCTATTCTTAATAGATGTATTCTTTAGATATCTGTGACTAATTCCGCTGAAAAATAAATCGCCTGAAACAGTTGCTAAAGCTACGAAAACGCTGATGTTGAAAGAAAACAGGGTTCCAGGCTATTTTTGTACGGATATGGATATGGGGAAAGAATTTATAGGCCGAGCTTTTCAAGAACATGTTGGCAGAGTTTAATATCAGTTATTACACTAGCAATACCATACATAGCTGAAAGAGTTCATAGAGCTTATAGTAATCTGGCCCATATTGCAGTTGTTTGTAATGAGCTCGGGATTGGGGTAACACAGAAAGAATTCAGCGATCAATTTAACCTTTACCAGTTTGATATCACACCCGACTTATCTGCTAGTGTAAGTACACACTTAAGTCCACAAAAAAGTAGAAACATCTCAGTCAGTTTGGAATTCGCCAACCCGATAGACACGTATATTAGGGCGGAGTGAAAAACTCATTTTTCGAATTTTCAAATTGGCTAGTGTGGAAAATGTGTGGAGTAGTGAGGAAATAAGCTGGTATAAATTTAAAATCATAACATTAATATCTTCAGGTGCCACAATGACCTTCAATATTGAAAAAAATTGAAAAAAGCAGATTTTAACCAATAATTACAGAAGAGTCCACGATGCACAATAGACAAGAATTTATTCACACTTGTATAAAAATAGCTCAGTCAACCTTTAAAAAAGTTTCTATTCTCTAAAAACAGTTTTCTATAGTCAGCTCACTCAGCTGTCACGTGAGTACCTCGGTTCAGTGTAGCTGTCGCTCTCGTAGCAGGTGGGTGTTCTGTTGTTGGCGTTACTCAGATAGTCTAAACTATATTTCTTATATATTTTGCATTTCTGTATTGTGTTGCCCTAAGTTTGCCATGTACTATTAACTGAAATTAACGTATAATTGATATTAGCTCTTTCTTTTTCAGATTTGTATACTTTCAAAATGTCTCGAGTTTGTGCAAAATCAACCAGGGCCTCAACTGAGTGCCCCATGTTTGGTATGGGGGAAGATTTGTGGCACAGGAATCTTCCTACATACGAAGGAGTTTTTAAATATTACTTGTTTGTAAGAAACGATTTGAAACAGAATACTAATAAAGATCCTTCAATATCTCAAATATTAGAACAAGTTGTTGATAAATTGAAAACAATTTGGAAAAGTGCTTCCGTCCCAATTCTGTCAGACAGGCGAATTGAAACAATGTTCAGAAGCTACCACGAAAAGTATCATGTCATTATGAAGCCATACCAAAGCAGAAAAAATTCTGAAGCTTACAAAGCAAAGATTGATATGTTCAAAAAAGAAGCACACACGAAACTTTTTGACATTGCAGCGTGCAAGTGCAAAGTACTAACACAATGTTCTTGTCCCAAAGAAAAAACGGTTCCAAAGGAAGAAGTGACGTTCCTCTTAGATCAAAGGAGTGAAAGAAAACTGTTTATTGATAGAGTAGATATTACACTCTCAAAGAAAAAGCATCTACGTTGCTAAGAAAGCAAAAAGAAGCTGTGAGGCTCACCAAAGAATCTTCACAGGAGAAATTGCAGGATACAAATGTTGAATTATCATCATCGACATCAAATAGTGAAAGTGAATCTGGCGAAATATCAGACGATACATTTCCAGAGCCAGTTAGCTCGAAGAGAAAGCTCGAACAACCTGAAGAACAATTATTCAAGAAAAGGAAAACTACAAATCTACCTTCAGTGGCTACTGCTTGTGACAGGACTGCAGTTTCAGATCGAGCTGCAGCATTCATTGTTAGTGCAGTATTGCAAGATATTGGAGAAGTTTCTATTGACAATACATCTGAAGTAGTGGATAGGAGTAAAATCAGAAGAGAAAGACAAAAGAAGAGATCAGAAATTATGAAAGATCAAAATCAGGTCCCAATCAGAGGAATCTATTTTGATGGTCGAAGAGATTCTACACTCTTCCAAGAAAAAAAAGAGTCCAAAGTATATCAGAAGAAGGTAACAGAAGAACATATCACTTTAGTGAGAGAACCTGGTTCAGATTATTTGGGCCATTATTCTGTGAATTCTGGATCAGCTGAAGAAATATGTAAAGGAATGTTTGAGTATATTGGAAATAATGACATGAACCTGGAAAACCTTGTTGCCATTGGATGCGATGGTGCAGCAGTCAACACTGGAGAAAAGGGAGGCGTTATAAGGCTTATAGAATTGAAGCTGAAGAAGCCAGTTCAACATTTAGTGTGCCAGCTCCATGCCAATGAATTGCCATTACGCCATTTAGTTGCAAAGCTGGATGGAAAAACATCTGGCCCCCGCGGATTCACCGGTCCTATTGGCAGGGAATTAGAGAACTGTGAGAGTCTTCCTATTGTCGAGTTTGAAAGGATTGATGCTGAGGAACCAACTGTAGACTGTGAAGATCTTAGCACCGACCAAAAATATCTAATTGATATTCATCAGGCCATAACAAAGGGATATTGCTCTCCAGATCTTGCTCATCGTAGTCCAGGCAAAATGGCACATTCACGATGGCTGACTACAGCAAATCGTTTGCTTCGTCTATACGTTTCAACTGTAAGTCCATCTGAGAACCTCATGAACATTGCTTCTTTTATAATGGTCTACATCCCAATGTGGTTTTCTATTAAGCAAAGTACGTCTTTTGTCAATGGCTCAAAACATGTTTTCAAAACTATTGAACTAACAAGAACACTGAATGACGAGGTAAAGGATATTGTAAACCCTGTCATACAAAGAAATGCATTTTTTGCAAATCCAGAAAATATTCTAGCATCAATGATTCATGATGATCGCAGCGCCATAAGAGAATTAGCGTGGAGGCGAATAAAGAAAGCAAGGCAAACAAACAAGGAAAAAGTTGTGAGGCGTTTCACAGTACCTGTTATTCAATTTGAAGCTACTGATTATACTGATTTAATTAATTGGCAAAAATGTATTGTCACTGAACCACCTGTGACAAGACACCTGACAGAAAATGAGATTGAAGAATTCATAGAAAACAAGAGTACCCCTCCATTCGAGAAATTCCCTTGTCATACACAAGTAGTAGAAAGAATGGTAAAATTAGTGACTGAAGCATCATCAAAAGTATTTGGATTGAACGCGCGAGATGGCTTCATAAGATCAACACTTCAGTCACGTAAAAAAATGCCATCATTCGAAAGTAAAGCTGAATATAAAGTTTAAATAAAACGTTAATAGAAAAAAACATGCGCAAGGATGGGTGGTTGGGAGGGCATGGGTGGAGCTCGACACGCAGCCACCTCCTCGTGGTGAGTTCTGGATTATTTAGATCATTAATCAAAAGAACATTGATCTAAATAAACTAAGAGCTGCGTAATTCAGTAACTATTTTGGTAATTGGAACACTTAATATATAATAATAACAAGTAAGTTTCAGTTATTGTACTAATGCAGAATATAAGAAAATCATTATATTTCACTTTTTTCGACGGCTTTGTGGCACCTGAAGATATAATTTCGCAGGACTAATATTTATGCACAGTCATTATCTATAGCACCCACATATTTTCCGCACTAGCCATATTTGAATTTCGAAAAAAGTTTAAAAACCTAATTTTCGATCCGCCCTAACGTATATTAGTGTACTAGTATACCTCGAATCACAAGCCCTAATTGAGATTGACAGCTTCAGGAACGTAGTTACTGACTTTTAAAGTGGATGCGAATACACTTCAGAGAGTAATGAATAGTGACCGAATCACGCGCTCCAACTTTATCGGTGTGTTTGCGAAGAATGAAACATTGAAATTACCAACTACGAGAAAATGCGGGGTAATTATTGTGAATGCCAACATTGTTTCGGGCGAGGAGATTCATTGGTTTGCAATATGCTTTAAAAATAGGGAAAGGATGTATTATTTTAATTCACTGGGGACTCATTCCTGGAGTGACCCTGTTATTGTAAAATTTCTCGAACAGTTGCATATCCCTGAAATTGAATGGAACCCACACCGATTACAAGGATATTTTAGTAATACTTGCGAGATGTATTGTCTTTCATTTCTCCTGTACATGTCACGTGGAAAGGGATTTATAATTTTTTTTAATTATTCAATTTGTGCGACACTGAGCTGAATGATGAATTGGTATGCGTGCAGATAAAAGAAAAGGTTCCCCTTTGTACGCACTCGATATATTGTGTAAAGTTATAAGTATATATATATATAAAATTGTAACTATATTGTGTAAAATGTAAGATGTCCCGAATAATGTTAGTCTTGTGCTCTGTAGCTTATTTATTGGGTGCTAATTATGTAACTAATTTAAGCTGAATTGTACTAATTTATAAAACATGGTTTCTATCATTTAATAAATTGATGGAAATACACTCTGTCTTGTTCTTAACCAAAAGAAAAAAAGCTTAAATTACTTCCCCGACGACCTGGCAATCGTTGGACCGTATATGAGCCAATACTTCGACTTCCGTATTCAGGTCACTGGGTTGACTGCACTGTAAAAACTCCAAATTGTCATTGACTATTTGCTTTTCTTCAAAGCTGTCACGAAAAGTAGCTATAACATAACACGATCGAGTTCCGCATCGGACCTATAAAGAGAAAGGATACGGTTGTAGACAGAAAATTATTTTGACAGCTCATACATTTTTCTAATAATGATCATATTGAATGACTAAGCACAGTCACAGGGTATCGAGCACCTGTCAGATATTAAACGATTTATCCACATTGAATCTTTTTTAATTAAAATTCATTTGTTCCATATATATATAGATATATAAAATTGAGGATACATGCTATTTTAATGAAACATTTCACAAACTAATTGTAAGTAAATGTTAACACGTAATTATTTGATAAACAAAATTTACTCTATAAATAATTAATAGAATACATTAATTACAGAAAGCTTAGCACAGTAACCTGTAGTAAACATGTATTTATGTCAGGACACCGCTGTGTATATGTGGAAGGAGAGAGTTACAAGGCGTTACAATAAGATAAAATGCCGATTAGGGCGCCCGGATCAAATAATAAACAGCAAGCAGCTGGCTTAACCGGGTCGTTAACATATACTTCCATATATATATATATATATATATATATATATATATATATATATGTGTGTGAAGAGAGGGTTACAAGGAGATAAAATAAGAGAAATGCAGGATAGGGTACCCGGATCAAATAATAAACACAAAGCAACTAGCCTAACTGGGCTCAAAAGGAAGATTAGCTGGATGTGCTACGCATCGCCTGTCAGCACCGGGTCACGAACCCGGAACCGCAGCAATTCCCTACCTTCAAAGTTTTAGTAATTCTAAAAACCAACCTGTAGAACTTATTAGAAATTTTTAAGTTAACACGTACAAGAAAACAAGCGCGTAATAGAAGTTCACTTTCAAAGGATACCTTCATCGCATAATAAAATTCACTGTCTAAATGGCATTCTCAGGAAGGAAGATTAGCTGGGATACTGAGCCCCGTCGCAGAGTCTCGAACCCCTGGGCAGATATCCTTTCCCTTCGTTTATTATGGCTTTTTATAAATTAAGTAACACTTGCAAGGGTTAAGCACTGAATGATACGATGTACTCTATATATATATAGCCCGAGAATGAATCACAAACTAAATTATTACGTAATTACTCGCATTTCAAATGATGTTTACGCTGGTTCTTTCTCGCCGTCACAAATTTCTGCAATAGATTGCGTTGAAATTAGGGCTTTCCGGTCGGCCGCTGCGAAAAGATGGAGCGTAGCCCCTGCAGAGAGGTCCCCGTCTTCAAACAATTGCGGGGAGCAGTAAAGCTGATGTGTCTGACTGGAAGTGTCCATGATGAGAGAATGTGTGGTTAGACGTTGATAAAATCACTGTTGTGGGTCCAGCTGAAAAATATTCCCTTTTATATATGCGATCCTGATTGGCCCCACCCCCAATATTCGATTTGCGAGTTTCCTGTTGGATGTCAGAGAATTTGGGTGTGGCTGTAACGTGTGGTTTTCCCCCAACCAGAGATCCTGGATTCGTTCTCATGCTCGACCCACTGGGTTTAATTGGACTATGTGCGAATTCTGGAAGCGTGTCTTTACCAAATATGCCTTATTCATTCCAGAGATTTCTTTCAGAAATGGAACAGGACCTTAAGAGAGAGAGAGAGAGGGAGAGAGAGAGAGGGAGAGAGAGAGAGAGAGAGAGTTTTGTTTGGAAAATAAAATTTGTTTTTCTGAGGTGTCGAGCACTCTGACGTATATCGAAGTGTATTTAAGACAAAAATAACAGATGTCAGGTATTTTTCGAAATTTTTCCTGTCACCTGCCACACAGGCGGGTTTTTGTTTCATTAGTTTAATGACTATTAATTTTTGGATGTAATACGATCCAGTCAGCTGTAAGTGACCACAATTATATTCAGTGGAAATGTATCGATACATCAATTGGGCATTCAAAGGTATGCTTGGAGTCATCCCTACTGGTCGCAAATCACATCTTTAAGTTATGTATTTAATTCATCTATCTATCAATTATCCTCCTTTAATTAATAATAACTGTTGATGAATACCGTCCAAACCTCAATTTTAAAAAGGAAAATACAAACAGAATTGTAAAGAGAGAGAGAGAGAGAGAGTTATTTAACTGGATGGAATTCAACATAAAAATTGAATATTATTTATCAATTGTTTTATTATATATATGAAGTTGCTTAGTGACAACCGATTCGGGATTTACCTTTCGTGACAGGTATTATCGGCTTAAATGGTTAACTCGTGTATTTAAAGAATAAATTAGAGTAAAATGCTTTATTATCTTACCTGTGATAATGTATATATATATATATATATATATACAGGGTGTCCCATAAGTCCGGCATCATAGGAGAAATTCATATTTTTCTATTTCTACAAACCATAATTCATATTTTTCTCTTTCTACAAGCCATAATGTCTGTGAGCAAGGAAGAACGAATCCAGATAATTCTACTGCATCCAGACCGCGAGCCAATAACACAGAGTTGTGTTAGCAGACTTGTTGCAAAGTTTAAGGAAACAGGATCCATAGAAGATAAACCACGCAGTGGACCTTCAAGGAGGTCCACTGACGATGATACAGCGACTGTTATCCTGGCTCATTTTAACAGAAGTCCCAATAAGTCTCGTCGGCGATTGTTCGCCGAGACAGGAGTGTCGAAAAGTAGCATCCATCGCATTCTTCAGGCTCACAAATGGCATCCATGTAAGGTTCAGATCCTACAGAAATTAAGCGAAGATGATCCCGACCGGCGGATGGAATTTTGTGAATGGGCCACAGAACAATATGCTCGGGATGCTAATTTCCCGTCCACCATTCTGTTCAGTGACGAGACTGTTTTTTATGGAAATGGTGAGGTAAATCGACAGAACACTCGCTACTGGTGTACCTCTTCAAAGGAACAAGGTGCATCTCGGGTGATGGTATGGTGTGGCATTTGGAAAGATCGCATCATAGGCCCCCTCTTTTTCGATGAACATGTCACTGGAGGCACCTACCTACGTATGCTCAAGGAAGAAGCATTTCCCAGTGTCTTGAACGAAGAAGGAAATTTCACAAAATGGTTCCAGCAAGACGGCGCTCCTGCACATTACAGCACCCAAGTAAGGGAATACCTGTACCAACAATTCCCTGGTCATTGGATAGGACGTCGAGGGCCTGTGGAATGGCCAGCTAGAAGCCCGGATCTCACGCCACTAGATTTTTTTCTCTGGAGCTACTTGAAAGCGCTGATATACCCAGAGAAAATTAGGTGTTGAACATTTGCGGCAGCGCATTATTGGGGCATGTAACACCATTACTCCTGACATCACTCACCGTGTGCTTGCTGACTGGGTATCACGTCTGAATTTGTGTATTGAAAACAATGGTGGACATATTGAGCACGTTCTGTAAATAAAAGCTTTTGTTTTGCCTTTTTTTATTATTTTTCCTATGATGTCGGACTTATCGGACACCCTGTGTATATATATATATATATATATATATACATGAAGTTCATTAGTGACAACCGATTCTACAATCACCTAAAACTGAATAAATTTAAAAAAATTTAAATCGATAATTATCAGAAATAATGGAGGGAGAACGACGGATTAGCCATCAATTTTTTTAAAATGTTTATTGTGTCGAGAGATCGGCTGTAGGATAAATGTCGACTCAAATGGACAACTCGTGTTTTAAAAGGAAAGGAAGTTTGAAGTTCTTTAGCAGCAAAATTTGATGCAGGTGCGAGATAATCCAACACTGGATAGTGGAGCAAAACATCCACCAGGGTGATAGGAGGACAGATAAAACAGTAGTTTATTCTGAAAAATATGAATGTTAATGTAGAATTTACGGAGAATTGAAGAGATAATTATTCCAAAACTCCAGAAAGGTGTCTGAACAGAGAGAGAAAAGTTTTTTTTTGTGATTACTTCATTGTAGACGAAAAACATATGCGAAGTCTTTAATTCTAAGACCTGTTTCTGGATAATATTGATGTACTGATTTCAAAAATCACCTTAGATTTTGTCCATCACATCAGGTTTTCGTGTAATGCAATATGCCTAATTTGGGTGATCCATGAAGGGCGCTTATCAAAATTGATGATTTTTGAGACCTGTTAACAGCTGTTTTGCTGTTAAAATTTTATCTGTGGAATACGCAAATCTGTGTATTAAATCTAAAGGTCATGTACAACATGTACGCAGTTCAGTAACTCAATGACCGAAACGGAGGCAAGAGCTTGGAATGCTTTTGTGGCAGTAGTTAAGAACTTCCTAGGAAACAAAAAGTCTGAAAATTATAAAGATCTTGTAAAGGATTTACTTGTAAACTTTCAGCAGTTGGATTGCAATCAACATGCATTAAAGTTCACTATCTCAACAGTCAACTGGATAAATTTCCAGAAAATCTTGGTGATGTTAGTGAAGAGCAAGGTGAAAGGTTCCACCAAGATATCAAATTGATGGAAAAACGATACCAAGGAAGATGGGATACCCATATGATGGCTGACTACTGCTGGAGCCTGCAAAGAGATTGTCTTGACATCTCTCATTCTAGGAAGTCCTATAAGAGAAAATTTATCAGCACTGAAAAGTAAGCAAACAAGAAGAAGACAATGTTAAGAAAACTGGTCCCGTGCTTGCTTTAATATGGATTCATTATTTGCTTATTTAAACACTTTTAATCACTTTATGTGTCAATATTACCATTGTATATTAAAGTTCAGTCCCTGCACAATTGTTTACTTTTCCATGCTGATTCTGAGTATGTAAAAACTTATTTTTTGAAAAGAAAAAAATTGGGCATAACCCTGCCAAAATGCGATATCTCCAAAATATCCGTATTTGATTGCTCGAAAACCTGACGTGATAGGCAAAAACTAAGGTGATTTTTTAAATCAGCACACCAAAGTTACCTAAAAACAGGTGTTAGAATTAAATCAGCAAAATTGGTGTTGGGCAGTGTTATCAGAGTTTCAGAAACGGATTAGCTTCCCTGAAAGGTATTAACGTCTAAAGCTGAAAATGATTTAAAAAAAAAGTTAAAACGTGAAATCAAAGTTTTTGAGAGAGATAAGATCTGAGTGTATTTATTATTATTATTAGTGTTATTATTTAAAAAAGCGTTGATTGGACTTTTGTAACCTATTGTAAATGTAATTTTCTTAAATCTATGTATTTTTATACAAACGAATATGTGTGTGCGTGTGTGTGTGTGTGTGTGTGTGTGTGTTGTAGAAGATCTATGAACGTATAGATGGTGTAAACGGTTGATGACGGAGAAAGATCTATGAACGTATAGTTGGTGTATAAACGGTTGGTGGCGGAGGGAATTGAAGACCTATGAACGTGTGTATATATAGTTGTGTGTGTGTTATTATGCATCTGGATGTCCAGGTGAAAAGATGCTCTGTCTCTCTCTCTCTCTCTCTCTCTCTCTCACTTAGGTTAGGTATACCCCCTTTGGGGGTGAGGCCGTCCCTCCTTCTCCCCCAAAGAGGTTAGGTGAACTCTCCCAGTTTTCTGGGGGATCCCCCCATTTTTTTGCACCCTGGGGTTTGGCACTGGGAGAGTGGGTTGGCACCTTCAACAAGAGGGGTAGGGTGGCACTGGCACTCATTTGATCAATTGCTCTGCACTCTACCTTTTTGCGGGCATACTACTAACGTGGCACCACGGGAGTTCCTCCAGGGAAAAAAACACCTTGAGAGAGTCTGTTGTGCCTCGGCCCTTTGGGCAGGCAGTTTGTGCCTCACCCTTTGAGTGGTCAGTCATTCCAATTGACTCTCTAAGCAAGTGTAGTATTAAAGATTGATTTTCTAATTACTCTGCATTGTAAAAGAAATCAATCTAATATCTTAAAAGTGATCAATCCTTGTGAAATAAAGACTGAAAAAGGTAACTCCTCATTTATATCCTTCCACGAGAGAAGCATTCCATTCCCACAACGGACTGAGGGAGGGGACGCCATTGGGCGAAGGTATAAATTGTTTTCCGTAACTCGCAGTCAGATCAAGAAAGTACGAAAAAAAGAACCGTGGTCGTCAGCAGTATAAACTTCATTGTCGGTGCAAGGAAGCGACATACTGAGAATATCTTAAACAGTCGGAGATGGTGTAACGAAGAAAATAACATCATCGTCCGCCGACATATATGACCTCGGAGGCTGACGGCACATAGTCTATGTTCTTATATATATATATATATATATATATATATGTCATACATGTTATACATAAGGCAGATCTCTGGAGGAGGGTCTCCGGGCTGAAAAGGGTTTCGGTCCGTTAACGGGAATTGCTTTTCAGAATTGAAAGATTGGGTATCAATTTGAAATCTGACCATTTAGAGAGAAAGCTCGGTAGCTTAGAATTGATTCATATAAGTTTGGGGACTCAGAACGGACGAGAGGGCGTCCTAGAAGGGGTTTCGCCTTATTTCATATCTTACAATGAAGATAAAGTAACATTTTGTCATTATGAAACTTGTATTATTTTTATTATTATTATTACATCCCTGTTCTATGTATATTAAAGAAACATTTGATTCATGCTAATCCCATATATTTATCTCGCCTATATTCAAATTAAAAATCGTGTAAGCCGTTGTGTTTATTTTCTACTCTTTGGACTTTGATAACTGGGATAAAAGAAAAACACGGGCCCACACAGTATTCCTCGATTGTGGGAATACGAAGATTAAACTATTTCTGCATCCAGGAGTGCTAAAGTAATAACCCTCTCTCTAGTAACATCCTGACCTTGCCCGAACCACGGAGAGAGCCGGTTATTACATATATATATATAATATATATATATGACCTCGGAGGCCGACGCCACATAGTCTCTGTTCTTATATACAGGGCGTCCCAAAAAAATGTATACATACTTTAAATAATTATAAAGGCAGTGTTTATTAAAATACATTTCATTTTCAAAATGTAATAGAATCTACAGACATTATTTAATTGTTTTGTCAATGCCTGTTTTCAAACTGACGTCCGTTCTGGTCCAGACACTGCTGATAACGCGAAGCAATGGAATCGCAAACATCACGAAACATTTCGTTTGGTATTTGTGTGCATTCTCGTTCAATGGCTGCTCTCAATTCAGCGACTGTTGCAGGTTTTATAGCGTAGACTTTGTCTTTTAAGTATCCCCATAAAAAAAAGTCTAGTGGTGTGAGGTCTGGTGAACGCGGAGGGTATTCTACGAAACCCCTTCGTCCAATCCACATCCACATTGTGCCAAGTACCACTCGCAATACTCCACTCTTCGGTCCGGATCATCTTCATTAATAGCATGGACTAATCTTGGAATGTAACTTTTCCATTGACAGCGCTTCAAAATGCGTTGGACAGACGATTCTGAAATTCCTACCTCACGACTCGCTTGCCGCACAGATTTTCTTGGACTTTGGTGATACGTTTCCAGTACTCTTTCTTGCTTTGTGGGGCTTGTCGATGTCCGTGGTCTTCCGGAACGCTTCTTGTGGACATTCTGAACAGTTCCATCGGCTTCAAACTTATCTCTAATTCGAGTGATGGTAAGTCGCGTTGGTGGATCTGTTTGAAACTCCTTCCTAAACTGTCCTTGCACTTCAACTGCGGTTTCACACTTCCAGTAGCATTTTAGAATGAATTTCCTTTGTTCAAAGCTTAGTCTGACTGCCATTATTAATTCTAATGGGTTTAACTTGGAAAGAAAGAAACATCAATTGAGCTATCAGCTGTTAAAGTGTGTATACATTTTTTTGGGACGCCCTGTATATATGATATATATGTATATATATATATATATATGCTAGAGCTCCTGATATATATATATAATATATATATATATATATATGCTAGAGCTCCGCCCATTTTATGTCACTATCTTTTATGACGTGTCTATGATGTCACTATCTTTCAACCAATCCTGAATACAGAGGCCTTCAGCGGCCTCAGATTACCTCGGAGGCCGACGCCGCATAGCCTATGTTTTTCCCCGGCCTCAGTTACCCATATCTCCCAAGTCAGGCCAGTGGTTTGGCTGGCCATAAGAAACAAAGAAAGTTCGCAGGCAGTTCGACCGTCACAGTTATTAGTATAGATAAGGTTCCAATATGATTACGGCAAGTCTATATGAACAGCTACCACAATACAACTTTTATATACTAGTGAATTTGAACTAAAACTAGACATTACACAACCAACCTCCACACTCCCTCATTCCCCTCCCCACCCACCAGTCTTCTTTCTATTACGCTTGCTCATCATTATTATTTACTCATCATCCTTTTCAGATGTTTTTCGCTTCCATCCTCAATCTGTTTTGTTCTTCACATCCCCAGTTTGTGAGTGGTGAGAAAGTGTTTTGGAAACAGTAGACAATGATACTCCAGCTTTAGCAGCTATTTGTCTTTGAGTGTTGCCTTCTTTATGGAGAACAATAATTTTCAATGTATTCTTGTATGAAATTTCCTTATTTGGAGCCATTATACTATCTTATCTGTAAAAAAAATTAGAAGATGAGACATTTTCTGTATTAAAGTTTACCAAATAAGATGATATTTTTAAAGAAACTTGCGATTACATGAGGGTATAAACAACATGTGTGAGACATTAAATCTATAAAACATGTTATTACATTAAATTGAATAGTATATTTACCAGTAAAGAACCTGGCCCTCAAAATTAGCAAAATCAATAAAAACTAATGATGTACTGATTCATCGGCATTGGCAGAATCAGCCATTTTATGGGCATTGGCATCGGCCAAATTTGGCTGATTCTCTTACTGATTATTTGAAATTTTAAAATTTTCATTGCAAAACAAAATCTATATTTACAGAAAATTAAACACCAAATAACACTATGATAATTTATACTCATTTCAATGTGTAATTATATCAAAATATTTTACATTCACAAAAATGGCAAAGCATAATAAGTTAAGTTGTCCATAAATTTACATTTTTTTGACTAGCTAATCTCTAAATATTATAAACTATTGTAATGTAATTGTAATTGGTTTTGTAATGTCTATTTTTTATTCAAATTCACTGTATATAAAAAAGGTTGCATTGTGGTAGCTGTTCATATAGACTTGCAGTAATCATAATGGAACCTTATTACTTTATAAGACTAGTAAACTACATGGAGTTGAAGGCTGTATACGATCATATTAAATGTTTATCTTTATGAACACAAACATTACAATATAATTACCTGTATGTCAATGAATGCACAGTCACTTGTCCTTTAGATATATATGTCTGTGTTATATGTTGTTCGACTCGGTTGTTCCCCCTCCACCCCACCTTCCCCCAGTTGGGGTACCTTGACTATCACTGCGGCGTTGCCACCTGTACGGAGTCGCCTGTGAGGCGAGGAATATTACATATGCGGTCAACTGTACATCTGGTATGAAAAGTCGCCACGAAAATAAATGTTTGAAAATCTCTATGTAAAATTTATAACGTTTCAGAACCAAACATTAATTTGATTATTTTTATGTTCTCATACTACTAGAACGCAGAACAGAATTATCATTACAGAGTTTTAAACCAAATTAACAGCAACCTGAAGATTCACTCTAGGTCAGCCCAGGAAAAGTGTACTTCATGGTTCAAAGAAGAAAACAAATAAATCTTAGAAATTCCGTTTACATTTATCTGCGTGTAAAATTCTCTCTCTCTCTCTCTCTCTCTCTCTCTCTCTCTCTCTCTCTAACATAGGTTATAAAAACCCGAAAACCTATTACTCTCTCTTGGGAAGGAACTTGACTGAGACCGATCTAGAGAAAGACTTAGGAGTCAATATCAGCAACGATCTGAAACCGTCGAAGCACTGTGCAGAAGTCGAAAAGAGGGCCTTAAAAATATTAGGTTATATTAAAAGATAGTTCCAGTTTCGGAACAAGGAGACTGTAATGTCTCTTTATAATTCTCTAGTCAGACCTCAACTGGAATACTGTGCACAGTTTTGGTCTCCATCCCTCAGGAAGGACATAGAAAGGTTAGAAAGAGTACAAGCAAGGGCTACAAAATTGATCCCTTCAATGAGAATGCAAAGCTACCAACGGAGATTGGAGCGCCTAAATCTGTTTACCTTACAGACGAGTAGGTTGCGGGGTCAGCTTATTCAAGTCTTCAAGATGCTCAAAGGAATAGACAGGGTAGATTATAGAAACTTATTCTCACTTAATGCCAATCCGACAAGAAATAATGGGTTTAAACTGGAACTAAAGAAATTTAGGACCTCTGTCTGCGGAAATTTCTTTTCCTATAAAATAGTTAATATCTGGAACCAACTTCCCTCAGAGGTTGTTTCCAGTCAAAGTGTAAATGTGTTTAAAAATAGGCTAGACAAAGTACTGAATACTTTCATAGTTTAAGATTAAAACATAACATAACTCTGCAGGAGTTCGCTTGCACGGTGTCTCTGTGAGCATGCTAAATATAGAACTATTTATATATTCTCCACTTTCCTGTAAAATTTCCTTGGCTACTTTTCCAGGGTCAAGGTATTTTCTTCAACCTTTTTCCGTACCTGCTCTGGCAGGGAGGGAGCGGAGGGTGGGGAGAGAGCCTTCTACTTTTCTATCCAGTTTTCTACTACTGCTAGGATAGTTGAAAGAAAAATAAACTTGTTTAATAACAGCAACCTCCCAGAGTGGACCGGAAGGTCTTTGAGGCTTCCTCTTGTCCTTGTAACTCCTTGTAACTTATCTTATTCACTGAGAGAAGCAGTGATTTCCCTTAAGATGTAAATGTATAGGAGGCGCTGGTCTGGTCTGGTTACAGACCACTGTGTGTTGTCATATTGAGAACGTTCTGGAGTTGTAAGTGGAGTTGCAAATGGAGGAGTTGGTTGGGAAGGAGTTGGGGACGGTGATGTTCCCTTTTCATCGTAAATGTAGTAGGAGGCGCTGGTCAGGTCTGGTATGAGAGCACTGGGCATTCTCAAATGATAGACTTTTTTTCTTTTTTTATTGTTATTTACGTGTTTGTAGTAGAGAGAAATTCTCCCAACAGCTATATTAAATTATTTTGGGAAGCCACTCCTCTCTCCCCTTCTTTCTTTCTTTTGCTCCTTCCTTTTTGTTATTATTAAAAGGGTGCTGCTTGAGGGAGAGCTAATTAAAATAGAGTAGCAGTAGTAATGTTCCTTTTGTCAATAAATGTGGTAGGAGGCGCTGGCCGAGTCTGGTTTCAGAGCAGTGGGAGTTCTCAGATAATAGGAAGCTTGATGAGATCTCCTGGGAGTCAAAACTTCCGAAGAGTCATACTCATCTTCAAGGAAGCTACTTAATTACATTGCAACTTTAGTTATAATTATTGTGTCTAAATTTCACAAGAAAAAAAAATTACGCATGTTGTATGTATTATTATTCCCCCTTATGCATGGGGAAGAACGCAGTATAAATTATTATATGATAAACCTATGGTGGTATGGTGATTTTTGCAGTGGCTGTTGGATGAGAGAAAGTGCCTTGTCTTAGGGGGGGTTGTTAATCCTAAATTTTGCTCGGGACAAGCGTAAAATTTGGAGACACCATATCTAAACAAGATTTTATATTTAAATTTTTTTCCCGAAGCCTCTTACCCCCCTGAACAGTGTACATCCTCCTGAAGGCATACATATGTGTATTTTCTGTTTTTTTTTGCTATATAATCGATATTAATTGCCAGATGTGCTTTGTAATATGTCCTTTATAGGGTTTTCAGTGTCGCAAAACACGAATACACATTTGTAATGGAACTTTGAAAAATCATTATGGCAGAAATCCAAGGTGGCGGTCAAAATCACAAATTTTTGGGCATTTGAAAGCGAAATGTGGATGGAAATACTACAAACATCCATTATACTATATTCAATTGGGGGTTTGCGACAACACTGAACAGAATTATGCAGTTGACAAGGTATTTGTGAGAACTAATACAGTTAAATCATGAACTTTCAACCTATCCGAGACCACCAAGGACAATAAGAGAGTGCTAAGTGCACAAAGACCGATTTCAAGATGATTTTCACACATTCTATATTTGTATAAAGATCATAGTATATTAACATACACGCATATTGTTCATTTCAGTAATGTGTCGGTTCAGCTTCTGCGAATCGTCCACATTTGATTCTTTGAGATAATTACCCACTTGCTCACTAGCTGTGAACGCCCTCCTAGTCTTTTTAATTCTTCCAGGTCTCTATTTCTCCTGCGGTCTGCAGCGACATTCACAATCTCTTTAGTCTGTAATCCTTGCTTCTGTAAGTGTTCTTGTCGTACGCTCCACTCTCTCATTATTTCCGGAATTTTTGCAGTTCCAATTTTCCTATAGTCTTTGAAAGACCCTGTTGGTTGTTTTGGAATCAAGGCAAGAGATTTAGCTTTGACCTGCGCTGCCGACGCGCACGCGAGTTGCTTGGCGCCTCTTCTGCCGAGTTCAAAGTTGAGGAACCCTACACTCCGCTCAGAGTCCAAGTTGTGAATTGGCGCCTTCTCCAGTTTTTCACAGTCCATTTTTGAGAGAGTATGTTCCGCTGATTCGTCAAATTCCCCGAATCCAAAGATATCTCCCTTTGGCTTCTGAAATCCTTCAGCAAGCTTTGGCAATATCAAACCCAAAACCTTTGTGACTTCAGTACTCATTCGAAGAGCTGTAGCTTTGATAGCATTGCAAATATCATCGTCATTTCGTGTTTGTTGGGATCTTTCAACAGACACAAACTCAAATGCCTGCGTATCCACTTCCAACAGTTTAGCCGGATCAGTAGAAACGAGGTCTTGGTATAACTGTTAGCATGCTGGAATTAGCTTTGAATAATTTGTACTGGTCGATATCATCAGTGAAAGGAACGGCTCCACTAAATGAAGTCCAATGAGAGCTCCAGCCGTGTACACAACTCTCAAAAAGTCCAGATCCAGGAAGTATCGTACGATGCAGGCCAATTGGTTCGTCACATGCTCAAATTTTCCGAGAAATGTTCCCACATCGTCAGTGTGATATAAGGTTATGGCACACATCAACGTCAATCTGTTGAAACGTTCATCTTTTAGACTGACAGATTTGTTTCGCTTCGGCGCGATATGAGCGTCGAAATCGATGGCTTTGTTCCACGGTTTGTGGTCAAAGTCATTATTTATCAATCTGGTTATACAGTCCAGCGCTCGTTCGGTCACAGTCGAGGATGAAGTTGTGGCATTGACGAGAAAGCTGGAATATATTTTATCTCGCCCAATGGCATTTTCTATTTCGGTCCACTGTTTAGTGATCACTTGACTGAACATGAGAGTTGGGTGGACATTGCAAATGATCCGGGGCATGTTCTGATTCTAGCTTCTCGGCCACCATTTGTTCGACAGAGAGATTATGGGATGTCTGATCAGTGATCATAAAGTCTATCTTCTCAAACAGTTCCTTCGAACTAACTCCGCTCGCTGCTTCCAGTATGTTCAACATGGCAACTTTCAAGTCCGCCAAGTTCTCTCTACTTTCTGTAACAATCGGAAATGTCGGGAGAGGTCTGTATTTTCCATTTACCGTCATTCCCTACACCGAGAAAGAACCAGCTCCCTGTTTTTTCGAATCATCAACAGAATAGGTAACTACCGACTTTTGATCTGATTGCATGATCTCTTTCGCAATTTCATGCAATGCTAGCGCTTCACTGCTCTTTCCGGCTTATCGAATATTGCTAGACTGTGGTAGTGTCTAGGTCTACTAAGTCTGGTGATTCGTCATGAAATTTCCATTTCCGACCAAATAGTTTATTGCTAACAATCACTACGGCTCCCACAGCTTGACTATCTGACATGTGATGAGAACTTTTGAGCTGGTCCATTGCTTCGTAAACCTCGGGCCTTACTTTTCTGACAGTTTCTCTTATTTGCTGGTACTTTGGCAGCAACTCATCCTTTCCAATTTTTTTTTGTTTAGGGGACAGTTTACGACGCTTCCGACCCGTAGACGTGGAAGGCTCATCTGATTCTGATGTGCTAATTTGGAAGTCACTATGATTTGGATCATCCTCAGATAGTTCACTGAAGCCTTCAGCTGAAGCCATTTCTTTATTCCTCGCTCTTTCCATCTCTGCTTCCTCTCTCATTCGCTCCAAACTCTGCAGATCTCTCTTCCTGCGTTCCATGATCTATTCCATTTTCTGTCGACAAAATTCTCGCAAAACATTTTTCTATCATGTCTTTGGTCTTCCAGAAAGTCCCATTCTTCTCGAGTCATTTTCACACCATAAACATTTTCTATGCGTTTCCTTACTTCATCGTCCGCGCAGAAAATATTAAAAAGTTCTTTCGCTTTTTCGTTAAAATCTTCGACTTTTTTATAATAGTTGTCGTTTCGGCGGTTTTTTCTGGTCTGAACTAATTTGATGAATCTTTCATACAGTTTCAACATTTTTAGTTTGATGCGTTTAGTGGTCACTGTGTATATATATATTACAAAAAATCCAGTGTTCTTGAAGGACGTCCGCAAGAATTCCGGCTGCAACTTCCTTTTACCGCTCAGTTTTCCCGGCTCTATCCGGTCGAAGTAAGTAAAACATGCTTTCCAAAATGTCCTTTTTCGTTGGAAGCAAGCCATTTGAAAAGTCAGCAGTTTCTATGTAGGTTGTTGAGCCCAAGGTCTTCTGGGCGGACGAGCGTGTACGTGGCGTCCGAGCGTAGCTCATTGTTCACTCAGGTGTGAAGTCTGAAAATATTAAAAAAACAAGTTGCATCAGACTGGAAAACCTTGCGGCATGAAATGGGAGTCTTAGGGAATAAATCAAGGCACATACAAGGTAATGAGAGCACCGTGAAGCATAATAATATTTTAGGTCCCTGAAACCAGCATTAGATGTGGTGTTTGGATGTTGGTCCACTAGGTGACACTTATGTGCTGATGCTAATCAGGCTGACAACTGGACAGTGTGGTATGAAAAGTGATCGTGTCTGTGTTGTATGTGTGCGTTAATACATTCTTTAGTACATATCATAACATTAGGGATGCTGTCATCCATGACAATTTGATGAAAAATGGAGATTTTTGGCCGCCATATTAGATTTTCAAAATTCTGAGTACAGATTTGTGTTCTCCGACCCCGTAAACCCTATAAAGGACATATTACAAAGCAAATCTGGCAATAAATATGGATTATATAGCAGAAAATTACAATAATACACATATGTATACTTTCAGGTGGTATGTACATGGGGGGTCAGAGGGGTCAAAAATAAAAAATCATTTTTGACCCGAGTTTCACTATTGGTGGTCCATATTTTGAGGGGGTCCTCACTTAGGAACTCCAAAAAATTCAAAATAACAACCCCCCCCCTACGCGGAAGTTGTCTGTTCTATATTTACTGTTATTACTATTCCTGTGTGAAAGCTTTTTAAGCCTCTATAAGTGTAAGCATGGTATGAGTTTTCAGTATTCTTTTTTTTCACTGCTTTTTCTAACTTTTCTACCTCCTTCTTGGACTAGCCTAGAGTGGATCTTAGGGTTTGTTAGCCTGTAACTCTGTAACTCTGTAAACTCTCTCTCTCTCTCTCTCTCTCTCTCTCTCTCTCTCTCTCTCTCTCTCTCTCGCCAGCCACTGCACAGAGACAACGCAACCAAACTACGTGATTAACTATTTTGATAGTCAATCCAAACGGGTAATCCAACCATGCAATCACTATGCCAACCATATTTCTTTTATGGATGGATTTACTATTTGAAGCGATTGTCATATATTTGGGTGCTTTCAACCAAGTCCCAAGAAATTAATAAATAAATGCCCCAAAATCTTTACGCACACAATCTTCCTTCGGGATATGTTTAAGTCCCAAAATACTCCACAGCTTATAATCTCATCAAATCTGACTTCTCGTTTTTACACAAAGAATTAAATAAAAGAAATTCCATTGAAATCTTGTCTCTTTTTTGGGAAGTATCAATATGATCACCCATTCCTTTCTCCATGGTAATAAGTTACTTCATGACCACGTGGCAACACCGCTTCCCGTTAGGTCGGAGAGGTTAAGAGACATTGAGTATGTTCAGTAGTTGAATGGGGTACCATCCCTCGCGTCCAGATGATGTAACGAGATGGTCTGGATCTCACGTAAAGTAGTAGGTCCCCTCCGTCATGTGACTTTTGTCGTTACGAAAGAGGTTAAACAACCTCGAACAGTATTGTTACAATTATTATTACTAGTACAGTACCCGTCGCTTCGCTGACGGTTAGCGAAAGACCCGCCCTACGTGCGGGTAGTAAAACATATCCAAGTAGAGGGCCGGAATATTTTTTGTAGTTCGAAGGCTGTTATTAGCTGTTATTAGCTAGGTTAATTGAATGGTTAAGTTAGGTTAGGTTAGGTTAGGTTAGGTTGGTTGGTTAGGTTGGTTGGTTGGTTAGGTTGGTTAGGTTGAGTCGTGATATTTTCGTTAAAGCTTAACCTAACCTAACTTAACCTAACCAATCGTCAAGGGCGTACAGTTGACCTAACCGGGCATTCAACACCCAGGCGCACAACCTCGGGACCTAATCAATATGTGTGTGAAGTTTTATGTTTGTAACTGCTTTCATTTTGGAGCTATGGCTGGAACAGACAGACACACACACACACACACACACACACGCGCGCGCACGCACGCACACACGCACGCACGCACACACGCGAAAGTGTGACGGACGGACAGACGGACAGACGGACGGACAGCTCTCTTATTATAGTATAGATTATTTCACACAGTGTTCGACTCGCAGACTGAACTATGCATCCATCTTTCTCACGCAACAGGGGTATAGTCTCTTACAATCCAACGGACATATACCAATATTTAGAAGAAAGGTGTGTTCATCTATGCGATACCAACGACTTGTCCAGGTTCAAAGGGACAGAATGATCCTCCTACGAAAAATTTCCACTTTACTTCGATGTAAAAGAATGATGTAAAATATAGTTCTATATTTTTTACACTTTCACATTTTTACACTTCAACAGTTTTACACTTTTACATTTTCACAACACAAATTTTATTATTATTTTTTTTTACAATGAATGTAAATAATTCGTAAAATTTTTCCCTTTTATTTTCAACCATTTGTATACACAGTATATATTTAATAGACCATTCATTATCCCAATCCCTCTTTTATTTTAATTTACGTGCAACGAAAGATCCGGATCCGGATATCGATTGATTTTAATCCATCATGAAATCGGAATCAGGGTGCATTAGCATACAGAATTTACATCACCAGTTAGTCTCTATTTTTTTCTCAAATTTAATAATTATATATATATATATATATATATATATGGGTAAGAGTTTCCTTGCGGTTGCTTTCAATATTTCATTTGCAGTCACGCAAGAAACAGTTTAACTATCCTACCTCTGCCCTATCACTCCTGCCGCACATATCCCCTACCTCCTCCAAGACACAAACACAAGACCCAAAATTAAGCTTAAGAAATACAACAGAGATACAAACATAACTGCTATGACGTCACTGGTGAACAAAAAATAAAGATGAAAACTGGACCAGAGACAATATGTTTCTTTACTTGAAGGGATGCACGCAATTCTCACATGTGAGTTATTTTGTTGGATACGCGCGGTCATGTGTGTGTGTGTGTGTGTGTTTGTGTGTGTGTGTGTATGTGAATTATGTATTGTCAGTGTATATGTTCATGTTTAGTTGTGTATGGAATACGTACACGTAACACACTAACACACACACACACACACACACACACGGTGAGAGAGAGAGAGAGAGAGAGAGAGAGAGAGAGAGAGAGAGAGAGAGAGATTCGAAGATAGCTTAGTGTCACCGTCAACATTTTTTTGCAGAAATTCAAGCAAAAAGCAGTAATGTTCTAAATTAGAGGTTTTCAACCTGCGGTACGTGTACCCAAAGAGGTGAGGTACATATTAAATCCTTAATGGGTGCACAGTGGGCTGACGAAATACGTATTGTTTCTTCTTTTCTTTCCCATCGTAAATGAATTTTTCAAAATATTTTAACAATGCAAGTTAAGAATTATATATATAATGCGCCTCGGTGGTGTAATGGTTAGCAATAAATTAAATTTCAGAGCTGGGCACTTGCGTTTTTTTGCGCGTTTTTTTGCGGTACTGCGGTACTGCGGTACTACTACCGCACTACCAAACCGGTACCGCATAACGCAGTACCGCAAAGGATCGCTGAAAGTACAGCAGTACCGCTACCGCATTCAAATTTCCCGCGGTACTTTCCGCGGTACCGACCAACACGGTAGTACCGCAGTACCGCAGTACCGCAAAAAAAACCGCAAGTGCCCAGCTCTGCCAACTTAGCATCACTGACTACGAATCCATCAGCCCCGGGATCGAGACCCGGTGACGGCAGGCGGCGCGCAGCAAAACCCAGCTGTTCATCCTTCAACACAATAAAGAAAGTGGTTAGAAGATAAATGGGTACACTGGGAGGTCTAGTGGTTAAGACGCTGAGCTGCTGGTGGGGCGTGTTTCGGATTCCACGTTAAACTGTAGGTCTAAGGTGAAGTGAAAAGCTTGAACGTCAGAATGAACAATTCGGGCGGAAGCTAACCAAAGGTTATCAAAGGATATATATATATATATATATTAGCTGTTTGAACTAGGTATAAAGTATATATGTATTTTGTATTGGGGGTACACAAAAACACATTGACTTTTACAAAGGTTGCGCATACGCGGTGGAAACAAGGTTGAAAACCCATGTTCTATATCACATACAGTATTATTAAATTAATAAACACCACCACAAAAAAGTTATAACAATTTGGTGAGTGAAAATAAAAACCCACTCTAATAGACAGAGTTTATTTCCACAACAGTTTCGACGCCCACTGGCATCCTCCTCGGGTGGATTCGTTTTTTTATATCCACCCGAGGAGGATGCCAGTGGGCGTCGAAACTGTTGTGGAAATAAACTCTGTCTATTAGAGTGGGTTTTTATTTTCATATTTTGACCTTCACGTAGAAAAAAGTGGTTTTTTGAATTTGGTGAGTATTATTTATTAAACACACAGCACACTCCACCCACCCCAAATAAAAGATAAATTATTTTTGGTATCTGCCAGGACGGTGTCTTTGTGCCACGGTACCGTACATAAGCACTCGAAATAATTCAGAAGAACAAGTACCCAATTTGGGCAAACAAGACAAGGCCTTGAATTAATGGTGGCACTAGTGAGTCATTATGATATGACCTCTAATATATGACCTGGTTTCAGTGACCCACCGTTTACAAAATATTATATATATATATATATATATACTGTATATACAGAATATGATGAAAATAACCACGAAGGAAAAAGGAAACACAGAATTGAGCAACATTCTGTTTCCGTTTAACTTCGTTATTTTCATCATAAATATTATTCACGTGTTACTTTCATAAAATAATGTTTATATATATATATTATATATATATATATATCACGTAAAGAACGACGCTTTGTATAGGAGAATTATCCGCGCAAGATGAGAGCGAAAGAACGAAACAAATGAAAAAATGAGGTAACCACCCGGGAATCGAACCCGGGATCTTTCGATTGCCGGTCAGATATGATAACCATTACACCACGGGCCTCACTCAAACAAATGTCGTAATTCCTCTACATACGCGCAGAAACCAATGCCCCAAAGGGGCACCTCCCGCATGCCGTAACATTATATACATTATAACTGCAAACACGCAGTATAATTAACGTAAAGAACGACGCTTTGTATAGGAGAATTATCGGCGCAAGATGAGAGCGAAAGAACGAGACAAATGAAAAAATGAGGTAACCACCCTGGAATCGAACCCGGGATCTTCCGATTGCCGGTCAGATATGATAACCATTACACCACGGGCCTCAGTCAAACAAATGTCGTAATTCCTCTACATACGCGCAGAAACCAATGCCCCAAAGGGGCACCTCCCGCATGCCGTAACATTATATACATTATAACTGCAAACACGCAGTATAATTAACGTAAAGAACGACGCTTTGTATAGGAGAATTATCTGCGCAAGATGAGAGCGGATAATTCTCCTATACAAAGCGTAGTTCTTTACGTTAATTATACTGCGTGTTTGCAGTTATAATGTATATAATGTTACGGCAAGCGGGAGGTGCCCCTTTGGGGCATTGGTTTCTGCGCGTATGTAGAGGAATTACGACATTTGTTTGAGTGAGGCCCGTGGTGTAATGGTTATCATATCTGACCGGCAATCGGAAGATCCCGGGTTCGATTCCCGGGTGGTTACCTCATTTTTTCATTTGTTTCGTTCTTTCGCTCTCATCTTGCGCGGATAATTCTCCTATACAAAGCGTCGTTCTTTACGTTAATTATACTACGTGTTTGCAGTTATAATGTATATATATATATATATATATATATATATATATATATATATATATATATGTAGGATGAGTCAAAAGTCTGGAAACATAGGAACTATGCTTTTTCAATGGAAATATACATATACAAGGTCAGTTTACCGAGGAAAATGTTTTCTCCTGATGATTATCCTAAACATTATGACAATTTTTTTTACAGCAAAAAGCCGGCATGTCTTCAGGACCTTAAAGACTACATTTGTGAAAAATTCCAGCTCTTAAGCAATGATAAGGAACTATGTAAAGCAATTTGCCGGTCAACCGTTGACAGATACAAGATGTGCATCGAACATGGACGACATTTTCAACAGTTATTGTAACCCTAACTATTCCCATGTTTTGTAAATACGTTAGTACTATGTTGTCAAAACAAAATGTGAGACAGAAATGGATCGATTTGAAAATTTCCCCCCCACTGTCCTTCATGGCGGTCTTCCACCGTCCTTCATGACGGTCCCTCCTTTATGAGGTGTCTTTCATGGTCCATCAAAAAAAAAAAAGGATTCGTCTTCACCTTCCTTCAAAAAAAAAATTTAAGAAAACATTCATCCTCGCCTTCCTCCTTCAAAAAAGTTCTTTCATAAGACAAACAAGAACAAACATGCAAAAACATACATACATTCGAGTACTTTCTGTTCAGACAACTTCCGCCAGACAGTAGAAATGAAAACTTAAAATGAATATCTAAAAGGTTTTAATAGACCTAACGAGAGTATGCATCAATATCAACACATCCAACTCTCATATATTAACAAATTGCGAACAATACATAAATCAAAATCAGATTGAACATATTTTAAATCGAAAACAAGTCCTTCATTTAATATCTGTATTATGAAAAATAAAATGAACATTTATTTTAATTTAAATAAATTAATTTCTCTCTTTTTTAAGGGAAACTGATTTATTTTCAAACGAGATCTTCAAATACAAGAACTTTTTTATATATTCATAGCACAAGCATATTTGTTTATTACTTTTAAATATGTAGTTTTCTGTCATTTACATCGATATATACCATCACATTCACATTCACATGTCATCTTCTGGTATGTGAATTAATAATAAAACATCAAATTATATTTTCCATCTTCGACACGACTTCTCTCCACAGTGTAAATAACAAATTATTAACCTTAAGTTTCTGTAACCCAGCAATTCCATTTGTTTTTTATTTAATTTTCCTTTGTCAATTATTTTAAAATTTAAAGTTATCAATTCATAAGAGAATCATCAGCTATGAGTTTAAAGAATAATGTTGTTTCTTGGCTTATTTCAAATCAGATAAGTTCACCAACAGTATATAATACACACACACACACACACACACACCACACACACACACATATATATGTGTGTGTATATATATATATATATATATATATATATGTATATATATATATATATATGCTAACTGACATAGATGAGGACGTTACCAGAGACAGCACAGTAACATCCTTTGCGGATGACACAAAGATCAGTAGAAAAATAAGAAACCCCAGAAGAAATAGGATCTCTACAAACCGACATAAAGAGTATCTACAAGTGGACGGAAGACAACAATATGATGTTCAACACCGAGAAATTTCAGCTATTAGGGTACGGAAAAAGAGAAGACCTAAAATCCAGGGAATATTATACCCCAATTGGACAGGAAATTCAGAGAAATTCCAGAGCAAAAGATTTAGGGGCTGTAATGACAGATGATGCGAAATTTGAAACACAAAATAAGATAGCAGTAAACAGAGCAAAGAGAATAACGGGTCAAATATTGAGAACCTTTAAACGAAAGGATAGGAATGTAATGATTCCTCTACTGAAAACCCTGATAATACCCAAATTGGAATACTGCACGGTGCCACGGTCCTATCATCCCCATATAAAAAAGAAGACATAAGACAGCTGGAAGGGATCTAAAGAAGCTTTACAGCCAAGATCAAGGGGTGCAAAGAAATAAATTACTAGGAAAGGTTACGAGAACTAGACCTATATTCACTGGAAAGGAGAAGAGAGAGATACACCATTATTTACACTTGTAAAAATAATGGAGAAACTAGTCCCTGATCTTACTCTGAATACTATAACTCCCCAAACAACGTTGGAAAGTAGAAGTGGTAGACTGTGTCGTATTTCCAAATTGAAGGCGAGACAGGGAACATCCTTAACCCTGAAAGAAAATAGTTTTGTAGTGAGAGGACCAAAATTGCTTAATCAGTTGCCCAAAGACCTAAGAAACACGAAGGGAGTTGCAGTGGAAATCTTGAAAAGGAGACTAGACGCCTGGCTCAGAACAATCCCCGATGAGCCGTGCATACCTATCTATGTGAGGTGGAGAGCGCAAGAATCCAACTCACTACTTCACCAGGCCAACTCGTGAGGTGGGGCGACAAGCTTGACCTTCGCGAAATGAGAAATCATAGCGCGAAACCTTTGTAAGGTAAGGTTATATAAACAGATAAGATAGTTTCTCCCGAAAACCAATTTTCTCTATTTTTTTTCAATAGAGAACGTGTGGTGAATTTTTCAGGGCATGACTCTATTATTTACCCCCCCCCCCCGTAGCAAAGATTGCTGAGCAAAAATAGTCCTAAATTCACTATTCTAAATCCATGTATTCTTTGTGATATATATATATATATATATATATATATATATATATACACTCTCAAATGCATCGGCCTAACGAATAAAACCAAACAGGAACCGACATCGACCAGGAAACGACCATCATTTAGGAGAATCGAACACGAAGATTAGAAACCCAGTAATTGTATTATACACAAATATACAAGGCATCTATACAGACCATGCAGGCTGCAAATTACAATACTTGAGTAGTATAGCCGCAAAAGGGTAGAGTGCAGAAATGTTGCAAATTATTACGTAATGTTGCAATGTTGCAAAGGGGGGTAGGGTGTTGCAAAAAAGGGGGTGGGGATGCTGCAGGTGCAACAAGGGGTCATGAAACTTGGAGGCGGCGTTATCCCCCAAGAGAAAGGAGAAGGAGAGAAAGGAGGAGAGGTGTTCACCTGGCAGGAGCCAAGTGCATATTAAGACTTCAGTCGAGTAGGCGTTGTCTTATAGACTCCTAATCAGCCAGTTGGCTTAGAAGGCGTAAATGGCTTGTTCAGGTTGAGTTGCCACATACCACTTTTTATTGTATACATTATTATGGAGAGTTGCCAGATACGATTTTAATTGTATACATTATTATAGACTCCTAATCAGCCAGTTGGCTTAGAAGGCGTAAATGGCTTGTTCAGGTTGAGTTGCCAGATACCACTTTTTATTGTATACATTATTATGGAGATTTGCCAGATACCGTTTTAATTGTATACATCATTATGGAGAGTTGCCAGATACCATTGTTCAGGTATACAGTTGCCAGATTGTACCATTTATTTTCTTAAAAGTTGGTTTAGAATTCCGCTAGTAGGTTTAGAAGGCGTAACATGATATAATTAACCAAAAGAATTAAGTGAAACAACATTGCATCATTCTGTTTATTATAAATATATAGAAAATAAATATACATTTGAATGATCAATAATAATAGAAATATGAACGAGGAATATGCATATAATCATATATCCGTCAATATAACAGTAGAGATATACACACACACAATTATGGAGATATATGGAAAATAAATATACATTTGAATGATCAATAATAATAGAAATATGAACGAGGAATATGCATATAATCAAAAAAATATATACACACACACACAATTATGGAGATATATAGAAATAAATATACATTTGAATGATCAATAATAATAGAAATATGAACGAGGAATATGCATATAATCATATATCCTTCAATATAACAGTACAGGAGAAATATCACACAAATATGTTAAATATATAAATACATTTCACTTTTTTTTTCAAAATACTAAACTCGCACTTAATCGAGTCTACAATTACATCATTATTGCTCTGCATTACGCAGTATATGCGGTTGCATAATATTTCACCGCTTAAAGTATAGGGAAACCTGTATTCGATATGAAGGGCTTTCATATTGTTCAGTACCATTTTTGTTCCCACTTTACAACTGGTTGGTAAGTCATCTTTAAATACGTCTAGAATACAATCAAAAGCACGCACAAAGAGTTCATCGTTAGCTACATTATTAAACACAAGTTTATAAACACAAGACGCTTTTCCAATCGAGGGTTTATTTCTACCGACCCGAGCTGTTCAATCGTGAACTCGTCTTCACTCAACATAGCGGCAACTGAAATAATCTTCTAAATCGTTACGACAACTGCTCGCTATATAAAGAAATAGTTCTTCAGGGTGAACGGTGTAGGTGAGCTCAGCCTTGTACCAATCAATTGCTTCGTACCAAAGTTCATGGTATTTCAAAGAGTCTAAACTTTTTAATTAAACGTCCAGCTCTAGACCATTCTCACCTTGTTCAGCCCTTCACTCGGTAAACCCATCGAGCAGAGCGGTGTAGGCGTATTCAAGTACTGTATCAAAATAAAGCATATCCGTAGCACGCGCGTCTAATATAGGTTTCAGCTTGCGGAATCCGACGATTTCAAACATTCTGTCGAGGATGAAACGGTTTCGCATAGGAACAAGAGCGTTATTATCAGAAGCATTCTTCCACATCAGCCGTATATCAATGCATGGCCGATCGTTATTTATACACAACGTACATACAACGGCGTATGAGGGTGCGTCACTAATCTGCTCTCTTCTTGTACCTACGTTAGCAGGTATTTTATAACGATCTTCACTCCACTTCTCAACTATCACGAAGATTCTATTCATCTCCTCGACACTTAAATAAACCCGTTTGTTTGTTTGTCTACATTCCGTTTCCAGTACATAGCTAACGGTACCGGATTTACGCCTGAACACGCGCAACGATTTCGTCACGGACACATCGTACGAGGCGTTGAGAATGCTGCTCAAAGGAAGTTCCATCGTATTCGAGGAGCGCACGTCCACTCGGTTCAAGCTCTGAGATAACTATGAGCCGTGTGAGGCACGCAGGTAGGCAGGAACGGTTCGATGGGCGGCTGACTCGATGATACGTGAATGGGCTTGTTCGAACTCGTATGATCCGCGAGTCGCACCATAATCGTGCGGCGAATTGTTGTACATATTGGGTAGGTGTTTTTCCGCTACAAGAATTAATTTCGGTTTTATCACTACCAGACTACGCACCAGACAGTTTCCCTCAGGATAATTTTCACGAACTAGGCACATTTTATAATGTTTTACTAAACATCTTCACACTCCGGCGCACTATTTGAGAGGAACATATGCTCATATTTTTCCTTTCTGCCCAGCAAACGATACTCGTCTCTAAAGTCTGTTAAAAACTCACGCAGGGCACTAGCCACAACCTCACTACGAACCTCATCATGATATACATTAATATAGTGATAAAAATACTTAAGATTGTCCATGATGACGAGATTCACATTTTCAGTCGTAGGGTATGAGTAATCGACATGGTGTAACATGACATAATACCGCTTGTCACACCACCCATCCACAAGACTCATTATCCATACCTGCTGCTTCTCTTCTGCACGCGTTGTTTCTTTTACTTCACGGTATATGTGAGACTTTATAAAGTTTAGCTCTACAGCATACTTCAGCACATCGTCTGTGCAACGAAAGCCTTCAACGGTCTCACCAGAACATCCGTAGAGTATTTGTACATCTTGCAACTTCGCACAATCCAATGTGGTTTTAAAAGAGGCATAGGAGGGGGAATAGGAAGTTTTTCGGTATCCACCACATCTTCACACTTTGCTGAATACCATTTCATAAACGTTGTACAAGCAATATTAAAGGTAGCCATTTTCTTCTGAATACACGTCTGATCTCCTTTTTTTCTTCTACGCTGGCGAATACACGTCTGATCTCAAGGGCTTACTGCAGTCGACTGACCACGCAGGGAATCCCAGATAGCAGCATGACTCACGTTGCTGGTCTTACAGTGGGCGGAGCTTAGAACTTTCACCTGTGCACACACACAACAGTGGGCGGAGCTTAGAACTTTCACCTGTGCACACACACAAAGGAGAAAGTAAAACGCTAATTGAAACATGATTTATTTAATAAACGAGATATTCAAGTTATATATATTTACAAATACGATTTAATAAACGAGATATTCAAGTTATATATATATTTACAAATACGTGTAATAAATAAGTTAACAATAGATACATCAAAGATTATATACAAGACATTTACAAATACGTGTCATAAGTAAGTTAACAATAGGCGCATCAAAAGTTATGGTATCCAAAGGGTACGGTATCATAGGTACCAGGTAACTGGTAACGTTTCCTATAGGTGTTACGGCACACCTTCGTACCCCTAAGTTCCTTCACGCCCCCAGCTTCTGCGCCCGAAAATTGTGGGTGCCTACAGTTAGTTGGGGAGGTCGTTCGCCCTCATCGTCCAAGCACACTAGATCCTTCAACGATTCAAAGTTAACAACCCGCCGATTCGCATGGTTGAGCGTAATACCCTTTGCCTTCACGATATATTTCATATCCTCCCCCACCCTCACCCGTACCCCATAAGTTTTAGGTCCTGTTGAGACAAAAGAGTCGGCGTATGCGTTGTCCCCATACTCATCCTTGATCTCATCAGTGAGCTCGCCGAGGAACTCCCCAATAGCGGGCATGTATTCACCCTCCCTCTCTGTGAATATCACGCTATCTGTATCGGCATACAATACTCTCCGCCCAAGAGAATGCAATAGACCCCAAAGTTTTATACGGGCGTAGGCTGTTGTGAAGCTGGCCACAGGTATGTTTGTAACCCTTGAGGTATCTGTGGCCAATTCAGTGTTGTTGTACTTTATTATGTAAGTATTACCTACATTCACGATCTCCATGACCTCTTTATCGGGAGCATTGGCATAATCCCAGACATCACTATAACTTTGTGCCAAATGAATGTTCCCTTTGCCGGTATTCTGTGCAAATTTTCCCCATAGACTGTTTAGACACAACTTTGCACTAAAGCGCTTGCCAGGATTCTTTGCAATTTGGGCACGATCAAGTTGTATACCCGCGGTCGCGGTAACGTTGAATATAGGCAGACTTTTCATCTTCGGTATCAACTCCTCGCGGATACCCTGATGCCTCAACCTTATCCTTCAAAAATGCGTTTATATATGGTGTGAAAAGGTTGGGTAGCTTCTGAAACCTCCACACCTCATGTATCTTCAGTATTCTATACCCATGGCGTACGGCTAGGGCCAGCTCAGGACTTGTATATACGCCTCTGATCTTACGCTGGTGGGGTATATGGTTACAATCGCCGTTATTCTCTTCCGCGCACTTCACGCACAGTGGGAACATGAGCTTGTGGTCGATAACGACAGGTAAGATTGGCATCCATAAATTGCGTGGGGGGAGTACGTCTACGAAAGAGAGCCCAAAGTAACGATCATTCAAATTTCTTGAAAATTCATTGATGGAGGGCAGGTTAGGTCCCACCAGTTTCTCAGGAGCGCCCACGGGGTACGGATTGTTCTTCATCACGTATGGGTATAAAGAACAGAAATCGTAGTAATGGAGCTTCACGCCCTCCGTAGGTGGAAAGTATAGTCTGAATGGATTTGTACGTCCTCCAAACAAGCTATCACCACATTTGAGAGGATCCAGCACCATTGAACGCTTGATCGTGTTTATTTCCTCACGGTACACCTCGTCTGTCTCCATCCGTGCATCATATTCATGCTCCCACAAGACTTTGTGAGTGAACTGTGATCCTATAAGTTGATCGCGGGTGCGGGTCCATGCAAGACAGTCGGCAGGAGATCTACCGTGGATATCTCCGGCGATTCCGCACTCAGGACGGGGGCATCCATGCCACCAGCATCCGTTAAAGGAGTACACAGTCTTCACACCAGTGACACGGTTTTCACTTAACCCATCAACCCAAAAAACACGTCCATTAATCTTAATGGGTACTTCACCCGTGTTGCGGGCGTGCTTTATGTATACACCTGTCTGTTGCTGTAGGTGTATGAGCCAGTAAATAGCCTTGTGACCGTAACTGCGGGGTTTGTTTCGGTGAATAATGGCTAAGGTGTCTTTAGGCATGAAGTTATTCTTGAACACCGTAAAACATAATGACGCGATGGTGGTTGCGACTTGCAGCGGATCGCATTTGAAACGGCCTATGTACATCCTTCTAAAGGCCTGGAAACATACTCTAAGCACGCGCACATCATTCACGCAATAACGCTCACATTCATCAGCTATATTATAAGGGTTACTTTCATTAAAACTGTTGTAGTATCGATCAAAGTCTTCACGTTCATCTACACTCATACAGTCATAGTTAAAATAATGTTTGGGTGGTGGTGGGCCTACGTAGTTTAAAGTCTCGCTGGTGAGGAAAGTGTAAGGGAAGTATCCTTTGGAAACTTCAGCTGCTACCCCATCACCTTGGGTAGCTTTGCTAATTTACAAGGTGTGAATAATAAAGTGTCTTTAAATTGTACATTGCCTCTTATTTGCATCTGTATTAATTTGTTGCCTCTTTTCAATGGATCACCTGTAAATATCTCAGAGGATTCGTGTTCAAGCAACTCCTTATAAAGGAACTGCGTGTCAAACTTTGCCCCGTTATGGGCGAGAATATACACAGTCATTTTTTTGAACTTGTCGGCTAACTTGACAATATAGGATACAAATAGTTTCACAGGACTATCGTGGACATTCGTTTTAAAAACGTTTGTCCGTTTACCGCATTTGGGGCACTCGTCACATTCGATCCCCATACACTCATCACAGATGGTCTGGCTCACAAGTAAATGTGGAATTACCTCTTTGGTTTCAGCGTTCGTATATGTTTCTATATCGTAGTATACAGTTATACAAGGGTTATTTTTAGGCTTAGCATCTTTCATATAACATACATGCTTTACTCCATCCGCCTTATACTCCACCTGGCATGTAGGACAGTGAATTTCGTCACACTTGTGCTTAAATTTCCCCCAATTATCCATTGTGTGAAACATACCACATTCACAGATTCTCATTTTCCTGCACGTGCCAGTTGATTTATGGAGCTCAAAGCAGTTATTATTGAAGAATGTGCGTCTACACACATCACAGTCTCTCTTCTCAGCTTCAACTACACGGCTTTCACATTTGGTGCTTTTACACTGCTCACATACCATGTGACATTCTTTACAATGTCTCACTATATCATCCGCAAACTCGAGGCACCCCTTACACAAATCATGATGTCTCCCATATTTTCGACTTTTGTCATAACTCGCGTAAAGCCACCTTATATTACGGATGGGGAGATACGTTGTCCCCGACAATCCTAAAATAAGTAGGGGTCTTGTACGATCTCTCACACAGCTTTTAAAAACATACACAGTCTTACGACGATCATCCAACCCAAATACAACTATACGGACATTCATTTCCTGTTCTACCCTTCTCAGCTCTTCAGGCCCCATATTACAGTTAAATTCAAGTTCACAGTCTACAGCTAGTTTACGGGCACGTTCCACGACCGTAGGCAGCCAAATTTTTTGAGCCCGTGTATTTTGTACAGTAAACATGTTAGCCAAGACTACTGCTATAAAGCCGCAACCACGATCGACGTTTATATGCCGTCTATAAATAGCTTGAGAATTGAGGTTAAGAGTACACGGTATTGGACTATGACCCGCAACACGGAATACACGATCAATATTTACAGTGAAGTTGTCCATATTGAAGGCTATACTACTTTGGGCAGCTTGCATTATACGTCCTAAATGGCACTACTACCCAATAATCATCTACATCACCGTCATCTGACCCGAATCCGATGGACAGACTCGTCCTGACTTCAGACTCGTCTAGGTTCTGAAGAGCAAACTCTACAATACGCTGTACAACCCGGCGTAGCCCGCCCTCAATTCCATTGCTATACATGGCTCTAGGGTCGACCCTGACTCTATACCGATTTCTAGTCAAGGCTGGGGTGGGGGCTGCGGAGCGCACCAACTCAAACGTTATATCATCCTCAACAGAACGGGGGGCGACTGTGGCGGATGAATTAGGGGATATATTAGCGGAAGGTGCTGCTGGGGGGCCTGTTGCGTAGGAGGTTGAGGGTTGCGGATCTATTATTGTAGACTTAACAGAACGGGGGGTAAATGTGGCGGATGAATAAGGGGATATATTAGCGGGAGGTGCTGCTGGGGGGATTGTTGCGTAAGAGGTTGAGGGTTGGGGATCTATTACTGGTCAACAGGCGCGTATTTCGGTCGCTTTATACCTGACGTGGGGTTCTCTTCATCATACCTCGCTTTGGACGTGCTACCGGTATCGCTTGAGGGTTCGTTGGCAGGGGAGGAGATCACAACTACACTGTCGTCGAGGTCATCCGTAATGTCAATGATGGGGTGCTGTACCTCATCGTCATTCACGGTTCTGTGGGAGAAGAAAACAAAATATAAGGAACAGCACTCAAAATTTGTAATATTTTGTAAATGACCCACTTAGGAGTGTGACGTGTTAGAAATGGACTCTGTAGAAAAATTCAGATTCACGAGCCCATCCACATGTATTATATCTGGACCTACAGGATGTGGTAAAACTGTGTTTATGCTTAAAATCATTAAAGAAAAGGGAGAGATGTTCTCGAAATTTGTGCATAAAGTTATATGGTGCTATTCGACGTATCAATCAGTGTTCAACGAGTACCAAGATTATATTTTGTTCCACAAAGGCGTATATGACGTTAATTCGTTAAAGGGAAATGAACACACAGTCATTGTAATTCACGATCTCATGTTGGAGATGGATAAAACGTTTGCCGAGACATTTACAGTATTCTCCCACCATCTTAACATAAGCGTGTTCTTCATCAATCAGAATCTATTTTTCAAAAATAGATACATGCGCGATGTGTCGTTAAATACACAATATCTAGTCTTATTCGCACAACGTAGATGTATCACAAATTGGGGTATTAGCCAATCAAATATTCCCGAATCAGCGTAAGGAGTTTTTGGAAGTTTATAAAGAAGCTACAAGCACGCGTTATGGATATTTGCTTTGCGACCTTCATCCGCGAAACACGTTTAGGGTGCTTCTACGAACGAATATATTTCCAAACGAGCCTGAAACGGTGTATATTCCAGAATGACAAAGAGACTAAAGAAATACCGTGAATTAATAAAAATCTATCATCGACTGCCTCGGGCAATGCAGCAGATGTTTATTTAAAATATGGACGCCGACTTTTTAAAATGCATCTGTGAAATCTGTCTTAACGTTATAATTTGCAATGTATCAATGAAACCCCCTCAGAAGGCTCGCCTACGCCGTTACAAGAACATAATACGTGCACTCGCTCGTAAATGTCAAACTGTAGCGAAGAAAAAATGAATTATTGTACAAACAGGAGGGTCATTTCTCCCCATCTTATTTTCAGTTTTGGGTCCTTTACTGACTAGATTAATATAATGAAGAAAGTAGTAGTGATTCACCACGAGGTGTACGCTTCACTGCAAAGGAATCCAGACACGGTTCTAGATCCCCGTAAAAGCAGACTTAAAAGAATGGAAAGCGAATTGCTAGCCCTATTAAACAGTGAAAATACACCTGATGAGAAAAGAATCTTATACCAAGAAGCTCTGCAGAAATTTCTTCACGAGTACGAAAATTATAAGAACCCTACAGAGATTCCTGTGGTTATTAGGCACAGTACGGGGGACGATGGACATGGCGACATAGGATCTGTGCCAGACGATACAGCTGACCAACCAAAAATTAAGGGATTAGCCACACAACATATCGAGCATGTATTAAAAAGCACCCTCCCACATACATTGAGGAGTAAAGGCTTAAGTCTTTATAAGCTATTGAATGAGGATTCAGCCATACAATGGACCGATACAGGCGAGATCATTGTGGAAGGATCAAAGGTACAGGGATCGAATATCGTAGACATTGTCCATGATCTGGTGAGAAAGTGGGATAGGCCATCACCATCAGGATGGAAGCATATTAAAGCAAGACTACAACAAATAAATGTCCCTAAAACGTTGATAGGAAATCTGAACAGGTTAAAAGACTTGGAACATGCAACGCATGTGGCACAATTGAAGACGCCGTCAACCCCGACGGTAACACCTTTGAAGAGGAGAAAGAATAGGTTAAACAACGGTCAACCCTACCCACGTGCCTCTAAAATACGCAAATGGCTAACGTATTAACTAAACGCTATTATGACATTTCTAACCCAGCCTCCTAAAGCGTAGATAAGCTTCATAAGCCTGTGAGAAAAAGGTTTAAAACAGCCAAGACAACGGCTTTCTTGATTGATTCTATTTGGCAAGCAGATTTAACAGACATGCAAAGATATTCTGTGTATAACGATGGTTACCGCTACATTCTATTCATAATAGACGTATTCGCTAGATATCTGTGGCTAGTTCCTCTGAAAAATAAATCACCTGAAACAGTTGCTAAAGCCACCAAAACGCTAATGTTAAAAGAAAACAGGGTATTTGGCTATTTTTGTACGGATATGGGGAAGGAATTTACAGGCCGTGCTTTTCAGAACATGTTGACAGAGTTTAGTATCAGCTATTACACAACCAATTCTATACATAAGGCTTCTTTAGCTGAAAGAGTTCAGCGCACCATAAAGGAACGCATGCACCGTTATTTTACACATAAAAACACATACAGATTTCTAGACATTCTGGAATCATTGGCATCATCCTACAACCGCTCACACCATCGCACGATTGGGACAACACCTAACGAAGTTTTAGAAAGAGGTACGCTCCCGAGAAGAGATGGATCACCACCACCACACTCGGCGCGCTTCAAAATCAATGATTATGTAAGGCTGTCGCGTTCGGGGAATAAATTCGCAAAGGGTTTTAAGCAAGGCTGGACACGCGAGATTTTTAAAGTTAGGGCTATGAGACCTAAAGGTGAGATAATGATGTATTACATTGAAGATTTGAATGGGGAAGAAATCTCAGGAGGCTTTTACAGCGAGGAATTGCAGAAAGTTGCGTTTAATTTAGGAAAAAATATGTTTAAAATTGAGAAAATTTTAGGAAGCAAAGGTTCAGGAAAGAGAAAAATGTACCTGGTGAAATGGCTAGGGTACCCAGAAAGCTTCAACACGTATATAAAAGCTGATGCAATAATGAAGCTTAAATAGTATGCAACATGGCTCCTAACCATTTCTACGTCACACTCCCGTCCTCCTCGTCCCTGTCTGTACACCCTAACAACACACTAGCCAACTGTGTAACAGAACTCCACGGGCACATTGAATTGGGTCGTGATTCGTATGAGGTGGGGATATGCGAAATTCAGCTGGACACCATCATTTTAAATATTGAACATAAAGAAACCGTTTTTACGATTCTTAGAGACATTGACGAGTGTGAAAAAGCTGGGGTAGCTATGGATGAAACTATACGTATCGCTCGGACTAAGGTTGCACGGTAATACAGTACAGAAATAAGACTAGGACCGGGTCAATATGGTTCGGTCGAGGATGTTGTGAGAGACTTAAACGTAAGTTTAAGAAACTCAAACCTTACGAATGATTTAGTATACGAAATCGTAAACAAAGGAAACCCTGCACATACACTAATCCTAAAATCAAAGACTAACAGACGTATTAAAGACCGTAGAATGTTCAAAATTCTAACCAATGGCCGATATTGCGCAGCCTTCCAAAGAGAGACATTTCACGAGACACAGCATGACTTGTCCAGATTAATGTATCAATTGAAGATGGAGAAATTGGCTGAAAGCTCTCAGTAACCAGACATGTGCTATATTTACAGTAATATAGTGGAGCACCAGTTCTTGGGGATACCCAGGCACGCCTGCTGCGCATTGCTCACATCCCCAACCATAGAGGAAGGAGTTTGAGTATTACATATAACAGACCCCATTATGTGAATGTCGCAACTAATTTAATAACCAATATCTCAATATATATAAGAACGATTGAGGGTGAAAACTTCCCATTCGGTAACGGGAGCTTAACAGTGAAGCTACACTTTCGACGCACTGAGTTATAATGGATAGAAAGCCTTTCACCGTCTATCGAGGGGTGAGATACCAGCGCGGTAGTGGACTTGGATCCATTTTTTCATCCATACTACGTACGGCTGTTCCTTTGCTGAAGAGGGGTGCCAGATACCTCGGAAGGAAAGCGCTACAATCAGGTCTTAACACTGCAGAAGACATATTGGCCGGGGCTAAACCTAAAGAAGCTCTAAAAAAACATTTAAAGCGTACACGGGACGAAATCATCAAAGATGCAAAGAGAAAAATGCGTGGTGGCGGGAAGAAGAAGAAGAAGAGGGCTGACCGGAAGAAGGGGTCACGTGGTATTAAACGTAAAAGGATATTAAAAAAGAAGTGCTGTAAGCGAATGAAACCTATGGTTGACCACTTTTTTGAATGATATAAGCTAAGGACATTGATCTCATGAATCATAGTTTGTTTACTACTTGTCGAGAGAGGAGGCACTATTTCTAACTCGTCATGGCACGCTTCATCCACCCATGTAGTTCACAATGCTGTAAATCGGAGCTGTCCCTTTTTGAGCTGCCTCCAACCCAAGTTTCTATTGAGCACAGTGGTTTTATTACAATTAACCCTTTAAACACAATTAGTTCCCCGAGTGCACCTATAGAATTCGTGATACCCAGCTCAGGCCCTTACTTTTTTGATCCAAGCTGTGTGCACATGTAGGCTAAGCTACGTATAGCTCATTCTGATGGAACGGTCTGCAATGACAAATATGCTGTATACCCTAAAACAAACTTTCTGCACTCCATATTCAACCAGTGTGACGTATATTTAAATCAGACCAACATATCGGCAGGCACGGGGTACTATCATCTACGAGCCTCTCTGGAAAATGTCCTCAACTTTTCCAAAGAAGCGAAGGCTACCTTTTTAAGTGCCGAGGGATATTATCAAACTAAAGATGAAAGTAGTACAAAGGACAAATTTAAAAATTCTAAAAAGAAAATATACGAGTGTTTTGGACGGCTGCACACAGATTTCACTTTCCAGGAGAAGTTGCTTGTCAACGGGATGGATATGAAAATAAAGCTCACCCGCACGAGTCCTGAGATCTGCTTAAATCTGGATGCTGATCAAGAAGAGGGTGCAAACCCCGTTGTGGTTCACATTATGGACACATATCCCTCCGCGTACGGCGAGTGAAATTAAGTTCAACAAAACAACTGAAATTGAGAAAAATTACTAAAACGCTACAGTGAAATATCCTATTAACAGAGTACAAATCAAACTATATACGGTGCCTGCAGGGTTGGCATCGAAGTAGATAGAAAACATTGCCCTGGGAAATCTTCCTAAAAGGATATTAATCGGAATGCAGGACCATGCTTCGGTGAATGGAAAATATAAAAGAGTGCCTTTAAATTCGAGAATTTCGGACTTACAATATAAATCTATACGTTAATGGCATTGCTTTGGGTGGAACAATGGATACGGACTATTCATCAGACGCTGTGTTACCTCTTTGTGCCAGAGCCTATAGTAATCTGACCCATATTGCAGGTGATTGTGATGAGCTTGGTAATGGGGTAACGCAGGAAGAATTCATTGATCAATTTAACCTTTATCCGTTTGACATTACACCTGACTTATCTGCTAGCGTAAATACGCATTTAAGCCCACAGTAGAGCGGAAACATCTCAGTGAGACTGGAATTCACCAAGCCTATAGACGCGCCTATTAGTGTACTAGTATATCTCGAATCGCAAGCCCTAATAGAAGTAGATAGATTTAGGAGCGTTGTCACTGACTTTTAAAATGGATGCTAATACACTTCAGAAAGTAATGAATAGTGAACGAGTCACATGTTCCAAATTTATCGGTGTGTTTGCGAAGAATGAAACATTGAGTTTGCCAAGTACGCGAGAATGCGGTAGTCTTATTGTGAATACAGATGTCATCGGTAATGAAGGGATTCATTGGATCGCTGTCTATTTTAAAAATAGACAGCGCCTGTACTATTGTGATTCACTCGGTACTCAACCCTGGAGTGACCCTATTATTGTAAAATTTCTCGCTCAGTTACATATTCCCGAAGTTGTATGGAACCCGTTTCGTATAAGGATATTTTAGTAATACTTGCAGAATGTACTGCGTCTCATTTCTCATGCATATGTCATGTGATAAAGAATTTATAAATTTTTAAATTTATTTGACCCGTGTCACACTCGCCGAAACGATGAAATGGTATGCAGACAGATAAAAATCCGTTTTCCAATTGTACGTACTCGTTGTATAGTATAATGTTTTGGTTCGTGTGTGTATATTTGTAACGGTATATTCTGTAGTTTAAGATGGTTATTGTACTGATTTCTTTCATTTAATAAATTTATGAAAATATATTGTCTTCTTCCCCCAAAAAGATCGAAAAACACTTACATTATTTCCGTGTGACATTCATTATGCTCACTGATCAGTATATCCTCCGTATTCATGACACGAGATTCTTCAAAAGATTGTATAACACGTGTCAAATCCTCATCGGACCTTAAAGGAGAAAGAATAATGTTCATATTGATTCTTTTTTAATAAAAACATATACAGAGTATACAGACAGACCCCATTATGTGAAGATATCTTTGGGTCGAAACTCATTTAAGAGGTAAATCCGAATAACATTTAAAACACGCAAAAGATTGCCATAAAAATTTCGGTTGTAGCAGAATGGTGAGTATCTAAATGAAGTATTTGACGAGATACTACATCCCTCCATATATATAAAATCATGTTTCTTGTGAATAAAAATAAAATTATAGACACTTACATTTCTATGGTAGTCCCTTGCGTCGGATTGTAAGGAGCGTCACTGCAAATATCTTCAACGGTTTGCGTTGGAAATAATTCATCACGGTCAATCGCGTTAAAAATATTAATTGCAGTCAATGCTGCAGTGTCACCTTCTTCATACAAATCCGGAAATGCGTAAAGTTCCTGGTCCATGATGGAGGGAATGCACTGGCAGAGGGAATGATTATTCACTGACGCGAAAATAGCTACTGTTACTTCCAACTGAAAAATATTTCCTTTTATATGCACAATCACCAAGCGCCGCCCCAAAAGATTAAGACCAGATGTTCGTGGTGATTGGTTGTCAGTGTAGCTGGGTGGAGCTATGATAAGTTTGTGTACCAATCGTAACACCGCTATAACGGGTCCGGACGTGTTTATATTTTCTCCAATAGATTTAATGCTCGTATTACCCCTTGCTGTCTTTACCATGTCAATATTTTTCCTCCACTATTCCCGGATCATTAGTCACTAATGTAATCGAGAGGATTTTATAATAAAGAAATTATAAATATATCCATTCCTTTAATTATATTTTTCAAAAAGAAAAGAGCATTCGGTTTCCACGTTAAACTGTGGGTCTAAGGTGGAGTGAAAACCTTAACCGTTGTTACAATTCAGGGAAGAGCTAGTTATTATTATTACTAAAGAGAAAAATCGTGCATTAGCATGTTTTGCAGCCATACTACCCCCCCGGATCAAATGATCCTGTTATTTTAAATCCGGTTCAATAATCAAATGTTCCTGTTATGTTGAAATTATGATGAGCAACGACTCCCTGACGAGATGTATTTCTTGAACTGATCCACAGAGCAGATGTTCACATCTTCTGAAGACTGCATGTTCCACATTTTATAATAAAGAAATTATAATATATCCATTCCTTTAATTATATTTTTAAAAAAGAAAAGAGCATTCGGTTTCCACGTTAAACTGTGGGTCTAAGGCGGAGTGAAAACCTTAACCGTTGTTAGAATTCGGGGAAGAGCTAGTTATTATTATTACTAAAGAGAAAAATCGTGCATTAACATGTTTTGCGGTCATACTACCCCCGGATCAAATGATCCTGTTATTTTAAATCTGTACCACCCTATATATATATAGTTCCATTTTTTTATTTATTTTAAAAGAATGAACAAAACTCTCTCTCTCTCTCTCTCTCTCTCTCTCTCTCTCTTTCTTTCTATATATATATATATATATATATATATATATATATAATTGTTAGTACTTTCAGGTTTGCCCACCTCATGCATCTTATTTCTTTTGCTGATTATTATTTAATATAATTGTGTGTATGTCTTTCAATAACAGAGATGTTATCTAAGAATATGACACCATACAAATTACGTGTAAATAAAAATATAAAACATTTTCTTCGCTTCGAGAATGTATTTCATTGTAGAAGTAATAACAACAGCAAAATTAAGATTTGGAGTGAAGCGAGATTTATCCCGAGTAGCCTGGAACAAAGGTCAACTCGCGGTCAAAAAAGGCATCAGGGTAAACGATTCGAATTGACCCAGACTTGTTCAATCGTTTATTATATATATTATATATATATATATATATATATACAAGCACAGATGAGGTGAGAAGTTTGGGGGAATGAGGGAGGAGGGGGGACGACTGTGTGTTTTGAATTATCGTTTGTTTCAACTTTCTTCGTAAGGTTTCTTTTCTTTTAATTGTTTAGTGATTTTTTTAATGTTTTAATTCACTTTAAGGTGAAAATCTATTTATATATATATATATATAAGGAATGACAAAATTAAATAGACACAGTTAATATGATTCTTTCTATATATATAAGGTAAGGAGAAAGTTGTTCATTTGTGTGTATTTCGTCTGAACTAATATTTTGACGATTGTACGTTCGCGAAGGGTGAGAAGTTTGGGGGGAATGAGGGAGGAGGGGGGACGACCGTGTGTTTTGAATTGTCGTTATTTCAACTTTCTTCGTAAGGTTTCTTTTCCTTTCCCACTGTTATTCGTGACTTAATTGTGATATTTATAATAAAAATAGGAATTAAGTAATAAAGTTAATGTTTTAATTCACTTTAAGGTGAAAATCCATTTATTTATATATATATATAGATATATATATATAAGGAATGACAAAATTAAATAGACACAGTTAATATGATTCTTTCTATATATATCTATAATATATATATATATATATATAAGGTAACAAGCACAGATGGGGTGAGAGGTTTGGGGGAATGAGGGAGGAGGGGGACGACCGTGTGTTTTGAATTGTCGTATGTTTCACCTATCTTCGTAAGTTTTCTTTTCCTTTCCCACTGTTATTCGTGACAACAGCCATTAACCACCATCATATAAATATATTGTGGTATTTAAATGGATGACTAATATATGGTTTAATTTAATAAATATTGCTATCTGGCAACTCAGTCTTCGATTAATATATGAATTAATTAAATATATAGCACAAACTGGCAACTCAACCTTCTATTCGAATTAAATACATGGCGCTATCTGGCAACTCAGCCAAATGACGGATTAGAGGTCTATAAAAGAGCGAGAGGCTGACGACGGAGTCATACAAGCTCGGCTCCCAGCCGAGCAATGATCTCTGGTCCTTTCTCTTTCTGGCCCTTTGGGAAAAGCCCTTAGAGGCCTCTTAGGTTAGGTATACCCCTTTGGGGGGAATAGCTTGGGGGAGAACTCCGCCTCCAAGTTGCATGCCCTTGCATTCCCATTTTGGGCAACAAAGGCCGATACTCTCTCTCTCTCTCTCTCTTCAGGTGTACCCCTCCCCCCTTGGCTCCTTCTAAGCCAACTGGCTGATTAGGAGCCTATAAGACAACGCCTACTCGGCTGAAGTCTTAATATGCACTTGGCTCATGCCAGGTGAACACCTCTCCTCCTTTCTCTCCTTCTCCTTTCTCTTGGGGGATAACGCCGCCTCCAAATTTCATGACCCCTTGTTGCACCTGCAGCATCCCCCCTTTTGCAACACCCTACCCCCCTTTGCAACAGTGAGTTGTCGCATAACCCCCATCCCATATGCAACATTGCAACATTACGTAATAATTTGCAACATTCCTGCATTCTACCATTTTGCGGCTATACTACTTACTTGCAAAATTTAGCTACGGAAAACAGCATAGATATCATATGCCTAACAGAAACACACTTACATAAATGCGAAAAAGGCTGTGAAAACTGCATCGAGAATACTGAAATAGCATTGCTGGACTACAACATATACAGAACAGATAGAGTGTCTAGACGAGGAGGAGGGTGTTGTATCTACGTGAAAAACACTTACACATGTGAAGTGAGGGTAAAGAAATCAAACAGCACAGTTGAAGTTATTATATTAGAAGTAAAAGAACTGAACATAACCATTATGAACATCTACAGACCACCAAACACCACGAAAAGTGAACTCCAATTTGCTACAAATGAAATAGAAAACATATTAAAATAACTTGAAAATCCAGCAACAAATATTCTAATTTTCGGAGATTTTAATTTCCCATTCAAATCATTGAAGAAAAATGAATAAAACTTGTTTAGGGGCTACATTTCTAAGTTTAAACATTATAGCAACGCTCCTTGAAATCTTTTTTGCGATATAATTTACATGATCACGCCACTGCAATTCCTTATCTTTCATTACCCCATCTTTATGGCGAGTTCATTAACATTAAGTTCACAAAGATATACACTTCTTTTATTAGTAAAAATCATGAAACTTGTTTTACTGGTATTTAGGAAGAGTCTATTGGTGATCAACCATTTCATTATATATATATATATATATATATTATATATATATATATATATAAAGGGTGATCCAGAGAAATGGGACCCAAAAGAAACCCCTGTAACTCTTAAAGTATAAGTCCTTTTATAAAATCATACGCATCATTCGAAAGAGGATAGTTACAAGTTTGTACAGGATTGTATAGGTTTTGACAATACAAGACAAGATAAGATACAAAACAAAATAAAAGTGTTAGTTAAAACTAACCCTTCAAGATGACTGCATGGACTGTGGAACAGCTGCGTTTCATAACTGAGCAATATTATGAGCATGGAAGAAGTGTAGTTTCAGCTCAAAGATCTTTCAAGACAAATTTTCAGATGTCAAAATCACCTTCTAAGAAAGCAATCCGTCGGTATGTCAGAAATTTTTCCCTAACTGGCAGCATTGGAAAAAGAAAACCAACTGGAAGAGTGCGCACAGCAAGGATAGACGAGATCATTAACAGAACTCATGAAATTGTACAGGATAATCCTAACATAAGCATCAGACGTGCTTCTCAGCTGTTAGGAGTTGGATATGGAACAACACACCGTATATTCAAGCAAAATTTAATGCTCTTTCCATATAAAATTCAAACAGTGCAACAACTAAACGATGGAGATTTCGCACGAAGACGACAATTCTGTCAATGGATCCAACAGAAGGTAAATGACACCACCAATTTTCTAGCAACTTTGATTATGTCAGACGAAGCCCATTTTCACTTAAATGGAACTGTAAACAAACAAAATTGTCGTTTCTGGGCAACAGAAAATCCATTGAATATTACCGAAGTCCCGTTGCATAGTCAGCGTGTAACTGTTTGGTGTGGTCTTACTGCATCTCAGATCATAGGGCCGTACTTTTTCGAGGATTCCACCGGAAACACGGTCACTGTAAATGGTGATCGCTACGAAAAGATGTTGACCGATTTCCTTATTCCTAAATTAAGAGATCTTTGTCTAGAAAACCACTGGTTCCAACAAGAAGGAGCTACCTGCCATACCACGAGGAACTGCATGGCAGTTTTGCGTCAAACGTTTCCAGGCGAGTTAATCTCAAGATTTGGAGACGTTGAATGGCCCGCAAGGTCTCCGGATTTTTCTCCCTTAGATTATTATCTCTGGGGATATTTAAAGAGTAGGGTCTACAGAAATAACCCAACGACCTTGCAAGAATTGAAGGCCGCCATCACAAATGAGATACAGGCCATACCACCGCACACTCTTGCAAAAGTGATGCAGAACTGACAAGCGAGAACACTGGAATGCTTGGCAACTAATGGAGCACATTTGAAAGGAGTCATTTTAAAAAATAAATATTTCATAATAAACTTGTAACTCTACTCTTTCGAATGATATATAGTTTTTATGAAAGGAATTAAATATTAAGAATATTTGGCTTTTTTTATGGGTCCCATTTATCTGGATCACCCAGTATATATATACAGTATATATATGTATATATATATATATATATATATATATATATATATATATATATATATATGATACACATACCGTGCATGATACAATGAACTCTTCTAGGAAAATCAATTCCACAATACTCTGAATAAGTAATGGTAAATGACATATATATATATATATATATACACCCAGCCCTTTTAAAAAGACTAGGGCGGATGCGAACACAAGCATTTTATATTTCATAATTCAAACATCGACATCTTCCTTATAGTTAAACTATAGCTGCTGTTGTAAGCTATGCATGAAGACACATCTTTAATAACTCAGCCTAGTCATGCATATTCGAATAGAATCAAATAGTGAATTATCAAATCAAATACATATATATATACATTATACATTATACACACATTATACATATACACACTGTATATATAAAACGCAATAAAAAGATAGTTAAGTTTGTGACAAAATACTATTTAAATATATCTGCCTGAAAGAAAACTGGCTGATGATTTTCTCAGGAGATAACTAATATTTAACCCTATAGCAAAGATTGTCGAGCAAAAAATATCCCTAGTCCGTTATTCTATAGCCATGTATTCTCTGTGATATATATATATATATATATATATATATATATATATATATATATGACTTCTTACTTATATCTGTACTCGATTTGCACTTTGTACCCATTTTTCTACACCTAAAACATATTAAATACATCCAATAACCTCATTACCAACATCTACTAACCTCCGATAAACAGTTAGATAGGTAAGCACTCAGACGTTATAGCTATTTAGGGTATGATTCTGATTAATCAGTTAATTATTGTTTCGATTTTATTCTTTATTAATCAAAATATATTTTTAGAGAATGATGGAAACGATTAATTTTCCTCATAATTTCAGCATCATTCTACCTTAAATTTTGTAATGTCTCATTTGAATTTGGCATTTTTTGCTTGTATAAATTGTCTATTCCGCCCAGGCCTGATTTCTCGAACTATAAAACAAACTAAATGTTTGAGTAAAATGTTTTCTTTGGTCTTATCGCACGCAACAAAATTGGAATGCTGAATCGTTAAAAATTCAGATTTCAGAAATGAAAAATCTGATCACGAGAGGTCTGCGAGTTGAGAATTCTGTGAACCTACATATTATATATATATATATATATATATATATATATATATAAATAGACCTGAAGATGATCAACTTTAATTGCCAACTCTTTATCTTTCACATAAGTATTACTTCAGGTCAGATTTCCGGTTATGGAGGAATGAACACACTACAAATTTATCTTTCCTCGTCTTTGTCTCTCATCTTGTACTTTTCCTTCCTGCTGGAAGTTTACGTTTATTCAGCCTGTCTCAAAGAAGTAGTCCGCTCTCAGCTATCTAACGAATGACCAATTGCTTTGGTTTCTTGCCCTTCCAAATTTTTATTCTATCATTAATAGGAAGATTCTTAAACATCACTCTTCACACAATTTTCTTCCAGATCGTCAGTATGAGTTACCAGCAGGGGCGGATTAACATTTTCTGGGCCTTAGGCTTAGTATGTATGATCGGGCCCTTTTATTCATATACTATAAAAATTTAATTTTCATTGAGGGAGTAATGCATAATAGCGCACAAAACAAGAACCACCTAAGGTCAACAATGAAAGACGAAAGGTTGAACTACTTGTCATTGATGCACATCGAGTGGGAGCATTTGCATAAAATTGACTGTCAGGATATTATTAATGAATTCGCAGGCAAAAAATGTCGCAAATTACAATTTTAAATATTTCTATTATTATATATGTATTTCAATTTTTATGTATCTCATTTTCCGAAATAAATACTTTTGTTTGATTGTTTTTTTTTACTTATACACATATTTTTGGCGGGCCCCTAAGACATCCGGGCCTTAGGCTTCAGCCTGTGCAGCCTATAGGGCTATCCGCCACTGGTTACCAGTTGTAGTTGGTTACTGTTCTTCACCTAAAGGTATTAACAGATGTGTTTCTCAGAGTTCTGACCACTCAACCACTCTCTTCCTTTTATTTATTATTGATTTTTTTATTTCATACGTCCTGACCTATACGCTCCTACATTACAGAAGCCATCCTGTAATAAAAAGTTTACAAAAAAAGTATTTATATATTTCTACCAAAGTGGAAGGCTTGCTAGTTTAAACTGACTCACTTCCTTCAACAAAAACTTATTAAGCCCCTTTATCAATCTTGTTAACATATATATATATATATATATATATATATATATGTTAACGGAATATATGTTAACGCAATATATGTTAACGCGATCATCAATTTTTCAAATCTGTGCTAAAAGAAACAAATCTAACCTTAATGTATACAAAGTTAATACTTTTATTTTTCCCTCTAAATTAAAGACCTTTCGCAATTCACATGGTAATTTATGTTGTCTTTACATTTTTCTCAGACGCTTCGTCGGCTTAACATTATCAAATGTTCTAGTATTCTATCATTACAGGCTTTTACAATCAAGAGCGCAAAAGAGCGCTAATAAACACACACAAAATGATAGCAGCCACCCTTAGTGAAATCATACATTAAAGATGACGTAGCAAGGGCACGCCTAACCATACCTGGACTGATTCATGTCAGCTACACATTCATCTGTAGACCCTTCGACAAAACATTCCTATTATATAAGTAGCCCAAAAGGTACCTTTTTACTGATAAATCTTGGAGTTCTTAATAGTTGGTAAAGAAGATCTCTAAATTTTCAACCTCTTTTTCCAACTCAAATACGTACGAGACTACTAAACGAACGATCACTGCGGGTAATTGGGGGGCGGCATCACTATAATTAACTCTGCTTATGTGATCACAGAGGAGATAAAAGATTTACTAACCAGATGTCAATGTTTGCGTGTATGTAAATACATCACGTAGTTTGTGCGGAAGTGATAATACATTTTCACATCCGCACCATATATGACGAAATAGCAATGAACGAGCAAATAATAAACAACATACAACTAGCCTAATCGGGTCAAATGGAATTCTATCTGGGTGTGCTACGCACCTTCTGTCAGCACCGGGGTCTGCATAATGTTTGCTTTTCTGCTTTGGAAGCTCCTCCAGATTATGCCTATTGTTTTTCTAGCCGATGTAATTTTGTTATAGTGCTTTCTGAATTCTGTAACCGACGGCATTATCACCCCAAGATCCATGACTTATGGATTTGGTGTTATATGTTTGGCTTGCTGAGTTTTGCACCCTTTTTCTGTAGCTCCTTGTTATTACCATATCTTGAAAGTGGGAAATTTTCTTCGTTCAACTTCATATTATCTTCTACCCATTGGAGCAATGTTTCAATGGGGTATTGTATTCTTTCTATGACATCTTCGCTCAATATTTCCATGCATGTCTTTATGCCATCTGCGAAAAAATTATATAATACTTTCATTGATATCTGCAACAATATATGCATTCATTATTATGAATAACTAGGGCGCGAGTACTGTCACTTGTGGACAGAGCTCTTTACTTACGATGCTTCCAATTTGACTCCATTTCCCACCAATCTTTGTGTTCTTTGCGTTAAGAAATTAAATATCCACCTTCCCAGCTTTATAATAACTCGTATTCTTAAGTTTATATGCTATAATTCCATGGACACATTTATCAAAGGCTTTAGCAAAATCAGTATATATTACATCCATGTTTTGTCCTCGGCTCAGTGTTTCCAATATTCTCTCTTGGTGGTCTAATAGCTGTGATAGCCATGATTTTCCATCCCTAAAACCATGCTACGTGTAGAATGATTTCCTCCATCGTAAGTATAGCGGTTTGGCAATACTCTCTTTACATTTTTTCGGAAATGTGGCACTCCATGTGTCTGCCCCTGTTGTCGATTTGTCTCGCATCTGTGATGGAATCTTAATTATATATATATATATATATATATATTATATATATATATGTGTGTGTGTGTGTGTGTGTGTGTGTGTGTGTGTGTGTGAGTACGTGGGGAGAGAGAGAGAATTTTGTTTTAGTCGTGTGTAAATGATTTACCAAGTGCTATGTTGAAATGAATCCTAGAAGTAAATCACTATTAAGCTACTGTCAACCGAGGACGGTCAACTATAACAAGATCTTCGGCGGCGTTCAGACTTTGGACTGACCAACATTCAACTAAGCCATAGGGATTGTTCCTGGGTTCCGCTATTTATTGGTCAAACTTTTAAAGAAATACATACTTTCATTTGTTCTAGGGTTGTGTGGTCTGAACTAGTGATCTTTCCCATAAAATGTTTACCGAATTCACGTTTATTGACAGCTTAATCGCTAGAGTGATAAGATATGTGTGTCTGCTGCACATGTTTTTGTTTTATATTGTATATGTATCTATCTATTAAATATACTTCTCGTCGTAATTTGGTCAGTCCAAAGTCTGAACGCCGCTGAAGATCTTGTTATAGTTGACCGTCCTCGGTTGATAGTAGCTTAATAGTGATTTACTTCTAGGATTCATTTCAACATAGCCCTTAGTAAATCATTTACACACGACTAAAACACAATACTCTCTCTCTCTCCACGTACTCACACACACACACACACATATATATATATATATATATATATATATATATATATATATAAAATTAAGATTCCATCACAGATGCGAGACAAATCGACAACAGGGGCAGACACATGGAGTGCCACATTTCCGAAAAATGTAAAGAGAGTATTGCCAAACCGCCATTCTACACGTAGCATGGTTTTAGGGATGGAAAATCATGGCTATCACAGCTATTAGACCACCAAGAGAGAATATTAGAAACACTGAGCCGAGGACAAAACATGGATGTAATATATACTGACTTTGCTAAAGCCTTTGATAAATGTGTCCATGGAATTATAGCATATAAACTTAAGAATACGAGAGTTCTTTCTTAACGCAAAGAACACAAAGATTGGTGGGAAATGGAGTCAAATTGGAAGCATCGTAAGTAAAGAGCTCTGCCCACAAGTGACAGTACTCGCGCCCTAGTTATTCATAATAATGAATGCATATATTGTTGCAGATATCAATGAAAGTATTGTATAATTTTTTCGCAGATGGCATAAAGACATGCATGGAAATATTGAGCGAAGATGTCATAGAAAGAATACAATACCCCATTGAAACATTGTTCCAATGGGTAGAAGATAACAATATGAAGTTGAACGAAGAAAATTTCCCACTTTTAAGATATGGTAATAACAAGGAGCTACAGAAAAAGGGTGCAAAACTCAGCAAGCCAAACATATAACACCAAATCCATAAGTCATGGATCTTGGGGTGATAATGCCGTCGGTTACAGAATTCAGAAAGCACTATAACAAAATTACATCGGCTAGAAAAACAATAGGCATAATCTGGAGGAGCTTCCAAAGCAGAAAAGCAAACATTATGCAGACCCGGGTGCTGACAGAAGGTGCGTAGCACACCCAGATGGAATTCCCTTTGACCCGATTAGGCTAGTTGCATGTTGTTTATTATTTGCTCGTTCATTGCTATTTCGTCATATATGATGCGGATGTGAAAATGTATTATCACTTCCGCACAAACTACGTGATGTATTTACATACACGCAAACATTGACATCTGGTTAGTAAATCTTTTATCTCCTCTGTGATCACATAAGCAGAGTTAATTATAGTGATGCCGCCCTCCATTTACCCGCAGTGATCGTCCGTTTAGTAGTCTCGTACGTATTTGAGTTGGAAAAAGAGGTTGAACATTTAGAGATCTTCATTACCAACTATTAAGAACTCCAAGATTTATCAGTAAAAAGGTACCTTTTGGGCTACTTATATAATAGGAATGTTTTGTCGAAGGGTCTACAGATGAATGTGCAGCTGACATGAATCAGTACAGGTATGGTTAGGCGTGCCCTTGCTACGTCATCTGTAATGTATGATTTCACTAAGGGTGGCTGCTATCATTTTGTGTGTTTATTAGCGCTCTTTTGCGCTCTTGATTGTAAAAGCCTGTAATGATAGAATACTAGAACATTTGATAATGTTAAGCCGACGAAGCGTCTGAGAAAAATGTAAAGACAACATAAATTACCATGTGAATTGCGAAAGGTCATTAATTTAGAGGGAAAAATAAAAGCATTAACTTTGTATACATTAAGGTTAGATTTGTTTCTTTTAGCACAGATTTGAAAAATTGATGATTGCGTTAACATATATTCCGTTAACATATATATATATATATATATATATATATATATATATATATATATATATATACATGTTAACAGGATTGATAAAAGGGCTTAATAAGTTTTTGTTGAAGGAAGTGAGTCAGTTTAAACTAGCAAGCCTTCCACTTTGGTAGAAATATATAAATACTTTTTTTGTAAACTTTTTATTACAGGATGGCTTCTGTAATGTAGGAGCGTATAGGTCAGGAAGTATGAAATAAAAAATCAATAGTAAATAAAAGGAAGAGTGGTTGAGTGGTCAGAACTCTGAGAAACACATCTGTTAATACCTTTAGGTGAAGAACAGTAACCAACTACAACTGGTAACCCATACTGACGATCTGGAAGAAAATTGTGTGAAAAGAGATGTTTAAGAATCTTCCTATTAATAATAGAATAAAAATTTGGAAGGGCAAGAAACCAAAGCAATTGGTCATTCGTTAGAGGGCTGAGAGCGGACTACTTCTTTGAGACAGGCTGAATAAACGTAAACTTCCAGCAGGAAGGAAAAGTACAAGATGAGAGACAAAGACGAGGAAAGATAAATTTGTAGTGTGTTCATTCCTCCATAACCGGAAATCTAACCTGAAGTAATACTTATGTGAAAGATAAAGAGTTGATAGTTAAAGTTGATCATCTTCAGGTCTAATTATATATATATATATATATATATATATATATATATATATATATATATATATATATATATATATATATATGTGTATATATATATGTAATAAAAAAATATCCGTTATCCTCACTTCTGACGCCAGTTTGTAATAAAAAGTCGTCCGTTGTCAGGGAGACGGACTCTTATTACAAATTGTTTGTTTCTCGAAGGTCACTGCGAATGCTCGATGAGTAAATTGAAGTTATAATAAATCTTTCTTTAAGTTAGTGACCCTCTGCGTGAATTCTTTATCCTCCGGTTACTTCTGTACCCCCGATTTCAGTGTGTATTTGATAATGAAATAGTTTGTTTGCATAGCTTTTAATCAATAAATTGAAGTCACATTTGGCTACAAGTTCGATCTTAAATTCGAAATATAATACGATTAAGTTCAGGTTTTTTCTTAAACTGGTATTAACATTAATCAAATTATTTAAGTTCTAACGTTGCCCATCCACTACATCCCTCGCATTAGTTTAGGTTAACGGTTCTCAATATTCCCTCATAAACCCTCTATTCTCTCAAACTCAATGTCTCAAAAGCTCAAATCTCACTCAATGAAACTTCAAATTTAGTCTTTAACGAGCAAACCCTTTCAAAGGCCTACTCGGAGAATTACCAGATCGCCACCGGCATATCACTCATTCCCGACGAAGCGTCAGATGTCTTCAAACGTCAGAATCCAAGGCGCGCCGAGGCGAGCCCAATCAACGGAGACTAATTTGTGGGGGAGAGCGCACCTTACTGGTTTGCGTCCCGTTCATGCGCTGTTCAAGCATTTAAGAACAAAGAAAAAAAGGGGGGGAAGCGTCGCACAAGTCGATGAGGACACTCGACGTTTATCTCAAGGGCTGTTTTAAATATTGAAGATAAAACATGGGGTATTATGGGGAATCAAGTGGCTTGTGTATAACAAATTTATATATATATAAATAATGTAGGTTCACAGAATTCTGAACTCGCAGACCTCGCATGATCAGATTTTTCATTTCTGAAATCTGAATTTTTAACGATTCAGCATTCCAATTTTGTTGCGTGCGATAAGACCAAAGAAAACATTTTACTCAAACATTTAGTTTGTTTTATAGTTCAAGAAATCAGGCCTGGGCGGAATAGACAATTTATACATGCAAAAAGGTGCCAAATTCAAATGATACATTACAGAATTTAAGGTAGAATGATGCTGAAATTATGAGGAAAATTAATCGTTTCCATCATTTTCTAAAAATATATTTTGATTAAAAATGAATAAAATAGAAACAATGATTAACTGATTAATCAGAATCATACCCTAAATAGCTATAACGTCTGAGTACTTACCTATCTAACTGTTTATCGAAGGTTTGGTAGATGTAGGAAATGAGGTTATTGGATGTATTTTATATGTTTTAGGTGTAGAAAAATGGGTACAAAATGCAAATCGAGTACAGATATAAGTAAGAAGTCATATATATATATATATATATATAATATATATATATATCACATACAATACATGGCTATAGAATAACGGACTAGGGATATTTTTGCTCGACAATCTTTGCTACAGGGTTAAATATTAGTTATCCCCTGAGAAAATCATCAGCCAGTTTTCTTTCAGGCAAATATATTTAAATAGTATTTTGTCACAAACTTAACTATCTTTTTATTGCGTTTTATATATACAGTGTGTATATGTATGATGTATATATATATATATATATATATATATATATATATATTAATCGTTTCCATCATTTTCTAAAAATATATTTATCGAAGGTTAGGTAGATGTAGGAAATGAGGTTATTGGATGTATTTAATATGTTTTAGGTGTAGAAAAATGGGTACAAAATGCAAATCGAGTACAGATATAAGTAAGAAGTCATATATATATATATATATATATATATATATATATAAGTAAGAAGTCATATAAGTAAGAAGTCATATATATATATATATATATATATATACAGGGCGTCCCAAAAAAATGTATACACACTTTAACAGCTGATAGCTCAATTGATGTTTCTTTCTTTCCAAGTTAAACCCATTAGAATTAATAATGGCAGTCAGACTAAGCTTTGAACAAAGGAAATTCATTCTAAAATGCTACTGGAAGTGTGAAAACGCAGTTGAAGTGCAAAGACAGTTTAGGAGGGAGTTTCAAACAGATCCACCAACGCGACTTACCATCACTCGAATTAGAGATAAGTTTGAAGCCGATGGAACTGTTCAGAATGTCCACAAGAAGCGTTCCGGAAGACCACGGACATCGACAAGCCCCACAAAGCAAGAAAGAGTACTGGAAACGTATCACCAAAGTCCAAGAAAATCTGTGCGGCAAGCGAGTCGTGAGGTAGGAATTTCAGAATCGTCTGTCCAACGCATTTTGAAGCGCTGTCAGTGGAAAAGTTACATTCCAAGATTAGTCCATGCTATTAATGAAGATGATCCGGACCGAAGAGTGGAGTATTGCGAGTGGTACTTGGCACGATGTGGATGTGGATTGGACGAAGGGGTTTCGTAGAATACCCTCCGCGTTCACCAGACCTCACACCACTAGACTTTTTTTTATGGGGATACTTAAAAGACAAAGTCTACGCTATAAAACCTGCAACAGTCGCTGAATTGAGAGCAGCCATTGAACGAGAATGCACACAAATACCAAACGAAATGTTTCGTGATGTTTGCGATTCCATTGCTTCGCGTTATCAGCAGTGCCTGGACCAGAACGGACGTCAGTTTGAAAACAGGCGTTGACAAAACAATTAAATAATGTCTGTAGATTCTATTACATTTTGAAAATGAAATGTATTTTAATAAACACTGTCTTTATAAGTATTTAAAGTGTGTATACATTTTTTTGGGACGCCCTGTATATATATATATATATATATTATATATATATATATATAATATATGTATTTGATTTGATAATTCACTATTTGAATCTATTCGAATATGCATGACTATGTTGAGTTATTAAAGATGTGTTTTCATGCATAGCTTACAACAGCCGCTATAGTTTGACTATAAGGATGTCGATGTTTGAATTATGAAATATAAAATGCTTCTGTTCGCATCCGCCCTAGTCTTTTTAAAAGGGCTGTGTATATGTGTGTATATATGTATATATATATATATATATATATATGTATATATATATATATATATATATATATATATATATATATATATATATATATAATATATATATATATATATTCGTCATTTACCATTACTTATTCGGAGTATTGTGGAATTAATTTTCCTAGAAAAGTTCATTCTACCATGCACTGTATGTGTATTATATATATATATATATATATATATATATTATATATATATATGTATTTATATATATATATAATGAAATGGTTGATCACCAATAAACTCTTCCTAAATACCAGTAAAACAAGTTTCATAATTTTTACTAATAAAAGAAGTGTATATATCTTTGTGAACTTAATGTTAATGAACTCGCCATAAAGATGTGTACTGTAACAAATATCTTGGTGTAATGAAAGATAAGGAATTGCAGTGGCGTGATCATGTAATTATATCGCGAAAAAGATTTCAATGAGCGTTGCTATAATGTTTAAACTTAGAAATATATCCCCTAAACAAGTTTTATTCATTTTTCTTCAATGATATGAGTGGGAAATTAAAATCTCCCAAAATTAGAATATTTGTTGCTGGATTTTCAAGTAATTTTAATATGTTTTCTATTTCATTTGTAGCAAATTGGAGTTCACTTGATGTGGTGTTTGCTGGTCTGTAGATGTTCATAATGGTTAGGTTCAGTTCTTTTACTTCTAATATAATAACTTCAACTGTGCTGTTTGATTTCTTTACCCTCACTTCACATGTGTATGTGTTTTTCACGTAGATACAACACCCTCCTCCTCGTCTAGCCACTCTATCTGTTCTGTATATGTTGTAGTCCAGCAATGCTATTTCAGTATTCTCGATGCAGTTTTCACAACCTTTTTCGCATTTATGTAAGTGTGTTTCCGTTAGACATATGATATCTATGCTGGTTTCCGTAGCTAAATTTTGCAATTGTAATTTGCAGCCTGCATGGTCCGTGTAGATGCCTTGTATATTTGTGTATAATACAATTGCTGGGTTTCTAATCTTCGTGTTCAATTCTCCTAAATGATGGTCGTTTCCTGGTCGATGTCGGTACCTATTTGGTGTTATTGGTTAGGCCGATGCATTTGAGAGTGTATATATATATATATATATATATATATATCACAAAGAATACATGGATTTAGAATAGTGAATTTAGGACTATTTTTGTTCAGCAATCTTTGCTACGGGGGGGTAAATAATAGAGTTATGCCCTGAAAAATTCACCACACGTTTTCTATTGAAAAAAATTAGAGAAAATTGGTTTTCGGTACAAACTATCTTATCTGTTTATATAACCTTATCTTACAAAGGTTTCGTGCTATGATTTCTCATTTCGCGAAGGTCAAGCTTGTCGCCCCTCCTCACGAGTTGGCCTGGTGAAGTAGTGAGTTGGATTCTTGCGCTCTCCACCTCACATAGACAGGTACGCTCGGCTCATCGGGTGATTGTTCTGAGCCAGGCGTCTAGTCTTCTTTTGAAGATTTCCACTGCAACTCCCTTCGTGTTTCTTAGGTCTTTGGGCAACTGATTAAGCAATTTTGGTCCTATCACTACAAAACTATTTTCTTTCAGGGTTAAGGATGTTCCCTCTCTCGCCTTCAATTTGGGAATACGACACAATCTACCGCTTCTACTTTCCAACGTTGTTTGGGGAGTTATAGTATTCAGAGTAAGATTAGGGACTAGTTTCTCCATTATTTTCCAAGTGTAAATAATGGTGTATCTCTCTCTTCTCCTTTCCAGTGAATATAGGTTTAGTTCTCGTAACCTTTCCCAGTAATTTAGTTCTTTGCACCCCTTTATCTTGGCTGTGAAGCTTCTTTAGATCCCTTCCAGCTGTCTAATATCTTCTTTCTTTTTTATATGGGGATGATAGGACCGTGGCACCGTGCAGTATTCCAATTTGGGTATTATCAGGGTTTTCAGTAGAGGAATCATTACATTCCTATCCCTTCGTTTAAAGGTTCTCAATACTTGACCCGTTATTCTCTTTGCTCTGTTTACTGCTATCTTATTTTGTGTTTCAAATTTCGCATCATCTGTCATTACAGCCCCTAAATCTTTTGCTCTGGAATTTCTCTGAATTTCCTGTCCAATTGGGGTATAATATTCCCTGGATTTTAGGTCTTCTCTTTTTCCGTACCGTAATAGCTGAAATTTCTCGGTGTTAAACATCATATTGTTGTCTTCCGTCCACTTGTAAATACTCTTTATGTCGGTTTGTAGAGATCCTATGTCTTCTGGGGTTTCTTATTTTTCTACTGATCTTTGTGTCATCCGCAAAGAATGTTACTCTGCTGTTCTCATCTGTGTCAGTTAGCATATATATATATATATATATATATATATATAATATATATATATATATACATTTCAACTGCAAAGAACACGCAGTATAATTAACGTAAAGAACGACGCTTGTATAGGAGAACATGTGTGTGTGTGTGTGTGTGTGTGTGTGTGTGTGTATGTGTGTGTGTGTGTGTGTGTGTGTATTATATACTATTGGTGAACTTATCTGATTTGAAATAAGCCAAGAAACAACATTATTCTTTAAACTCATTGCTGATGGTTCTCTTATGAATTGGTAACTGTAAATTTTAAAATAATTGACAAAGGAAATTTAAATAAAAACAAATGCAATTACTGGGTTACAGAAACTTAAGGTTGATAATTTGTTATTTACACTGTGGAGAGAAGTCGTGTGGAAGATGGAAAATAAAATTTGATGTTTTAGTTTTAAAGCCGCATTACGCAATTTGATGTTCTTTTAACACATGCAATTTTATAACGAAATTTGATGTACAGTAAAATTACACTGGTCAACAAAGATTTTTCATCAGAGTAAAATTTGTGGTGACTGGATAGCATGTTTCACGCTGATTCCAAAACTGCATTCAGATGTTTTCTAGCACGTATAGTTTTCAAGATGAAGGCATATATATAACTACACAGATTTAACCATTTTAAATAGGCAAAATACTAATATTTCAACATTTGATTGTGTTTATTTTATTGTGTTTTTTTAGTTTATTCATCTTATTTATTTCAATTATCTTAATTATACATCTTATGTATTTCAGGTGTGAACTTTTACGTCTAGCAGCATTGTGATTCAGGCAACAACGCCGTGCTTTGTGTGTCAAAAGATCAGTCCAGTCCAAGAACTTGTTGTGTCAAGTTGGTGTACATTTTTTTTAATTTATAGTTTGCTCAGGTCAGTCAACATCCCTCGACAATGTAAGAATGACCCCGACAAATTCTGTTTCGTATGCGGCCAGTTGACAACTAAAACAGCGACGAAGTATTACAACCGACATTAAGAAAATATACAAGCTATACTTTGGTTGCCATCTAGGTGACCAAGATAAACCATGGGCGCCACATCAAATCTGTTCTGGCTGTTCAAATGGATTACGTGATTGGCTTAACAAAAAGAAAGCTTCAATGCCATTTGCCATACCATGATATGGAGGGAGCCGAGAGATCATCATGAAGACTGTTATTTTTGTAGTGTGAACTTAATGGGGTTTCTGCCAAGAACAAACACCAGATTGTATATCCAAACTTGGATTCAGCACGTAGACCAGTAAAACATGATGAAACATTGCCCATTCCAATTCCCCCAAGTGATAGGCTAGATTCTATCATAGATGACATGGAAAGTGATGAAGGTGCAACTGGCGTTTCCGGACCATCTACAGAACCAGAGTACACTTTTGAAGGTAGACATTTAGAGCCTAAAAAGTTAACCCAAGGACAGTTGAATGATCTTGTTAGAGACTTATCGCTGTCTAAAGAGAAATCAGAGCTTCTCGCCTCAAGACTAAAGGAGAACAATTTACTTGAGAACAATGTTCGCATTAGTTACTACCGAAAGCGGAATTTTGAATTAACAGCATTCTTTTCAGTAGACGGTCCTCTCTGTTATTGCCATGACATCAATGGACATTTACAGCCATATCTCAGACGTATGTGGCATCTGAGTGGCGCCTCTTTATTGATTCGTCGCAGAGAAGCCTGAAAGCAGTTCTTTTGCATAATGGTAATATAATGCCATCCATCCCATTGCCCATTCCGTCCATCTAAAAGAGACATATGACAATATGGATATACTACTTAAGGCAATCAAATACGACAGTCATCAATGGAATGTTTGTGGAGATCTAAAAGTTATAGGAATGCTTATGGGTATGCAGTCAGGATTCACAAAATTTTGTTGTTTCCTTTGCCTGTGGGACAGTCGCGCCACTATAGAACATTACACCAAAAGTGACTGGCCACTTAGGTATACATATGTCCCAGGGATAAGCAATGTCCAGTCTGTCCCTTTAGTGGATCCCCAAAAGATCTATCTGCCACCTCTTCACATTAATCTTGGTTTAATGAAGAATTTTGTTAAAGCAATGGGTAAAGTCAATTCTGAAGGGTTCCAATACCTGTCAAGGAAATTTCCGAAGGTTACTGCAGCAAAATTGAAGGGAGGAATTTTTGTTGGGCCACAAATAAGGGAGGTTTTGAATGACACTGAATTTGAAAAAGTCCTAAGTCCGCTGGAATTGAAGGCTTGGCTGGCGTTCAAATGGATATGTGAAAACTTTCTTGGAAGCAACAAGTCACCTGCGTATAAGGATGGAGTCAAGAACCTCTTTGATGCCTTCAAAGAAATGGAGTGTCGAATGTCGTTAAAAATTCACTTCCTGCATTCCCACTTAGATTTCTTTCCTGAAAACCTTGGTGCAGTGAGTGACGAGCAAGGAGAGCGCTTCCATCAAGATATTCAGATGATGGAGAAGCGCTACCAAGGATATTGGAATGAAAGCATGATGGCGGACCATTGTTGGATGCTGTATCGTGACAATCCAGGCCAAATTTACAAAAGGAAATCACACTCACAGCGCTTTTAATAAAATAATGTATATATTCTTTATTTATAAGTACAGTGCCAGCGAAAAGTATCCGATCACTCAAGAAAATACAATATTTTCCCTTAATATTCAGAGACACGTAATTCACTTTCTATTTGTTCTAGCGACATCTGGTAACTTTGAGGTTGCTCGCTGATATGAGAGCTATCCAACGCATTCTCAAATTAGTGTTCTGGTAGCCTTCGTTGCGGGTGGCTGTGTCTCAAATTTGTCAGATTTCACTGTTTGTGTAAATTTCTTGATTTTTTTTTTTTTTTACAGAAAGTGGTGTAATAAAATTTATATATAATGTGTGCTAAAAAACAACTTAAGAGTGATTGTCGAGGTGCTATTGTTGCTTTGCATGCATGTGGGAAATCACAGAGACAGATAGCTAAGGAATTAAACATATCCCAAAGTACCGTTAATTTATGGGTTTCACGGGCTAAGAACAATGGTGGCCTAACCACGCCAGTCCCTAAAAAACGATCTGGCAGACCGAGAAAAACAAATTCGCGAACAGACAAACTTATGAAACGTTTAGTATTGAAAAACCCAACAATAACTGCGAAAGAAATAAAATTTAATATGAATAATTTGTTATCTGGTGTTTCTGAACGAACTATCCAGGAGCGGCTCCAAAAAGAACTCGGATTACCATCTCGCCATGCTGCTAAGAAACCGTTCATTAATGAAAAAATGCGTAAAAAAATGCGTAAAAAATTGTAAAAAATACATTCATTGGACTGTTGATGACTGGAAGAAGGTTTTATTTAGCGATGAGTCGACATTTTTGACATTCAGAAGTTGTCCAAAAAAGGTTCGCCGGCCTATTGGCTCAAATAGGATGGACCCTAAATACACCCTAAAGACAATGAAACACCCTCCAAGTGTGATGGTTTGGGGTTGTTTCGGTTACTATGGGCGTGGAAACTTATATTTTCTTCCGAAGAACACAACTATGAATGGTGCACGGTATTTAGCAATGCTACAGGATAAACTTCTAATGGCAATGGCAATCCAAAGGACAAAAACATACATGCATGATGGTGCACCATGTCACAGGGCCAAAATAGTGACAAAATGGATTACTGACAATAAATTTGATATTTTGGATTGGCCTGGTAATAGTCCAGATCTCAATCCGATAGAAAATCTGTGGCTAATAATAAAAAATAAGGTTGAATGCCACGACACTGGCTCAGTCGAAAATTACAAGAGGCCATCAAAAAGGTATGGTGCAAGGAAATATCAGTGGAAGTTTGTCAAAACTTGATTAAATCCATGCCAAAACGTCTAGAACAAGTCATCCAAACCAAAGGACAGATGACAAAATACTAATATAAGGTTAGTATACATTTAAACATTGTTTTTTATGTAAAAAATACAAATTTCAAGGGTGATCGGATACTTTTCGCGGGCACTGTACATTGAATAAGGTATATGATGTATTTGTTGTTTAGCATTCCTAAGTGTGATCTATACATCCATAAATTTTCTTATAGCAATATCAAAAACTTAAAAATATCAAAACCAGTGTATCTATATAACTATACGTGCTAGAAAAAAAAAAAACAGATTCGGAATCAGTGCGAAAAATGCATTAAGAAAAGTGTGATCATGTTTGTGATGAGAAAAAAAGTTTCATTTTGTTGGCCAGTGTTATTAATTCACTTACCAGAAGATGACATGTGAATGTGAATGTGATGGTATATATCGATGTAAATGACAGAAAACTACATATTTAAAAGTAAATAAACAAATATGCTTGTGTTATGAATATATAAAAAAGTTCTTGTATTTGAAGATCTCGTTTGAAAATAAATCAGTTTCCTTTAAAAAAGAGAGAAATTAATTTATTTAAATTAAAATAATAAATGTTCATTTTACCTTTCATAATACAGATATTAAACAAAGGACTTGTTTTCGATTTAAAATATGTTCAATCTGATTTTGATTTATGTATTGTTCGCAATTTGTTAATATATGAGAGTTGGATGTGTTGATATCGATGCATACTCTCGTTCGGTCTATTAAAACCTTTCAGATATTCATTTTAAGTTTTCATTTCTACTGTCTGGCGGAACTTGCCTGAACAGAAAGTACTCGAATGTATGTATGTTTTTGCATGCTTTTGCATGTTTGTTCTTGTTTGTCTCATGGAAGAACTTTTTTGAAGGAGGAGGGCGAGGCTGAATCCTTTCTTAAATTTTTTTTTTTTTTTGAAGGAAGGTGAAGACGAATCTTTTTTTTTTTTTTTTTTTTTTCAAGGACCATGAAAGACACCTCATAACATTGAAAAGCATAGTTCCTATGTTTCCAGACTTTTGACTCACCCTGTATATATACATATGTCACAACCATGAGACCTACCATTTCTATGGTCGAACGGTATCCATGTTTGTGCCATTAGAAGTTCGCTCTAAGAACCGAATGTCCGTTAATTTCATTCCCTCAAAGTACAAACAAGACAATCAACGGTTTATATTGTTTTTTATTTTTACCAGAATTATCCCCATTTTCTTCTTTTCCAGTTGTTATGGAGACCATGGTAATTAATCTCAACCCAATTCACCCACTTATAAATCTCATCGGATTATGTAGTCCCACTGAATGTGGCATGGTTTAAACCCTTATTTGTACTTCGTTACTCATTTACTTAGTTCAACCCCAAAGTACCAAATTCATTAATTATTACTGTATAAAAGTGTATATATTCAATTAATAGTTTCACTCACTCTTGTACCATGACTGTTAACTCTTGTTATCGTGTCCCTCCAATTTATTTCCACTTATTTCTCCCTATAATGACCTATACCAGTGGTTCCCAACCTTTTCACCACAAAGGACCCCTTTTATTTTTATTTTTTTCCCACGGACCCCATGTTTTTGAAAGATTCCGTCTACCAAACAAACTGTTTTTATTAACTAATAATTAACTCGTTTTCTCATTTTTCACTATCAAATAAAGGACATATAAGAGAGTATGCAATTAAAATACAGCATATTAAAAAAGTATTAATAATTCCAGCCAAGAGCAAGGAAACTTGAAACTTTAGTCTGAGCGCCCTTATCGTGGGTAAATTGGAGCCTCTCGAAATATTGAAAGCTCACGGACCCCCAGTACTACCTTCGCGGACCCCCAGGGGTCCGGGGACCCCAGGTTGGGAACCACTGACCTATACATTCGAATTACGTAACTATAACTTATTAATTATGAATTAACGTATATTGGAAAATTAGTTGCACTATAACGTCATAAAATAAATTAATTACTCTCCTCTCTGTCATCCCTTGAATACTAAATCTTCAAACTAACACCTTTTGTATTCAGTATATGATAACTTCCCCATGGTTTATGATATATAACAATATATCCTTCCTCCGCTTACATCATCACTAACTACTTAGGTTTCAAACTATGGTAAATAGCCATTTTCTAATAATATTTGACATAACTGGGTCTTATAATAACGATAGTAATCATAGTTAACTATAAATACTGTACATTGTTGTTAATTCCCTTTAAGTTATAGAGCAATGGATGACTCTCCTTCTTTATATAAATTATATAAATTGTGTACATTATTTCAGTACCAAATATGTCATTTTACAATATGATAAAATTGCAATTAACTATGCTAACTTAATGTGAATTAAATGGTAATTATTATTATAAACATAATTATAATGCATCAAAATTACCATGTACTTAATAACAGTGTACTTGTAACAATGTACTCAATGCACAACCAGACATTATGTCGCCATCCAAGAATGTATACTTTGCAAAATTATTATCTTTTGTTAATTATTTTTTTTTTTTAATCTTTCAAAATTTCGTTATCTGCTTAAATTGTCAAGATTCGTTGGATCTACAGCTAAAGGAACACTTCTTCAAAATTGCGTTTCCAAAAAAATTAGACCAATTTATTTTTCTATTATAAGATTATAGATTCCTGCCTTCGCCATCGTTTGATGAAGACCTATTGTAATTCCCTCTTGCTCTACAGTATTGTTACAAGAGATCGAACCTCTTCCCCCTTCCATTCCTGACCATCAGCGGTAATTGTAAGAGGCTGTAAAGTCATCTCCTCACTTCTGCACCTCTTTCTGTAGAAATTTCGTCCAATAAAATCATTTTGAGTGAAAGAAGACTAATTAAGAACTTACTGTAGGTGTTTCCATCCACTTCAGTAGTATGATCTCAAAATGCCAGAGTGCAATGCAATTGCACAATGTTGCAAGAGTGCCAACCCCCACCCCCTTTGTTGCAAGAATGTCAACCCCCACCTCCCTTTGTTGCAAGAGTGCAAACCCCACCCCTTTTTGCAAGGCACCCCCACCCCCCTATTTTGCAAAAGGAAAAAAAAGAAAAAAATTACCCTGGGGGAAGGGGTGAGACGGCCTCATCCGCGAAAGGGGCATACCTAACCTAAGAGAGAGAGAGAGAAAGGAGGAGGAGGAGGAGCTCTTCGTCCGACAGCTGTCACACGCATATGAGGTCTTCAGCCGCCCCGCCGCTCTCTTATAGGACCCTAATCAGCCACTTGGCTCAGAAGGCTGAGTTGCCAGATTCGTTATTTATTAATTTATTCCATATATTAATCAGCCAGTGGGCTGAGAATGCTGGGTTGCCAGATTCGTTATTTATTAAATTATTCCATATATTAATCAGCCAGTAGGCTTAGAAGGCTGAGTTGCCAGATAGCATTAATTATTTAATTATTCCTTATATTCTTCTGTCATCCTGCTTAGAAAGTTCAGCTGACAGCTTCGCTACTTATTTATTAAATTATTCCATATATTCGAGTAGGTCTAGAAGGCCGATTGGACAAATATCAATTAATTAAATATTCAGAAAACCGCTTCAGAAACCAAACAAGTGATACAATCGTGTTCAAGGAATAAATAAAACACCAATACAACGTTCTGTTTATTTTAGCTGAATTAATGGATATACAATGGGACATATACAGTATATATAGTCAAATAATAGAACGGAAAATATATGATCATACAAAGCATAGTATTAACAAAATATTAGTACAGGAAAATATATAGTTATATTAATTATATATAATCATACAAAGCATAGTATTAACAAAATATTAGTACAGGAAAATATAGAGTTATATTAATTATGTATAATCATACAAAACATAGTATTAACAAAATATTAGTACAGGAAAAAATACAGTTATATTAAATATGTTGAAAATATACAAAACAGTATGATCAATATATTAGTACAGGAAAAATATACATATATATAAAATTATATTCGAAATATACAAAACGTGTAATCATATTATTACAGGAAAAATATATATTGTCTTTACGTTCTACGGTGCAAAACGGTAAATTCGCATTTGATAGAGTCTATATCAACATCGCCATTACTTTGTACGATGTGGTAAAACCGTCCAAGCATCACTTCACCGTTTAACTGATGCGGCGGTCTACACTCGATATAAATGGCTTTTATATCGTTCAACACTATTTTTGTGCCCATTTTACACTCGGCGGGCAAGTTATCTTTAAGCACAGCTAGAACATAATCAAAAGCACGCACAAAAATGTCATCGTTAACCACAACATTAAATCCAATTTTATAATCATGCCTTTCCAATCGGGAGTTTTTTCTTAACGTCCCGAACTTTTCAATCGTGAACTCTTCTTCACTCGGCATAGCGGCAATTGAAATATTCTACCAAATCGTAACGACACCTATCCACTATATAGAGGTACAGTTCTTCAGGGTGAACAGTGTAGGCGAGCTCAGCTCTGTACCTCTCAAGTGCTTTGAACCAAAGGTCAGGATATTTCGAAGAATCTAAACGTTTTAAATATGGATCCAGATCTAGACTATTCTCCCCCTGTTCATTCCTACATTCAACAAATCCGTCGAGCAGAGCGATGTAAGCGTATTCAAGAACCGTGTCAAAATAAATCATATCCGAACACGTGCATCTAATATAGGCTTCAGCTTACGGAATCCGACGATCTCAAACATTCTGTCGAGGATGAAACGGTTTCGTGTAGGAACAAGAACGTCATTATCAGCTGTGTTCTTCCACATTCCACATCAGTCGTATATCAATGCATGGTTGTTCGTTATTTACACTCAATGTACAAACAATGGTATATGAGGAGGCGTCACTAATCGTCTCTCTTCTTGTACCTACGTCAGCTGGTATTTTATAAATAACGTTATAAATAACGTTACGTTTGCTTGCATGCCTGCAGATCGTTTCAAGCACACAGTTAATGGTGCCGGTTTCTCGCCTGAACACACGAAATGACTTCGTCACGGAGACGTCGTACGATGCGTTGAGAATGCTTCTCAAAGGGAGATCCATCGCATTCGCTCGTTCACACGGTTCGAGATGACTATGGCACGTCCACTCGGCGCAAGCTCTGAGGTGACTATGAGCCACAGGAGGCAGGCCGGCAGGATCGGCTCGACGGGCGGGGTGAATCATCCTCATGAAACGTGAATGGGTTTGTTCGAACTCGTATGCTCCAGGAGGAGTGAGTCACACCATAATCTAATGAAACGTGTACGGCGCTGACCCAACATGAATCGTTGTATCCCATTATATTGGGCAGATGTTTTGAGAAATTTTCCGATACAAGAATTAATTTCGGTTTTAATGTTTTATCACTACTACTTCCCCGAATACGCACCAGACATTTTCCTTCAGGGTAATTTTCACGAACTAAAGATTTTTTAAATGTTTTATCTCTCCTAAACATCTTCACAAACCGGTGCGCTATTAGAGAGAAACATATGTTCATATTTATCCTTTTTGTTTAACAGGCGATACTCATCTCTAAAATCTGTTAAAAACTCACACAGCTCATTAGCCACAACCTCACTACAAACTTCATCATGATATATATTAATGTAGTGGTAAAAATAAAAAATACTTAAAATTGTCCATGATGATAAGATTTACATTTTCAGCCGTAGGATACGAGTAATCGGTATGGTGTAACATGATGTAATACCGCTTATCACACCACTCATCCAGAAGACTCACTACCTATAACTGTTGTTTATCTTCTGAGCGTGTTGCTTCTTCTACCACGCGGTATATGTGAGCCTTTATAAAGCTTAGTTCTATAACATACTTCAGTACATCGTCCGTACTGCGAAATCCTACAACCCCCTCGCCAGAATATTTGTAGAGTATTTGAATAGCCTGACCCTTCGCACGATTCAATGCAGCCTTAAAAGAGGCAAAGGAGGCGGGAATAGGAAGTTTTTCAGTATCCACTACATCTACGCACTTAGCAGAATACCACTTCATAAATGTTGAACACGCGATATTAAAGGTAGCCATTACTATTTTCTTCTATGCGAGAGAATACTCGCCTGAGCTCAAGGGTATACAGAGGTCAACTGAGCACGCAGGGAAGCCCAGGTTGCGGCATGACTCACGCTGCTGGTCTTACAGTGGGCGGGGCTTAGCTTTTTACTGAAACACACACACACACACACACACACACACACACACACACACACACACACACACAAAGTAAAACGCTAGTTGAAACATGATTTATTTAATAATCGAAATATTCAAGGTGTGTGTATGTATGATATATATATAATATATATATATATATATATATTTAAAAATACGTGTAATAATTAAGTTAGCAATAGACATTTCAAAGATTATGGTATCCAAAGGCCACGGTGTCATAGGTACCAGGCACCTGGTAGCGTTTCCTGTAGGTGATACGACACACCTTTGTACCCTTAAGTTCCTTCATGCCCCCCAGCTTCTGCGCCCGAATATTGTGGGTGCCTACAGTCAGTTGGGGCGGCCGACCACCCTCATCATCATCTTCCAAACACACTAGCTCCTTCAGCGAATCAAAGTTGACGACCCGCCGATTCGCTTGGTTAAGTGTGATACCCTTAGCCTTCACGATATGCTTCGTTTCATCCCCTATCCTCACCCGTACCCCATAGGTTTTTGCCCCTGTTGACACAAACGAGTCGGCGTATGCGTTGTCCCCATACTCATCCTTGATCTCGTCAGTTAGCTCACCGAGGAACTCCCCAATAGCAGGCATGTATTCACCCCTCCTCGCTGTGAATATCGCGCTATCTGTATCGGCATATAAAACCCGCCGCCCAAGAGAATGCAATAGGCCCCAAAGTTTAATGCGCGCGTAGGCTGTTTTGAAGCTGGCTACAGGAATGTTTGTAACCCGTGAGGTATCTGTGGCCAATTCAGTATTGTTATAGTTTATTATGTAAGTATTGCCTAAATTCACAATCTCCCTGACCTTTTTATCGGGTGCGTTGGCGTAATCCCAGACTTCACTATAACTTTACGCCAAATGAACGTTCCCTTTACTGGTATTCTGTGCAAATTTCCCCCAAAGACTGTTTAGGCACAATTTTGCACTAAAGCACTTGCCAGGATTCTTTACAATTTGTGTACGATCAAGTTGTACACCTTCGTGGTCATGGTAAGGCTGAATATAAGACGCTTTTTCATCTTCGGTTTCAACCCCACGCGGATATCCTGACGCCTCAACCTTGTCCTTCAAAAACTCCTTTATATATGGTGTGAAAAGGTTGGGTAGCTTTTGAAACCTCCACACCTCATGTATCTTCATTATTCTATACGCATGGCGAACGGCTAAGGCCAGCTCAGGGCTTGTGTATACACCTCTGATCTTAAGCTGGTGAGGTGTATGGCCACAATCACCATTGTTCTCTTCTGCACACTTCACGCACAGAGAAAACATGAGTTTGTGATCTATAACGACGGGTAAGATCGGCATCCATAAAATCGCGAGGGGGGAGCACGTCTACGAAAGAAAGACCGAAATAGTACCCATTCAAATTTCTTGAGAACTCGTTCATGGAGGGCAGGTTAGGACTCGCCATTTTTTCTGGCGCACCTACTTGGTACGGATTGTTCTCCATCAAGTAGGGGTATAAAGAACAGAAATCGTAGTAATGGAGTTTCACGCCCTCCGTAGGCGGAAAGTATAGCTTGAAGGGATTTGTACGCCCTCCGAACAAGCTATCGCCGCATTTGAGAGGATCCAGTACCATTGAACGCTTGATCGTGTTTATTTCTTCACGGTACGCCCCGTCTGTCTCCATCAATGCATCATATTCATGCTCCCACAAGAATTTGTGAGTGAACTGGGACCCTATAAGCTGATCGCGGGTGCGCGTCCACGCAAGACAGTCGGCTGGAGATCTACCGTGGATATCTCCTGCGATTCCGCACTCAGGACAGGGGCATCCATGCCACCAGCAACCGTTAAAGGAGCACACAATCTTCTCGCCAGTGACACGGTTTTCACTTAGACCATCAACCCAAAAAACACGACCATTAATCTTAATGGGTACTTCACCCGTGTTGCGGGCATGTTTTATATATACACCTGTCTGCTGCTGTAGGTGTATGAGCCAGTAAATAGCCTTGTGCCCATAACTGCAGGGGTTGTTTCTGTGGATAAGGCTTTAGGCATGAAGTTATTCTTGAACACCGTAAAACATAATGAGGCAATGGTGGTTGCGACTTGCAGCGGATCGCATTTAAAATGGCATATGTACATCCTTCTAAAGGCCTGGAAACATACTTTAAGCACGCGCACATCATTCACGCAATAACGCTCACATTCATCAGCTACATTATAAGGATTACGTTCATTAAAGCTGTTGTAGTATCGATCAAAATCTTCACGTTCATCTGCGCACATACAATCATAGTTAAAGTAATGTTTGGGCGGAGGTAGTCCTACATAATTTAAAGTTTCACTAGTGAGGAATGTGTAAGGGAAGTATCCTTTTGAAACCCCAGCTGCTACGCCCATCTTCTTGTGTAGCTTTGCTAATTTACAAGGTGTGAATAATAAAGTGCCTTTAAATTGTACATTACCTCTTATTTGCATCTGTATTAATTTGTTGCCTCTTTTCAATGGATCACCAGTAAATATCTCAGAAGACTCGTGCTCAAGCAGTTCCTTATAAAGGAACTGTGTATCAAATTTTGCCCCGTTATGGGCGAGAGTATACACAGTCATTTTTTTTAACTTGTCCGCTAACTTAACAATATAGGACACAAATAGTTTTACAGGGCTATCGTGGACATTCGCTTTAAAAACGTTTGTCCGTGTACCACATTTGTGACACTCATCACACTCGATCTCCATACACTCATCACAGATAGTCTGACTCACAAGTAAATGTGGAATGACCTCTTTGGTTTCAGCGTTCGTGTATGTTTCTATATCGTAGTACACAGTTATACAATGGTTGTTTTTAGGCTTCGAGTCTTTCATATAACATACATGCTTTACCATCCGCCTTATATTTCCCATGGCATGTAGAGCAGTGAATTTCGTCACATTTATGGGTAAACTTAACCCAATTATCCATCATGTGAAACATGCCACATTCACAGATTCTCATTTTCCTGCACGTGCCAATTGATTTATGGAGCTCAAAACAGTTATTGTTGAAAAATGTGCGTCTACACACATTACAATCCCTCTTCTCAGCTGGTGCTTTTACACTGCTCACATACCATGTCACATTCTTTACAATTTTTCACTCTATCATCCGCAAACTCGAGACACCCTTTACACAAATCATGATGTCCATATTTTCAACTTTTGTCATAACTCGCGTAAAGGCACCTTATATTACGGATGGGGAGATATGTTGTACCTGACAGTCCTAAAATAAGTAGGGGTCTTGTACGATCTTTCGCACTGCTTTTAAAAACATACACAGTTCTACGACGATTATCCAGTCCAAATACAACTATACGAGCATTCATTTCCTGTTCTACCCTTCTCAGCTCTTCAGGACCCATATTACAATCAAACTCATGTTCACAGTCTACAGCTAGTTTAAGGGCACGCTCCACTACCGTAGGCAGCCAAATTTGCTCGGACCCCGTATTTAGCACAGTAAACATACGTGCTAAGACTACTGCTATAAAGCCGCAACCACGATCGACGTTTATATGCCGTCTATAAATAGCCTGAGAATTGAAGTTAAGAGTATACGGTGTGGCACTATGACCCGCAACACGGAATACACGGTCAATATTTACCGTGAAGTTGTCCATATTGAAGGCTATACTACTTTGGGAGGCCTGCATTATACGACCTAATATATACTCTACATCTTCAGCCGCCAAACGCCTGAATGGTACTACTACCCAAAAATCATCTACATCACCGTCATCTGACCCGAATCCGAAGTACAGCCTCGTCCTGACTTCACGCTCGTCGCGATTCTGAAGGGCAAACGCTACAACACGCTCTACCACGCGACGAAGTCCGTGTTCAATACCGTTGCTATACACGGATCTAGGATCAACCCTGACTATATACCGATTTCTAGTCAAGGCTGGGGTTGGGGTTGCTGTGCGCACCAACTCGAATGTTATACCATCCTCAACAGAACGGGGAGCAGCTGTGTAGGATGTATAAGGGGGTATATTTGGGGAAGACTCTGTTGTAGGGTTGGTTGCGTAAGACGTTGAGGGTTAGGGCTCTATTACTGCAGATTCAACAGAACGGGTAGCTGCTGTGGAGGATGAATAAGGGGGCATATTGGCGGAAGGCTCTACTGTGGGGCTTGTTGCGTAAGACGTTGAGGGTTGGGGTTTTATTACCGACGTTCCAACAACCCTAGAACACTTTATACCTGACGTGGAGGATTCGTCATCACACCTCCGCTTTGAAAGTGCAACAGATGTCGCTGGTGAGGGCTCATCGGCGGGGGTGGGTACTGTAGATGGGGGTGTACATCGTCGTCATTCACGGTTCTGTGGAAGAAAACAAAATATAAGGAGCAGCACTCGTTAATTGTAATATTTTGTAATTGACCCACTTAGGGGTGTGACGTGTTAGAAATGGAATCTGTAGAAAAATTCAGGTTCACGAGCCCATCCACATGTATCATAACTGGACCTACAGGATGTGGTAAACCGGTGTTTATGCTTAAAATCATTAAAGAAAAGGGGGAAATGTTCTCAAAATTTGTGCATAAAGTTAAAGGGAAATGAAAATACAGTCATCGTAATTGACGACCTCATGTTGGAGATGGATAAAACGTTTGCCGAGACATTTACAGTATTCTCCCACCACCTTAACATAAGCGTGTTCTTCATCAATCAGAATCTATTTTTCAAAAATAGATACATGCGCGATGTGTCACTAAATACGCAATATCTAGTCTTATTCGCGCAACGTACAGATTTGTCACAAATTGGGGTATTAGCCAATCAAATGTTCCCGAATCAGCGTAAGGAGTTTTTTGATGTTTATAAAGAAGCCACACGTCAGCGTTATGGATATTTGCTTTGTGACCTTCACCCGCGAAACACGTGTTCTTCATCAATCAGAATCTATTTTTCAAAAATAGATACATGCGCGATGTGTCACTAAATACGCAATATCTAGTCTTATTCGCGCAACGTACAGATTTGTCACAAATTGGGGTATTAGCCAATCAAATGTTCCCGAATCAGCGTAAGGAGTTTTTTGAGGTTTATAAAGAAGCCACACGTTAGCGTTATGGATATTTGCTTTGTGACCTTCACCCGCGAAACACGTTTAGGGTGCTTCTAAGAACGAATATATTTCCAAGCGAACCTGAAACCGTGTATATTCCAGAATGACGAATACGTTAAAGAAATACCGCGAATTAATAAAAATCTATCAACGACTGCCTCGGGCATTGCAGCAGAAGTTTGTTAAAAATATCGACTCTGACTTTTTAAAATGCATCTGTGAAATCTGTCTTAATGTTATAAAATGAAACCCTCTCAGAAGACTCGCTTACGTCGTTACAAAAACATAATACGGACGCTCGCTCATAAAAGTCAGACTGTGGGTAAGAAAAAGCGTATTATTGTCCAAAGAGGAGGATCGTTCCTGCCCATCTTATTTTCAGTTTTGGGCCATTTACTGACTAGATTAACATAATGAAGAAGGTGGTTGTGATTCCGCACGAGGTGTATGCTTCATTACAAGGTTCAAAGACTCCAGACGCGGTTCTAAAGCCCCGTAAAAGTAGGCTTAAAAGAATGGAAAGTGAGTTGCTAGCACTATTAAAGAGTGAAAAGGCACCTGATGAAAAAAAGCCCCGCCCACTGTAAGACCAGCAGCGTGTGTCATGCCGCAACCTGGGCTTCCCTGCGTGCTCAGTTGACCTCTGTATACCCTTGAGCTCAGACGTGTATTCTCTCACATAGAAGAAAATAGTAATGGATACCTTTAATATCCCGTGTTCAACATTTATGAAGTGGTATTCTGCTAAGTGCGTAGATGTAGTGCATACTGAAAAACTCCCTATTCCCGCCTCCTTTGCCTCTTTTAAGGCTGCATTGAATCGTACGAAGGGTCAGGCTATTCAAATACTCTACAAATATTTGGCGGGGGTTGTAGGATTTCGCAGTACGGACGATGTACTGAAGTATGTTATAGAACTAAGCTTTATAAAGGCTCACATATACCGCGTGGTAGAAGAAGCAACACGCTCAGAAGATAAACAACAGTTATAGGTAGAGTCTTCTGGATGAGTGGTTTGATAAGCGGTATTACATCATGTTACACCATACCGATTACTCGTACCCTACGGCTGAAAATGTAAATCTTGTCATCATGGACAATCTTAAGTATTTTTTATTTTTACCACTACATTAATATATATCATGATGAAGTTTGTAGTGAGGTTGTGGCTAATGGGCTGTGTGAGTTTTTAACAGATTTTAGAGATGAGTATCGCCTGTTAAACATAAAGGATAAATATGAACATATGTTTCTCTCTAATAGCGCACCGGTTTGTGAAGATGTTTAGGAGAGATAAAACATTTAAAAAATCTTTAGTTCGTGAAAATTACCCTGAAGGAAAATGTCTGGTGCGTATTCGGGGAAGTAGTAGTGATAAAACATTAAAACCGAAATTAATTCTTGTATCGGAAAATTTCTCAAAACATCTGCCCAATATAATGGGCACGTTTCATTAGATTATGGTGTGACTCACTCCTCCCGGAGCATACGAGTTCGAACAAACCCATTCACGTTTCATGAGGATGATTCACCCCGCCCGTCGAGCCGATCCTGCCGGCCTGCCTCCTGTGGCTTATAGTCATCTCAGAGCTTGCGCCGAGTGGACGTGCCATAGTCATCTCGAACCGTGTGAACGTGCGAATGCGATGGAACTCCCTTTGAGAAGCATTCTCAACGCATCGTACGACGTCTCCGTGACGAAGTCATTTCGTGTGTTCAGGCGAGAAACCGGCACCATTAACTGTGTGCTTGAAACGATCTGCAGGCATGCAAGCAAACGTAACGTTATTTATTTAAGTCTTGAGGAGATGCATAAAATCTTCGTGGTAGTTGAGAGGTGGGCTGAGGACCGTTATAAAATACCAGCTGACGTAGGTACAAGAAGAGAGACAATTAGTGACGCCTCCTCATATACCATTGTTTGTACATTGAGTGTAAATAACGAACAACCATGCATTGATATACGACTGATGTGGAATGTGGAAGAACACAGCTGATAATGACGTTCTTGTTCCTACACGAAACCGTTTCATCCTCGACAGAATGTTTGAGATCGTCGTATTCCGTAAGCTGAAGCCTATATTAGATGCACGTGTTACGGATATGATTTATTTTGATACGGTTCTTGAATACGCTTACACCGCTCTGCTCGACGGATTTGTTGAATGTAGTAATGAACTGGGGGAGAATGGTCTAGATCTGGATCAATATTTAAAAGGTTTAGATTCTTCGAAATATCCTGAGCTTTAGTACAAAGCACTTGAGAGGTACAGAGCTGAGCTCGCCTACACTGTTCACCCTGAAGAACTGTACCTCTATATAGTGGATAGGTATCGTTACGATTTGGTAGAATATTTCAATTGCCGCTATGCCGAGTGAAGAAGAGTTCACGATTGAAAAGTTCGGGGCGTTAAGAAAAAAACCCCGATTGGAAAGGCATGATTATAAACTTGTATTTAATGTTGTGGTTAACGATGACATTTTTGTGCGTGCTTTTGATTGTGTTCTAGCTGTACTTAAAGATAACTTGCCCGCCGAGTGTAAAATGGGTACAAAAATAGTGTTGAACGATATGAAAGCCATTTATATCGAGTATAGACCGCCGCATCAGTTAAACGGTGAAGTGATGCTTGGACGGTTTTACCACAGCGTACAAAGTAATGGCGATGTTGATATAGACTATCAAATGCGAGTTTACCGTTTTGCACCGTAGAACGTAAAGACAATATATATTTTTCCTGTAATAATATGATTATACGTTTTGTATATTTTGAATATAATTTAATATATATATATATTTTTCCTGTACTAATATATTGATCATACTCTGTTTTGTATATTTTCAACATATTTAATATAACTATTTTTTCCTGTACTAATATTTTGATAATACTATGTTTTGTATGATTATATATAACTGATATAACTATATATTTTCCTGTACTAATATTTTGTTAATACTATGTTTTGTATGATTATACATAATTAATATAACTATATATTTTCCTGTACTAATATTTTGTTAATACTATGCTTTGTATGTATGAACACCCAATATTAAAGGTAGCCATTACTATTTTTCGTCTACGCGGGAGAATACACGTCTGAGCTCAAGGGTATGCAGCGGCCAACTGAGCACGCAGGGATAGAGATATACTCAGGTAGTGGCAGGAGTCACATGACCGATCTTACAGTGGGCGGAGCTTAGCTTTTTACTGTTTACACACACACACGCACGCACACTCGCAAAGAAGAAAATGAAACCTTAATTGAAGCAAATATACGTGATAAATAAACATATCGTTAACAATACACATATATATAAATACAGTCAAGGATTAAGGTAACCAAAGGTATGGTATCATAGGTACCAGGTACCTGGTAACGCTTCCTATAGGTGTTACGGCATACCTTTGAGCCCCTAATTTCCTTCACACACCCCCAGTTTCTGCGCCCGAAAATTGTGCGTCCCCACAGTCAGTTGGGGTGGCTGGTCACCCTCATCTTCCAAGCACACTAGATCCTTCAACGAGTCAAAGTTAACGACTCGACGGTTCGCATGGTTAAGCGTGATACCCTTAGCCTTCAAGACATACTTCATATCATCCCCTACCCTCACCCGTACTCCATAGGTTTTTGGCCATTTTGACACAAACGAGTCTGCGTATGCACCATCACCATACTCGTCCTTGATCTCATCAGTTAGCTCTCCGAGGAACTCCCCAATAGCAGGCATGTATTCACCCTCCCTCGCTGTGAATATCACGCTATCTGTATCAGCGTACAGCAATCTCCGTCCAAAAGAGTGCAGTAGACCCCAAAGTTTGATGCGGGCGTAGGCCGTTGTGAAACTGGCTACAGGTATGTTTGTAACCCGTGAGGTATCTGTTGCCAGTTCGGTGATATTGTACTTTATTATGTATTACCAACATTCACGATCTCCATAACCCCTTTATCGGGAGCGTTGGCATAATCCCAGACTTCACTATAACTTTGTGCCAAATGGACATTCCCTATGCCGGTATTCTGTGCAAATTTCCCCCAAAGACTGTTTTGGCACAACTTTGCACTAAAGCGCTTGCCAGGATTCTTAACAATTTGGGATCAGTCAAGCTGTATACCTTCATGAGCACGGTAACGCTGAATATAAGCCTTTTTTTTCATCTTCGGTATCAAACCCCTCAAGGATATCCTGATGCTTCGACCTTTTCCTTCAAAAAAGCGTTTATATATGGTGTGAAAAGTTTGGGTAGCTTCTGAAACCTCCACACCTCATGTATCTTCAATATTCTATACCCATGGCGAACGGCTAGGGCCAGCTCAGGACTTGTATATACACCTCTGATCTTACGCTGGCGGGTTGTATTGTCACAATCACCGTTGTTCTCTTCTGCGCACTTCACGCACAGGGGAAGCATGAGCTTCTGATCTATAACGACGGGTAAGATCGGCATCCATAAATAGCGAGGGGAGAGCACGTCTACGAAAGAGAGTCCAAAGCAGCGCTCATTCAAGTTAGCTGAAAACTCCTCGATGGTTGGTATGGTGAGACCCACCATTTTTTCAGACGCACCTACGGGGTAGGGATTGTTCTTCATCACGTAGGGGTATAAAGAGCAGAGGTCGTAGTAGTGGAGTTTCACGCCCTCCGTAGGCAGAAAGTATAGCTTGAATGGGTTTGTGCGCCCTCCGAACAAACTGTCACCGCATTTGAGGGGGTTCAACCCCATTGAACGTTTGATGGCCCTTATTTCTTCACGGTACTGGACATCTGTTTCCATCCGTGCATCATACTCATGCTCCCACACGATTTTGTGAGTGAACTGGGAGCCTATAAGTTGATTATTGTTACGGGCCCATGCGAGGCTGTCGGCGGGGGATCTTCCATAAAGGTTCCCTGTGACGGCACATTCAGCGCGCGGGCATCCATGCCACCAGCAGCCGTTAAGGAATACACAGTCTTCTCACCAGTGGCTGGATCCTCACTTAGGCCGTCAACCCAAAAAACACGACCATTGACCTTAACCGGTACTTCACCCGTGTTGCGGGCATGTTTTATATATACCCCGGTCTGTTGCTGTAGATGTATGAGCCAGTAAATAGCCTTGTGCCAATAACTCCGGGGGTTGTTTCTGTGAATGATTGCTAAGGTGTCTTTAGGCCTGAAGTTATTCTTGAACACTCTAAAACATAATGATGCGATCGTGGTCGCGACTTGCGGCGAATTGCATTTGAAACGGGTTATGTACATCCTTCTAAAGGCTTGAAAGTATACTCTAAGTACTTGTTCGTCATTCACGCAATAATGTTCACATTCATCGGCGATATTTTATGGACTAGCTTCATTAAAACTGTTGTAGTAGCGGTAAAAATCTTCACGCTCACTATCACTCATGTTGGTGTAGTTAAAGTAATGTTTGGGTGGAGTAGTCCTACGTAATTCAAAGTTTCCTTAGTGAGGAATGTGTAAGAGAAATACCCTTTTGAAACTTCAGAGGCTACGCCCATGACCTTGCGTAGCTTTGTTATTTACAAGGTGTGAACAGCAGGGTGTCTTTAAACTGTACATTACCTCTTATCTGTATCTGTATTAGTTTGTTGCCTCTTTTCAAGGGATCACCTGTAAATATCGCAGACGACTCGTATTCAAGCAGCTCCTTATAAAGGAACTGTGTCAAATTTCGCCCTGTTATGGGCAAGAGTATACACAGTCATTTTTTTTAACTTGTCCGCTAATTTGACAATATAGGATACAAAGAGTTTCACAGGGCTGCCGTGTGCATTCGTTTTAAAAACGTTTGTCTGTTTTCCACATTTGTGGCACTCATCACACTCGAGTTCCATGCACTCACCACAGATAGTCTGACTTACGAGTAAATGTGGAATAACCTCTTTGGTTTCAGCGTTCGTGTAAGTTTCTATATCGTAGTACACGGTTATACTAGGGCTATTTTTAGCCTTAGCATCTTTCATATAACATACTACATGCCTCACTCCATCCGCCTTATGTTTTTCATGACATGTAGAACAGTGAATTTCATCGCATTTATGTTTGAAATTCCCCCAATTATCCATCATGTGAAACATGCCACACTTACAATCCTCATTTTCCTGCAAGTGCCATTTGATTTATGGAGTTCAAAGCAATTATTATTGAAAAATGTACGTCTACACACATTACACTCCCTCTTCTCGGTTTCAACTACACGACTTTCACATTTGGGGCTTTTACACTGTTCACATACCATGTAGCAATCCTTACAATGTTTCACCATATCATCAGCAAACTCGAGACATCCCTTACACAAATCATGATGCCTTCGATATTTTCGACTTTTTTCATCACTGGCGTAGAGAGCCCTTATGTTACAGATGGGGAGATACGATGTTCCTGACAATCCTAAAATAAGTAGAGGTCTTGTACGATCTCTCACACTGCTTTTAAAAACATACACAGTCCTACGACGATCATCCATTCCAAATATGACTATACGTGCATATATTTCCTGCACAGCCCTTCTCAGTTCTTCAGAACCCATATTAAACTCAAACTCAAGCTTACAATCTGAAGCCAGTTTTCGAGCACGCTGCACAACCATAGGCAGCCAAATTTTTTGAGTCCATGTATTTAGCACAGTGAACATATGAGCTAAGACTATTGCTATAAAGTCACAACCACGATCGACGTTTAAATGCTTTGTGTAAATAACCGGAGAATTGAAATTAAGAGTATAAGGTGTGGCACTATGACCCGCAACCAGGAATACTCTGTCAATATCTACCATGAAGTTGTCCATATTGAAGGCTATACCACTTTGAGAGGCTTGCATTATACGGCCCAAGATATATTCTATGTCTACAGCCGTCAAACGTCTGAACGGTATTACTACCCAAAAATCGTCCCCCTCATCTGAACGGTATTACTACCCAAAAATCGTCCCCCTCATCTGACCCGAACCTGAAGGACAACCTCGTACGGACTTCACGTTCGTCGAGGTTCTGAAGGGCAAACTTCACAATACGTTCAATTACGCGTCGCACTCCGTTGGTATACAGGGGATCCAAAGTCAACACTGATCACGTCTCGATTTCTAGTCAGGGCGGGGGTGAGGGTAGCGGTGCGCACCAACTCGAATGTTATACCATCCTCCACAGTATGAGAAGCTGCTGTGGAGGAAGTATCCGGAACTGAATAATGGGGCATATTTGAGGAAGGTACTATTGTGGGGGTTGTGTCGTAAGACGTAGAGGGTTGGGGCTCTATTACTGGGGTTCTAACAACCGGCACAATCTTGGCACGCTTTATACCTGACGTGGAGGGCTCTTCATCATGCTTCCGCTTTGAACTGTCGCATGCTACAGGTGTCGCCGGTGAGGGTTCGTCAGCGGGGAAGGATTCTGTAGCTACACGGCCATCGGGTTCATCTGTGATATCGATGATGGGAGGTTGTACATCGTCGTCATTCACGGTTCTGTGGAAGAAGAAAAACAAAATATAAGGAACAGCACTCAAAATTTGTAATATTTTGTAAATGACCCACTTAGGGGTGTGACGTGTTAGAGATGGAATCTGTAGAAAAATTCAGGTTCACAAGCCCCTCCACATGTATTATATCTGGCCCTACAGGATGTGGAAAAACTGTATTTATGCTTAAAATCATTAAAGATAAGGGGGAGATGTTCTCAAAATTTGTGCATAAAGTAATATGGTGCTAATCGACGTATCAGTCAGTGTTCAACGAGTACCAAGATGAAATATTTTTCCACAAGGGTGTATATGACGTTATTTCGTTAAAATGTAATGAGCATACAGATGTTTGTCAAAAATATCGACTCCGACTTTTTAAAATGCATCTGTGAAATCTGTCTTAATGTTATAAAAAGTAATGTGCCAATGAAGCCCCCTGAGAAGGCTCGCGTACGTCGCTACAAGAACATAATACGTTCGCTCGCTCATAAAAGTCAAATTGTGGTGAGAAAAAGCGAATTATCTTACAAAGAGGAGGATCATTCCTACCCATCTTATTTTCAGTTTTGGGTCCTTTACTGACTAGATTCATACAGGGTGTACATAAAGTCAGGATCTATTTTTGTGAAGCACTTGGAAATTATATGGAATTCAATCATAAAATGATAAAGTGGTAACATTTATTAAATAATTAAGAGTAGGATTCGACGTGACGCCCATCAGTATCCCTGCACAGCTCAAATCGTTCCGCAGCATTTCTAAACACATTCTGGAGCATTTGCGGGGTTATGTTATCTGCAGCAGTTCGTATACGTGTACGTAAGTTTTCAAGACTCGTAATCTTCGTCTGATAGACGTGCGATTTGATAAAGCCCCATGCAAAGAAATCTAAAGGGGTTAAATCTGGTGATCTCGCTGGCCAAGGTCTGTTGCTTCCGCGTCCGATCCAGCGATTTGGAAAACGTCCATTTAGATAATCCTGAACAATTTTGGCATAGTGACAAGGAGCACCATCATGTTGATAGACGACGGGGATAGGATTGTTAGTGTTTAGAAATGCTGCGGAACGATTTGAGCTGTGCAGGGATACTGATGGGCGTCACGTCGAATCCTACTCTTAATTATTTAATAAATGTTACCACTTTATCATTTTATGATTGAATTCCATATAATTTCCAAGTGCTTCACAAAAATAGATCCTGACTTTATGTACACCCTGTATAATGAAGAAGGTGTTAGTGATTCCGCACGAGGTGTATGCTTCATTGCAAAGTTCAAAGATTCCAGACACGGCTCTAGAACCCGAAAAAGTAGACTTAAAAGAATGGAAAGCGAGTTGCTAGCCCTATTAAACAGTGAAAAGTCACCTGATGAGAAAAAGATCTTGTACCAAGAAGCTTTGCAGAAATTTCTTAATTAGTACGAAGATTATAAGAATCCTACAGAGCTCCCCGTGGTTATTAGGTACAGTGCGAGTAGCGCTGAGCATGGCGACACAGGACCTGGGCCAGACGTTAGAGATGACCAACCAAAGAACAACGGAACACACCACATCGAACATGTGTTAAAAAACAGTCTCCCACATACATTGAGGAATAAAGGCTTAAGTCTTGATAATCTCTTGAGTGAGGACCCCATGATACAGTGGGGCGATACAGGCGAGGTCATTGTTGAAGGAACAAGGGTACAAGGATCCAACATCGTTGACATTGTTCATGATCTGGTGAGAAAGTGGGACAGGTCCTCACCATCAGGATGGAAGCATATTAAAGCAAGACTACAACGAATAAATGTCTCTAAAACATTGATAGGTAATCTGAATAGGTTAAAAGACCTGGATCAAGTCTCGCATGTGTCACAACTGAGTACGCCATCGCCCCCAGCGGCAGCGTCTCTGAAGAAGAGAAAGAAGAGAACAAACGGCCAACCTTATCCACGTGTCTCTAAAATACGCAAATGGCTAACATATTAAGTAAACGATATTATGACATTTCTAATCCCGCCTCCTATGGTGGCGTTAATAGACTGTACAGAGGTGTTTACGGAGTAGGGAAAAAAGATGGTGAGCGGTTTTTGCGGGAGCATGATGCTTATACACTTCATAAACCGGTGAGAAAAAGGTTTAAAACGGCCAAGACAACCGCTGATTCGATTGACTCTATTTGGCAAGCGGATTTAACAGACATGCAAAGATATTCAGTGCATAATGACGGATACCACTACATCCTATTCAAAATAGATGTATTCTATAGATATTTGTGGTTAATTCCACTGAAAAATAAATCGCCTGAAACAGTTGCTAAAGAGACCAAAACGTTGATGTTTAAAGAAAAAAGGGTTCCTTGCTATTTTTGTATGGATATGGGGAAAGAATTTATAGGTCGCGCTTTTCAGAACATGCTGACAGAGTTTAATATCAGTTACGACACTAGCAGTTCTATATATAAGGCCTCTTTAGCTGAAAGAGTTCAACGTACCATAAAGGAGCGCTTGCATCGCTATTTTACACGTAAAAAAACATACATATATATAAACGTTCTCTGGTCATTGGCATCATCATACAACCGTTCACACCACCGTACGATTGGCACAAAACCTAACGAAGTTTTAAAGAGGTGCGCTGCCAGAGGTGAGAAGAGATGGAGTACCGCCACCGCAGTCTACACATCTCAAAACCAATGATTATGTAAGGTTATCACGTTCGGGAAATAAATTCCCGAAGGGATTTGAGCAAGGATGGACACGTGAGATTTTTGAATTTTGTGCTATGAGACCTAAAGGTGAGATATTGATGTATTACGTTGAAGATTTGAATGGGGAAGAGTTCGCTGGAGGCTTTTACCTCGAGGAGTTGCAGAAAGTGACATTTAATTTAGGAAGAAGTGTGCTTAAAATTGAAAAAATTTTAGGTAGCAAAGGTTCAGGAAAGAGAAAAATGTACTTGGTGAAATGGCTGGGTTACGCAGAAAGCTTCAACACCTATATAGAAGCTGCTGCAATAATGAAACTTAAATAGTATGTAACATGGGGCCTAGCCATTTCTATGCCACAGTCCCGTCCTCCTCTTCTCTCTCTGTACATCCTAACAACACCCTCGCCAACTTTGTGACAGAACTGCACGGACCCATTGAATTGAAGCGTGATTCGTATGAGTTGGGTTTATGTGAATTCCAGGTAGTCTCCAAATTTTTAACTCTTGAAAATTAACAAATCATATTTCTGATCCTTAGAAGAATCGATGAGTGCGAAAAATTAGACATAACCTTAGACGATACTATGCAATCAGTACTGTTCGGTGAGGAACAGTACTATAGTACAAATGTTTCGCTAGGAATCGGGCATTATACAGCCATTGACATTGTGATGGGGTTAAACAAGAGTCTTGAGAAGTCGTACCTGACAAACGATTTACTTTTTGAAGTCGTGAACATAGACACACCTGCATGCACATTGAAGTTAAAATCAACGCTTAGTAGAAATATTAAAGATAAAGAGCTGTTCACAATTGTGGCCGAGGGCCGATATAGCGCAGCTCTCCAAAGAGATACCTTTCACGAGGCACAGCATGACATGTCCAGCTTAATGTATCAATTGAAGATGGAGAAATTGGGTGAAAGCTCTCCACCTCCAGACATGTGCTATATTTACAGCAATATCGTAGAGCACCAATTTGTTGGGGACACCCAGGCGCGCCTGCTGCGCATTGCACACATCCCCAACCATAGAGGGAAAAGTTTGAGCATTACATATGACAAGCCCCATTATGTGAATGTTGCGACTAATCTATTAACCAACATCTCGATATATATATAAGAACGATTGAGGGAAAAAATTTCCCATTCGGTGATGGGAGCTTAACAGTGAAACTACACTTTCGCCGTTTATAATGACCCGAAGGCCATTCACAGTCTATCGAGGAGTGAGATACCAGCGTGGGAGTGGGCTTGGATTAATTTTTTCAGCCATACTACTCACCGCTGTCCCACTGTTGAAGAGGGGTGCCAGGTACCTAGGGAAGAAGGCGTTACAAACAGGTTTTAACGGAGAAGAAGACATAATGGGTGGAACTAAGCCTAAAGAAGCTCTAAAAAACATTTAAAACGTACACGGGACGAAATCATCAAAAATGCAATGAGAAAAATGCGTGGTGGCGGAAAGAAGAGATCTGCCAGGAAGAAGGGGTTACCATCACGTGGCGCTAAACGTAAAAGGAAATCAAAAAAGAAGTGCTCTAAGCGCATGAAACCTATGGCTGATCATTTTTTTAACTGATATAAGCTGAGGACACTACTCTCACGAATCATAGGCTGATTACTACTTGTCGAGAGAGGTGGCACTATTTCTGACTCATCATGGCGCGTTTCATCCATCCGTGTAATTCACAATGCTGTAAATCGGAACTGTCCCTTTTTGATATGCCCCCCACTCAGGTCTCTATTGAGCATAGTGACTTTATCACAATTAACCCATTAAACACAATTAGTTCGCTGAGTGCCCCTATAGAATTCATGATACCCAGCTCAGCCCTTTACTTTTTTGACCCGAGCTGCATGCACATGTAAGCTAAACTGCGTATAGCCCATTCTGATGGAACGGACTGCGATGATAGTTACTCAGCGTTCCCTGAAACAAACTTTTTACTCCCCACATTCAGCCAGTGTGAGGTGTATTTAAACCAGGTTAACATCTCGGCAGGAACGGGGTACTACCACCTAAGATCCTATCTGGAAAATGTCCTCAACTTTTCAAAAGAAGCGAAGGACACCTTTTTAACCGCCGAGGGCTTTTATCAGACTAAAGATGAAAATGGTATAAAGGCTAAATTTTAAAATTCCAAAAAATAGATATATGAATGTTTTGGACGCCTTCATACAGATTTCACATTCCAGGAGAAACTGCTTATGAACGGGGTGGATATGAAGTTGAAGTTCAACTGCATGAGTCCTGAGATCTGCATAAATCTGGGGTCTGATCAAGAAGAGGGCGCGAAACCCGTTGTGATTCACATCATGGAGACGTATTTGCGTATACGTCGAGTGAAATTAAGTTCGCTTAAACAAAGAGAAATTGAGAAAGACTTAATACACGCCACAATAAAATACCCAATTAACAGGGTACAGATCAAACTATACACGGTGCCCGCCGGGTTGGCATCGAAGCAACTAGAAAACGTGGCCCTTGGAGTCCTACCTAAAAGGATATTAATTGGAATGCAGGACCACGCCTCGACGAATGGAAAATATAAAAAGAGTGCCTTTAAATTCAAGAATTTCGGCCTTAAATATATTACTTATACGTAAATGGCGTTGCATTGGGAGGAACTACGAATACGGTCTACTCCTCAGACGCGGTGTTCCCGCTCTGCGCGAGAGGTTATATTAGTCTGGCTCATAATACAGGTGCCTGTGACGAGCTTGGGTTTGGCATAACGCAGAAAGAATTTGTCCAAGAATTTAACATTTATTCATTTGATGTTACGTCTGACTTGTCTGTTGGTGTAAATATGCACTTAAGCCCACAACAGAGTGGGAATATCAGTCAGGTTAGAATTTGCCAAGCTTATAGACGTTCCTATTAGTGTATTCGTGTAACTCGAATCACAAGCACTAATAGAAGTTGATCGTTTCAGGAACGTGGTCACAGACTTTTAAAATGGACTCGAATACACTCAAGAGAGTGATGAAAAGTGATCAAATCACATGATCCAAATTTATCGGTGCGTTTGCGAAGAATGAAATATTGAAGTTGCCAACTACGAGAAACTGGTAGGGGATTATCGTTAACACCGACATTGTGAGGGGTGAGGGGATTCATTGGTTTGCAATCTATTTTAAAAATAGGGAAATAGTGTACTATTTTGATTCACTCGGCGCTCAGCCCTGGAATGATTCTGTGGTTGTAGAGTTTATCGAGCAGATACATGTACCTGAGATTGTGTGGAACCCGTATCGGCTTCAAGGAAGGGAAGGGATTTATAATTTTTTTTTAAATTATTCGATTTGTGCGACACCGAAATGAATGATAAAATGGTATGCAGACAGATTAAAATAAAGGTTCCTATATGTTAGCACCCACTGTATTGTGTAAAGGTGTATATCTATATTGTGTAAAGGCCTATTTGTAGCCATTATGGCTTATTTAATGGACACTGGTTCTGCTTTGTACATGTTTTCTACCATTTAATAAATTAAATGAAAATACAATGTGTTTTGTTCTTAACCCCCCAAAAATACATTAGTTCTTCGGTGACCTGGCATTCGATGGACCGGATGTGAGCCAATACCTCGACCTCTGTGTTCAGGTCGCTGGTTTGGTTGTGGGGTAAAGCATCCATATCACTTATTCCCCTTTCATCAAAACGAAAAGTAGCTATAACACGATCAATGTCCGCATCGGTCGTATAAAGTTAAGTAAAATTAAATTAGTTTAATCAAAGAGCTACAATAAGAGAAATTGCAAAAAGCAGATATCCTGACAGTTTTCAAAAGTAAGAGTGCTAAGACAACGTCTGCCGACACCGGGTATCCCGGGCCCGCAGGCAATTCTTAAAATTTTTTAATATTTCTAAAATCCTAACTGTACAAGAAATGTGCAAATAAAACACCACATATATATATATATATATATATATATATATATATATATATATATGTCGAAATAACCACGAAGGAAAGAGAATAATTAAAAGCGAGTACGCTAATTTACAGCGCAAAAGAAAGATTAGCTGGGTGTGCTATGCTCCATCTGCCTGCAACAGGTCTCGAACCCGCAGACAATTCTTAATAGTTTCTAATATTTCTATTGTAAGTTTTTAATATTTCTAAAATCTTAACTGTACAAAAAATGTGCAAATAAAATACCATATATATTAGACCGTTTCACGATTATATGGTAATTTTTCAAATTGAATTTTGATAAACGCACACACTTTTATTTTTTTATATAAAGGAAGAAAAACAAATAGACAAAATATCATTTTATTTGAATGAAAAAAGGCACCCCTCAGATGGCACTTCTTTTACATTAATGGATAATTAGAGCAAATATAAGACTGAACGAAAAATATGTTTTAAAGCAAAGCGACTTAAATTCTATTTAAGATATACACGGTGAACCAAAAGTAGGTGGACAGTAGGTTGAATACGGTTTGTGTTATATTATATTATAACTATGGTGTTCATTATAACTATGGTGTTTGTGTTATATTATATTAAATATTATAACTAAATTTATTTAAATTTTATTTTGTATTATAGTATACAAAAAAATTAAATATGTATTCTCAAAATAAACGTTATCATTTACTGTCCACCTACATTTGGTTCACCCTATATATTGATTAAGAATATAGGGATTTCAGTGGCTGAGGGACCTCCTTTCTCTGATTTTCAATGATTTGAAAGGCCAGTTCTCTCTCTTCCTCACTCTTTGTGAGCTTCTCATTAAACTCTGTAACCAGTTTGACTCCTCGTTCAGCACAGTCGTTGATTACTTTGACTGCCATGACCCGATTACGGTGCTCCTCAATGTCTTCAAGTTTCTTGGGAATTTCTATTTTCAAACACTTGAAGAAGTCTTGTGTTTGAGTTGTGACAAAACTGGTAATCTTTAAGTCATTTGGGTTTTGCAACATTCGGGGGTCCACCTTTCTTGCCCTCACTTTTCGAGGAGGCGCGTGGTGAAGGTTGTGGAGCATTAGAACCTTATCATCTTCAGTCACGAGGTTTGAGAAAAAGCCAAATCCTACAAGATCCTCACTCGAGTACCAACCATGGTTCTGAAGTTTTTTGAGGGCTGTAGCACCTTATCAACCTGGATCTTGTAGATATGTAGCATCTTGAGGAGGGCCAAATCATTTGCTGGAGCATCAATTCCAACTGGAGATGTATACCAAGCTTGAAGATAAACTGTCACTGAAAAGGCGTTTATTCGTATCAGAGCTTGTTTTTCATGAGGGGTGAGAAGGAATTGGTTCCTAAATAAGTAAATTTTTAAGGAATAGATGCCCTTTCCCATCCATCTAGCTCTGCTGTAAGCTCCTGGGTAGTGGAATCTGCTATCAGAGCCTTTATTTGTTTTAGGCATTGGACAACCAAGGAAGATAAGTGCAAGTTCTAAGTATTCCCTGTAGTCACCTCGAGTGTGGCCCTCTTGAAGTTTGGAGTTGATGAAAGAAATAAGCTTGTTTCTGTGCTTCAAGATCCAATGATCTAAAGATTCTGAGGTGAGATCATTGGGTTCATAGGGCTTGTAATTCTGCTGATCAACGTTATCCCAACAATCTCTGAATCGATTGAATAAGGGAATTTGTGGACCCGAAGAAGAGAAAAACATGTCAAAAACTGCAGTGATAAGAAGCTCGTGGATATGGTGGCGGCATGCCAGAAAAAGGAATGATCTCTGAAGGGCCTTTTGGATGATGGTACAAGCCCCAGCATGGATACCTGTATTGCTTGCAGTAGTATCAAAACAAAGGCCTGCTACCCACTCATTTACTTGTGGCCATTGCTTCAAGACATCTAAAACTGCTCTCCCCATTTCTTCTCCGTTCCAGAAATAAGCTTTGGAATAGACAGTAATTTTTCTAATTCGCCTGCACCAGTCAAACAATGGGCATTACATCAATCTTACCCCCATGCATGGATGGAAGAAGCTTCCCATCAAAATGAATTATTAAAGGGGTATTTGGTTGGAAACTGGCTTTAATGTCTTCTCCCATCTGCATCCGTGTTGATCGCCGAGACCTGTAGATAGAGGATGATGAAAGTGTGATCTCTTCAATTTCCACTCCAGCAGCTGAAAGGGCAGGTGCCACAATGTGCATAGCAGCTCTTGCAGATGTTCCAGTGCGGTCCAGAGCAGCCAAGAACTTTTTATCCCTAACAATTACACCTGGTTCAAGCTTCTCCTTTTTTGAAGATGATGATGAGAGTGCTCTGTAGAACAATTCATCACCAGATGATTCTTCACTTCCTCCTGAACCGGAATTTTCACATTGGTTGAGATCCACAACCTTTGTCAATTGCCTCATTTCTTCCTTTGATTTCCTGCGAAGTTTTTCCATTCTTTCCATGCTTATCTGTCGTGCTTTTGCCTTTCTTGAAAACTCCTTGTCTTCTGGACCCATAATCATTTTCCGATCGTTCCTTTGATCCTTAAGAAAATCTTTATCCTCCTGCAAATTTATTTCTGTTTCCACTTCTGAATGAGCTACATCGAAAAGCTTCTTTAAGCTGGTGACAAATTCTGCTTCATTTTTCTCTTGGGTAGGAGTTCGTCGAGTTCGGTTCTTGACCAGCCCTTCATGCTTATTGTAAAGCCTTTTAAGCTTTGAGACAATATAAGGCTTGTGGGATGTAATTAAGGAGGCTTTTTCCCACATAGCAATAACTTCGTTGGCTACAGTTGCGCAAGCTACAGAGACATTTTGCTTTCCCACCTTAATGTGATAAAAAAGACGTTTAAGGACATCACTGTTAGTTGGAAGCTGCTTCTCAGAAAAACCCTCTTCCAGCACTTGTCCGACCAACCAGACTTCACACTTGTTTCTGGTTTTTGCCATAATTCTGAGGGAAAACGTTTTACCACCTGTTAGTCTTAATAATAATATAATATAATCATTAATCACTCACCTAAATTATATTATGACTTGATTACTGTAAGAAAGTTGTAAAGTAACATGAAGTAACCTTTCTAGAACAGTAAACTTGTGAAAATATCAGTAATTATAGATGAAAAAGCAATAAATCATCATATAATCCATAAAGGGAAAAAATGGAAATTCTAGAATAGTTATCCTGAAGGAAGAATTTTCTAGAATTCTCTCTAAAGAATATAGGGGGGTTACTGGACATTCCTGAAAATGACCTACTTATCTTCCAATTTTATTTATGAATTTTATATACCAAATTTAAGAGGACATCACAAAATAAATAAATATATTTGCCAGAAAAATGAAAATTTTCTCATGAGGGGTAAAATAGATATGCATTGAGGGGTGGGATAACAACAAGCTCTTGTCTTAATATTTTGCATGAAGTCTTTATTCATGACATATTACGTTTTTAGTATGTGTGCGTTGAGCCATCATAAATTTCGATTTTTTGAAACGGCCTAATATATATATATATAAATATATATCTACGCCGAAATAAGCACGAAGGAAACAGAGAATAATTAAAAGCGAGTACGCTAATTTACAGCTCAAAAGTAAGATTAGCTGGGTGTGCTATGCTCCGTCTGCCTGCAACGGTTCTCGAACCAGCAGACAATTCTTAATAGTTTTTAATATTTCTAAAATCCTACCTGTACAAGAAATGTACAAATGAAACACCATATATATATATATATATATATATATATATATATTATATATATATGCCCAAATAACCACGAAGGAAACAGAGAATACTTAAAAATATTTTTCAAAATGCATTTATTGTGTCCTTTTATAAGTTAGCACCGATTGAAAGGTTATATATAGACCGAAAATAAAGCACGAATTAATTTGAAAATGCATTTGTTATGGCACTTATGGCAGTATGTATAATTACATATCAACTACTTACATCTCTAAATCGTTTGCAGGAAAATCGTTCTCACTGTCACAAATTTCTGTAACAACCTGCGTTGAAAGTAGGGTGCCCCCATCCACAGCATTGAGAAGATAAATTGCAGAGAGTGATGAGGCATCGCCATCTTCAAACAAAGCAGAGTGATGGTTGGTATTTCAAAAGCACTGTTCCAGAAAAAACAATGAAATGAGGCTCTGAGATGAAAGGGCCCCCTTTTATAAATTGGATTGTGATCAACCTACAACACATGAAACGCTAGCTTCCTATTGGCTATCGGTGAATTAACGCGTAGGCCTGTATAGCGGCCAAACAGAGGTCCTGGGCTCCGCCCACAGGGCTGTGATTGGATGCCCCGTGAAATCTGGGACGTGTCAGATATCCCCATTCGTAGAGAGAGAGAAACGCTTTGTTTTTTGATGTTGTATTCGACCGAGAGAGAGAGATAGCGAGAGAGAGAGTTACAAGGAGTTACAAGGAAAAGAAGTACCTCAAAAGGCCTTGCGGCCCATACCGAGGAGGTACCAATGGCAACGGGTGCCAGGGAAAATTTTGTAAAAGTTTATTTTTCTTTCAACTATCCTAGCAGTAGTAGAAAACTGGATAGAAAATTAGAAGGCTCTCTCCCCACCCTCCGCTCCCTCCCTGCCAGAGGCAGGTACGGAAAAAGGTTGAAGAAAATACCTTGACCCTGGAAAAGTAGCCAAGGAAATTTTACAGGAAAGTGGAGAATATATAAATAGCTCTATATTTAGCTTGCTCACAGAGACACCGTGCAAGCGATCTCCTGCAGAGTTTTCTTATGTTTTAGTCTTGAACTATGAGAGTATTCTGTACTTTGTCTGCCTATTTTTAAACACATTTACACTTTGACTGGAAACAACCTCTGAGGGAAGTTGGTTCCAGATATTAACTATTTTATAGGAAAAGAAATTTCCGCAGACTGAGGTCCTAAATGTCTTTACACACTCAAATAGTGTGCAAGATTTCGTCTACCCTTTTCTTGAACTGATCCACAGAGGAACTGTTCACAACTTCCGAAGGTAACCTGTTCCATGTGTCACAGATCTTATACGTAAAGTAATTCCCACACACACTAGTCCTAAACCGTTTCAAATCCAACTTCCAACCATTGTTGCGAGTTGGGTTATCATTTAAACTAAACATACTTCTAAAATCGACATCGTTGAACCCGCGTAAGAGCTTGAAAACCTCGATCAGTTGACCGCGCAGCCTCCGAGTTTCAAGCGAAAACAAATTCAGGGCGCGTAACCGTCGATTGTAGCCCATATGCCTAACGGAAGGGATTAACTTTGTGGCCCTCGCCTGCACTCGCTCCAGCCTCTCAATATCTTTCCTGAGGGTGGGCGACCAGAACTGCACAGCATACTCCAGGTGCGGCCAAACAAGGGAATTGTACAGTGAGAGCACAATCTCCTTGTTCCGAAACTGAAATTGCCTCCTGATATAACCCAATAGTTTCTGGGCTTTCTTTTCCACCTCTACACACTGTTTCGTAAACTTAAGATCGCTGCTAATTAGCACACCCAAGTCCTTTTCTAAATCAGTCACCTCGATATTACTACCCAACATCGAGTAGTCCGACTTGGGATTGGCGTAGCCAATGTTCATCACTTTGCATTTACCCAAGTTAAACGGCATTTGCCATTTTTCGGACCACTCTCCTATCCTACCTAGGTCCGCACGCAGTTCCTCGAGTGAGAGAGAGAGAGCGAGAGAGAGAGAGAGAGAGAGAGAGAGAGAGAGAGAGAGAGAGAGAGAGAGAGAGAGAGAGAGAGAGAGAGAGGTAGCTGAGGATGGTATGTGAATCGGTTTATGGCTCTGAAATATAAAAGTGGAAGGTAATTTCAGATTCAATTATCCATGAAGAAAACAATCAGTGCGCGAAGCTTGCGCTCGTCGCTATAAAAGTTTATTGGGGTCCCCGCGTTATCGTACGATACAATAAATAAATTTAAAAAAATAAGAGATGCGTGGTGGATGCAGTCATTAAACACCAAAGTTTATGACGTCGAGAGAATGGAAATAAGATTCCATCGAGGCGTTGTTTATTATCGAGATTTTAAATCCAATGTTATCTTTCGGTTCCTGGCGCCGCTAAAACTCGCTATAGAACAGGTGTTTCAAAATTATTTTTAAAGGATATTCTTTAATAGGCGTGTATATATATATATATATATTATATATATATATATATATATATATATATATACATTAACAGCACCTTATTAATTCATGCATGACGAAAATCAATACAGCTTTCCATCCGCAAATTTCAGAACGTTGTTTAATATAATTGTGTGGTATATATATATATATATATATAATATATATAGCGAGAGAGAGAGAGAGGGAGAGAGCGAGAGGGAAAGAGAGAAGAGCGAGAGGGAGAGAGGGAGAGAGAGAGAGAGAGAGAGAGAGAGAGAGAGGGAGAGAGAGGGAGGGCGAGAGAGAGAGAGAGAGAGACCGAGAGGGAGAGAGAGACCGAGAAGGAGAGAGAGAGAGGGTGAGAGGGAAGGAGAGAGAGAGAGTTACAAGGAGTTAAAGGAAAAGTAGTACCTCAAAAGGCCATGCAACCCATACCGTGGAGGTACCAATGGCAACGGGGGCCAGGGAAAAATTCTGTCACCCTCAAATAGTGTGCAAGATACCGTCTAACCTTTTCTTGAACAGATCCACAGAAGAACTGTTCACAACTTCTGAAGGTAGCCTGTTCCACGTGTCACAGATCATATACGTAAAGTAATTCCCACACACACTAGTCCTAAACCGTTTCAAATCCAACTTCCAACCATTGTTGCGAGTTCGGTTATCATTTAAACTAAATATGCTTCTAAAATGGAAATTGTTGAACCGCGTAAGAACTTGAAAACCTCGATGAGTTGACGATGAAGCCTCCGAGTTTCCAGCGAAAACAAGTTCAGGGAGCGTAAGCATCGATGGTAGCCCATATGCCTAATGGAAGCGATTAACTTTGTGGACCTCGCCTACACTCGCTCCAGCCTCTCAATATCTTTCTTGAGGGTGGGCGACCAGAACTGCACAGCATACTCCAGGTGCGGCCGAACCAGGGAATTGTACAGAGAGAGCACAATCTCCTTGTTCCGAAACTGAAATTGCCTCCTAATATAACCAAACAGCTTCTGGGATTTCTTTTCCACCTCTACGCACTGTTTGGTAAACTTAAGGTCGCTGCTAATTAGCACACCGAAGTCCTTTTCCAAATCAGTGGCCTCGAAATTAGTCCCCAACATCGAGTAGTCCGGCTTGGGATTGGTGTAACCAATGTGCATCACCTTGCATTTACCAAAGTTAAACGGCATTTGCCATTTTTCGGACCACTCTCCTATCCCCGCTAGTGACGAGGCCCAACCCGAACTAGCCCCTTTAATTACAACCCTCTGCTGCCTATTCTTCAGCCAGTTTTCAATCCACCTACCTACTTACCCACCGATAGCCAACGTGCGGACTTTGGCCATTAGCAGGCGGTGAGTTACCTTATCAAAGGCTATCTGAAAGTCGAGATAAATATATCAATCGCCCTCTTGTAGGAATCCAAATGTTCAACGATCCTATCCGCTATTATCCCCTCTAATAATTTACCTACAACCGAAGTGAAACTAATGGGACGATAGTTCCCTGGACTTTCGTAATCCCCTTTCTTAAGGATAGGGGTCACGTTGGCTTCCCTCCAGTCACCAGGCACCTGGCCCGTCTCCAACGATTTGTTAAAGACTGTAGCCAAGTGGGGAGCCACCTGGTCGCGCAACTCCCGCAACACTCTGGGGAGGAACTGGTCTGGCCTTAAACGCGCTCAGTTTGTCTATTCTATCGGGAACGACTGTCGCGGCACACCGAACACTATCTAGGCCAGCACCTTCGTGCCTGACGCCTGGCTCGGGGATGACGCGGGTGTCCTCCCTGGTGAACACTCCCGCAAAGTAATCATTCAGCATATTAGCGATGTCTGCGTCGGAGGTCCGCAAAACGCCGCTAGGGTCTTTTAACGGGCCTATCATGCTTCTAATAGGCTTTCTACTATTAACATAACTGAAGAACTCCTTAGGGTTCCCCTTGCAGAGGCTTGCCACCCGGAGTTCTTCGTTACGTTTCGCTAGCCTAACTTTCGCCTTCACTTCTCTGCACAGGCGGACATACGCCTCAGTGTTCTCATGGGAACGATTGGCCTTCGCCCTCCTATCAGCAGCTTTCCTATTTCGGATAGCCGAAGCGATGTCACGACTGAACCACTTAGGCTGCGTTGAAGCATGGATGACCGGTTTTGAGGGTACGGTAGCAGACTTCAGCACCATAAACTGTCCAGAAATGCACTCCATACTTCCTCAACATCGCCACCGACATCTAACCCCATCTCACCTCCGCTATCCCGGAGGCCAACAAAGTCCGCCCCGCCATAGATCGAACTTACTGCCTCTAGAGTCACTACGCTTCACCCGAGGGACGCAGACACGGAACCTAATCAGACCGTGATCACTCCCGCCCAACGATTCGTCAATGGTGAGGCCAGTGACGTGGTTGTCTTCGGTCGTTAATACTAAGTCTAGAACGCTTTCGCCTCGTGTAGGCCCATTGACCCACTGAGTGAGGAAGTTCTCATCAGCAAAGTCCACTAGCCTCCTCCCTTCGGCATCAGCAGTCTTGTCTTCCCACTTTATGCCGCGACAGTTGGAGTCTCCTAAAGCTACACACCCTGTCCCCTAGCAGGCTATGGAGTTCGGTGTACAGGGTTGTATCCTCCTCGAGGAGGAGATGCGGAGGTCTGTACACCAAGATTAACCTATAGTTCGTCCCTCCCACGTTCAGATCGACGACAAGCAGCTCCCGTTCCGATTGGAACTGACAGTCAACTGTCAACCGGTCTTTGTGAAACATTCTATACCCTGGAATCTCGAGCTCCCCAACGTAGTCCCTACGATCAGTATGAATCCAGGACTCGGTGATAGCAACGATATCCTGGTATTCTGATGCTATGAGCGCCCGTAGCTCGCAAAACTTATTCCTAATCGACCTAGCATTAAAAAGCAATGCACGGAGGGAGCCTTCCCTATTCTGACCGCCCCTTTGTTCCGAAACTGAAATTGCCTCCTGATATAACCCAACAGCTTCTGGCCTTTCTTTTCCACCTCTACGCACTGTTTGGTAAACTTAAGGTCGCTGCTAATTAGCACACCCAAGTCCTTTTCCAAATCAGTCGCCTCGATATTACTCCCCAACATCGAGTAGTCCGACTTGGGATTGGCATAGCCAATGTGCATCACCTTGCATTTAGCCAAGTTAAACGGCATTTTCATTTATCGGACCACTCTCCTATCCTACGTAGGTCCGCACGCAGTTGCTCGATCGCTTTGGGCGTCCCAGCATTGGCCCCAAGCTTGGTGTCATCAGCGAATTTGGCGATCCGACTGACGATGCCAACGTCTATCTCATTTATGTAAATGATAAACAACAGTGGCCCCAAAACGGAACCCTGAGGAACCCCACTAGTGACCGAGGCCCAACCCGAACTGGCCCCTTTAATTACAACCCTCTGCTGCCTATTCTTCAGCCAGTTTTCAATCCACCTACCTACTTCCCCACCGATACCCAGCGCGCGCACTTTCGCTATTAGTCGGCGATGAGGTACCTTATCAAAGGCTTTCTGAAAGTCGAGATAAAGTATATCAATCGCCCTACTATTATCGTACTCACTCAACATTAGGGTGGATCGATTTTACATTTTTTTCGATTTCCATATTCTAATAGAGACAAAAACTTGCGCATCCCTGAGAAAATAGCCTCTGCAAAATCTTAGCTTAATAGGTAATCATCTTCTGCCCCCGGCAGAGCGATGAAAATCATATTTTAGTAGTCAAAAACGTATTTTTCTTATAATTTTTTAAATATTTCAATATGCATCAAAATTATTCCTAATAACTACAAAGTCGATGAAAAAGACCTCATATGATCGTTTTTCCAAGCGCGTTGTCCTACGTTAATATATTTTGTCCCCGGCAAAAACGTCAAATGTTGAAAAAATATGTAATTTATATACATATTTTCAGATCGGCTCTTTGTCTTAAATAATGCATTTATATATTTCCCATAGCATTTATATCGTTGCTTAGGCATGAAATAACACACGCAAAATTTGATGACTCTAGAGTAATATCTTCTGTCCCCGAGAAAAGTCTAAATGTGGATTATAATTACGTTAATGCGATGTTATAAGTACGATAAGTACTAAGTACAGCTCCTCGCTTGCTAATTTTATAAAATTAGCAACCCAGAACTCACCACGAGGAGGTGGCTGTACGTCGAGTTCCACCCTATCCAGCCCCGACCACCCTTCCTTTGGCTGCATGTCGATTTACATGCGGTAATCTTTCTTAGAATCAAATCGTGGAATTTTTGTTCGGGAGTGAAGACGGAAGCGGATGAATCCGTCCCTCTCTTCTATTCCACTTACACTGGCAGAGGCTTCGGTTACTAATTTGATGAGTCTCTCGACCGCTTGAGTATGACAAGGGAATAGTGGGGGGATCAGTCCATCAGGCTGGTCTCCCGTCTCAACAAACTCTTTTATTCGGGTATCAGGTATTGTTTTTGTAACGGGGGGTTCGGTCACCTCAGCCGTTTGCCAGTTGATCATTTCGTAATAGTTTTGACTATCGTAGAGCAGCTCAGGCATGGCGAAGGTTCGAATTTCCCCCGCTGGTGATTGTTTTGATCGTGCTTTTAATATTCTTCTCCATCCCAATTCTCTTATGTGTTGCTCATCGGCATGTAGCATGGAGATCAAAATATTTTCTGGGTGAGCAAAGAAAGAATTTCTACGGAGGACTTTGTTGGCGATTGTCTTAGATCTTTGAGGCATGGTCTGAGAGAGACGCATCATTTCGAAAAAATGTTTTGCGCCCTCAGTGAAACTGGAGTTTTTCTTTATCTTAAACCAAATTGGTGCGTAAACTGTCATAATGAATCGCACAATTTCGTTGAAGGTGCTGGAGGGTTCACTGGTTGAAACATAGAGGCGCAGAAATCTATTTGCTGTTGTCAGCCACCTGGAATGCGCCATCTTACCTGGATTTCGAGCCGCGAGAGCTAAAGAGCAGCTACCGCTCGACACTGCTCTGTAGATGCCTAACAAATATTTTTGGTCAGTGCTCAACTCGGCATCATCTATGTCAATGTCGGGAGATGGAATGGCATCGAATTCTGTAATTGGAAGTTTTCGCAGTCGTTCAGTTGTTTTCCAACTGGTCCAGTATAGCCCATTGGCCCAGTTGTTTTGCCGTCCAAGTCTTGAATGAGGTGTCGCAGTGATAATTCATTACCGTGTAATAGGCATATGATCCACTGAACTGGCCTTTGTAGTTTCATTTCAATCATACGAATGGCTCCACCCTTTCGACCCGTGTTCACTGCGGTACCATCACAGCCGATAGCCACAATGTCGTCCGTGCTAATATTGTTAGTCTCTAGAAAGTTGATGATACCTGATGTTATTGCAGTGGCAGAACCTGATGCAGGAGTGAAATGCCCCATGTACTGGGATTCTGGTTCTTGAACTAAAACTATATGCTCTTCTACCACAGTCCTTCTATGCTTCACATTGTCTATTTCTTCTTGTGTCATTGTTTTATCTTTACGTCCGTCAAAGAAAATGCCCTGTAATGGTAGCGTGATCTTGTCATCTTGCTGATGCTCAGAACGAACTCTTTTTCTGGCTCTTCTTATCTTATTTCGATCAATCACTGAACTGACATCATCTTCTCGTATCCAGCCAACATCCTCTAACAACGAAGAAGCAATAAATGAAGCAGCTCTGTCTGAGACGCCCGTACGATCACAAGCTTCAGCAAGTACCTGGAGTTTCATTCGTGTTTTTTCCTTCATGTCATGTTTATCTCTCGGTGTTAGTTCATACGATGACGATGATTCTATAGATGTATCCTCGGTTTCACTAGAGGCTGACGAAGAAGGTTGTTCTTGAGAAGTTTCTTGTCGTTTACTAGTCGACGGCTCTTGATGTTCTGCTATTCCTTCTTGTTTCAATATCGCCAATCTTCTTGCAAGAGTCATCTCGTTTTTATTTGTTGTTTCAACATCCAAAGTTCCTATTGCCATTTTGCGATCACTTCTTTGGTCGAGTAAAAACTGTTGCTCTTTCAGTGGTACTCGTCGTTCACGAGGGCAGCTGCATTTTGTCAAATCAGGGCATTTACAAGCCGATATGTCAAATAAGGTGGTCTTAGTTGATTTCTTGAAGGCCTCAAGATTTTTCTGTAACGATTCGTTCTTCTTTTTCGCGTTCAGTGATTTGATGATGTTAGCCATTTTATCACGATAACTTTTCAACATTTGATTTATCCGTGCTGTCGAAACTGTTGGAATGGAAGCTAATTTCCACAAGTATTCCAGTCTCTCCGTGACCACAGCGGCGATGTCTTTGAATGGAGGTTCGTTCTTTGATGATCTCAACTCAGTTCTCACATGATGGTAGTATTGCATCACATCTTCACATGTGGGAAAACACACGTAACCGATCTTCTAGTTGTAGCGGTAGCCATCCTGTAAAGATTAAAGAATAATGTATTGTTCTGTTACGCAATAAAATCGAAAAAAACAGAGTTATGAGAAAAACAAACAAGGATATGAGCAGAGAGATTGAGCACACTGAGGACTCTGAGTGAGGAGCCACACACACTGAGGACTCGAGGAGCCAGCTGCAAAATACACACCTGCCTTCGACGCTGTCAAAAGGCAACTGAGGGAACTGCGCAGTGCGTACTGGCGCGTCAGTGGCAGCTGCTGCTGGCAGCACTCACCAGAGATGACCTTTAAACCATAGCCTAGAGTCATAAAATTTTGCGTGTGTGTTATTTCATGCCTAAGCAACGATATAAATGCTATGGGAAATATATAAATGCATTATTTAAGACAAAGAGCCGATCTGAAAATATGTATATAAATTACCTATTTTTTCAACATTTGACGTTGTTGCCGGGGGCAAAAGATATTAACGTAGGACAACGCGCTTGTAAAAACGATCATATGAGGTCTTTTTCATCGACTTTATAGTTATTAGGAATAATTTTGATGCATATTGAAATATTTAAAAAATTATAAGAAAAATACGTTTTTGACTACTAAAATATGATTTTCATCGCTCTGCCGGGGGCAGAAGATGATTACCTATTAAGCTAAGATTTTGCAGAGGCTATTTTCTCATGCATGCGCAAGTTTTTGTCTCTATTAGAATATGGAAATCGAAAAAAATGTAAAATCGATCCACCCTACGGCAGTGAGTCAACATGACGTGGAAAAACTCGAGCAAGTTGGTGAGACACGACCTATGCCGTCTAAACCCATGTTGGGAGTCCCCAAGCAGTTTGTAGGAATCCAAATGGTCAAAGACCCTATCCGCTATTATCCCCTCTAATAATTTACCTACAACTGAAGTGAGACTAATGGGACGATAGTTCCCTGGACTTTCGTGATCCCCTTTCTTAAAAATAGGGGTCAAGTTGGCTTCCCTCCAGTCACGAGGCACCTGGCCAGTTTCCAACGATTTGTTGAAGACTGTAGCCAGGTGGGAAGCCACCTGGTCGCGCACCTCCCGCAACACTCTGGGGAGAAACTGGGCTGGCCCAGGAGCCTTAAACGCGCTCAGTTTGTCTATTCTATCGGCAAAGACTGTCGGGGTACATCGAACACTATCCAGGCCAGCACCTTCGTGCCTCACGCCTGGCTCGGGGATGATGCGGGTGTCCTCCCTGGTGAACACTCCCGCAAAGTACTCATTAAGCACATTGGCGATGTCCGCGTCGGAGGTCCGCAGAACGCCGCTTCCGTCCTTTAATGGCTTTCTACTATTAACATAATTGAAGAACTCCTTAGGGTTCCCCTTGCAGAGGCTTGCCACCCGTAGTTCTTCATTACGTTTCGCTAGCCTAACCTTCGTCTTCACTTCCCTCCACAGGCGGACATACGCTTCAGTGTTCTCATGGGAACGATTGGCCTTCGCCCTCCTATACGCTACTTTCCTATTTCAGATAGCCGAAGCGACGTGACGATTAAACCACTTAGGCTGCGTTGAAGCCGGGGTGACCGGTTTTGAGGGTATGGCAGCAGACTGCAGCACCATAAACTCGTCCCGGAATGCACTCCACACTCCCTCATCAACGCCGCCGACCTCGAACCCCATCTCACCTACGCTAGCCCTGAGGCTAACAAAGTCCACCCGCCGGAGATCGAGCTTACTGCCTCTCGAGTTACTACGCTTCACCCGAGGGACGCACACACGGAACCTAATGAGACCGTGATCACTCCCGCCCAACGATTCGTCAACGGTGAGGCCAGTGACAATGTTGTCTTCGGTCGTGAATACTAAGTCTAGAACGCTTTCGCCTCGTGTAGGCTCATTGACCCACTGAGTGAGGAAGTTCTCATCAGCAAAGTCAACTAGCATTCTCCCTTCAGCATCGGCAGTCCTGTCTTCCCACTTTATGCCGCGACAGTTGAAGTCTTCTAAAACTACACACACCCTATCCCCAAGCAGGCTACTGAGTTCGGTGTACAGGGCTGTATCCTCCTCGAGGAGGAGATGCGGAGGTCTGTACACCAAGATTAACCTATAGTTCGTCCCTCCCACGTTCAGATCGACGCCAAGCAGCTCCCGTTCCGACCAGAACTGGCAGTCAACCGGACTCAACGTGTCCCTCACGTATATTAGTACCCCACCCCCCTCCCCACGGGTGCGGTCTTTACGAAACATTCTATACCCGGGAATTTCGAACTCCCCAACGTAGTCCCTACGATCAGTATGAATCCAGGACTCGGTGATAGCAACGATATCCTGGTATTCTGATGCTAAGAGCGCCCGTAGCTCGCAAAACTTATTCCTAATCGACCTAGCATTAAAGAGCATTGCACGGAGGGAGCCTTCCCTATTCTGACCGCCCTCTAGCACGACCCGTTTCCCGAACAGCCAGGGCTGTCGGGAGTTGAAGAGCCCCTCACTAACGAAGGGGCAACTTTCGCAGGAGCCTGAGCCCCCTCCAACGTAGGAGGAGGGTCACCCACCTGTACCTTGACGCACCCTTCAGTTGAAGGTACTTCCGCCACCGGCTCATCATCATCTCTCCCCGGACTCGACCTCACCATTCTGTATAGGTGCCGGTCGAGCAGCGCGCCTAGCACACCTTTACCCTTGTTATTGAGGTGGACACCATCCCTCTGGTAAAGGTCCCACCTACCCGAAAATGCGTCCAAGGGGTCAATAAACCTCACGCCCAGCGGGACGCACAAGTCTTGCACCCTCTCGTTGATGCCAATGACCTTATTGAGTGCGTGGTCACTGGCATTCATTCGCGGTAAAATACCCGTTAACATTCCCCTGTCTGTCTTCAGTTTTAGATCATCCGCAAGAGACATGATCTCGGTGATGATCCCCTCTGAAAGACCTACCCTACCGCCTTTGAGGAGCGAGCGAGAGAGAGGGAGAGAACGAGAGGGCGAGAGGAAGAGAGTGCGCGAGAGGGACAGAGAGAGAGAGAGAGAGAGAGAGAGAGAGAGAGGGGGAGAGCGAGAGAGAGAAAGCGAGAGGGAGAGACCGCGCGAGAGAGATCCCTGCTAGGGCACCCTGGCTACCAACCGTCTAAAGACGCGCCGCCATCGGGTCTCGAACCCGACGCATATAAACGTGTGTGCGTAATATTTTATCGGGGTATAGATGGGTGTGTACGTGCCAAAACGAGGTATACACTGTGCCAGCTGGCTGATAAAGCCGATTGGCTGATTAGGGGCCTGTAAGACAACGTCCGCTCGGCTGAAGTCTTTATATGCGCTTGGCTCCTGTCAAGCGAACACCTCTCTTCCTCTCTCTCCTTCTCATCTCTCTTTCTCTTGAGGGAAAACTCCGCCTCTAAGTTGCATAACCCTTGTTGCTCTTGCAACAACCCCCGTCCCCTTTGGGGTGGTTGGCACTGGTACCAGGGGGTGGCTCTCTTGCAACATTGATCAACAGTTTCAATTGCATTGCACTCTCTCCTTTTTCGCCCATACTACTGGGTCTAAAGCAGATATTTCACACTTCTTAACGTATGAAACGCTCATGAAATCAGAACAAATACTTCTGATAAGTTTACTGACTTCCTGTTTAAGACAATAAAAGTTAGGAGTTTGTGACTGGAACGGTGTATTGAAACTATTGAAACGAGCCAAATTATAAGCAAGAAATTCTAGGTAAGGTAAGCTAGAGAAAACTAGTCAGTGAGATCGTGGACGATTGCGTCATTACTATTGGTTGGATCACTAAAAGCTACTTCAGTGAAATATAACTTGAGCGCGTTCCACTGTTCCAGTAATCGCTTCACACCCATTTCTAAGGAAAGCTATCTTGTCTGCCCGGGAGCTAATATTTTATAAGGTTCGACACCGACAAAATTTTTTAATTCTTTGAACGAGTCACGACGCTTTGAGCTCAAGTTAAAATGTGTGAAGATGTTGCGACAGAGATCTTCAATTGACTTAGGCAGCTGAAGACAAGCATATGAAGCACAAAGATGAATACGGTGGCATGAACACTGCACAATTAATATATTTGGCAATTCTTTTTTTAGCAGGGATGCAACAGTTTTTGAATCCCACCATTACATTTGTAGTGTCTGAACAATATTATACTATATTTTCTAAAGGAATGTGTTTATCTAAAAAAGATTGTCTCAATACTTTAAACAAACCATCAGCTGAACCATCATGTACTTCTACAAGATCTAGAAACGAACTCTTTATTTGATTGTTTTTCAATAGCTCCGATTGGGATTGTTTTCCCAACACTGCACTATTATACTCAATTGCTTGTTTGTACTCTTCCGTTGTTTCATCGATAATAACAGAGAAGAGTCGCTCTTTAAGAACTGTACATAATTCATTCAAGAAATGTTTTCCAAATACCTGACGTATGATATTTGATGCTCTTTGTTTACCCAAACATACATTTTTTTATTTCAGACTGATCAGGGACAACAGTGTTCGGAAATACACACACAAAGCTTCAGTTCAATTTTTCGAGCAGATTTCTCCAATGGGTCATTAGCGATGATGAAAGTAGTAAGAGACTTGTTTGTTGATTGTTGTATAGCAAGATTCTTGAGTCATTGGCTAGATGCACGCCTTATAATATCAGACTTCCCACATGTTATGTCAGAGTTACAAAAGGAACAATACGCTAAATGTTTTTTAGTCGTTGACCTAGTTGACTTGTGTAGCCATCCTGAAAACAAAGCTTCAGTCTTCCCCGATTCCTTTCATTTTTGTTGGTAGACCTTCAGATTTGATACTTTAACTTCCTTCTTTGGTGGTGTCGCAGGAGAACCATCATCCATGTTTGAACAGTTTGAAGGAGCTCCCTGAGAAGACAAAATACATATCATCTATCAATATTACTAATATTATATTACCATATACGAAGTGGCTATGTTACCGGCGCGCCGGAACTGAATGGTGTTAGTCCATTATTCAGGCATGCTCAAAGACAACCGGAAGTTCAGAATCACGTTTGAAGCAACGTGTCCCTTTAACAATTGCCCAATTCGGAGCAAGTGTAGTTTACATCCCCCTGTGGTGCGTAGTGTAGTTTACGTTCCCCTATATTATTATATTGTAGTTTGCGTTCCCCAACTTTGTCCGCGTATACCTAATCAAATAAAACGTTAAATAAAACGTTAAAACTAACGAAAATATTACGACTTAACCTAACCAATCTTCAATTTATATATATATAACTTCGTTGAAGGGTTTGTTCTTAGGGAAACGTAACTTAGCGAGAAATAAGAGGACGAAGTGGTGGTACATATTTATTTACAGACGTTTCGGAAAAAATCAATTTCCATCATCAGTGCTAAAAAATTTAAAATCAAATAAAAATTAACAAATAAAATGAACAGAAACATACAATATATTAAAATGAACGTGCGATAATTAGCAGCATTAATAGTGTAATTACATTATATATTAAATTAAAATTAAAGATAAAATAATATAAAGTGTAGGAGTGTGGACACTAAGCAAAATATAAAAATATAAAACGGTTGAGAGGTGAAACAAAATTGAAGGATGTCTTACCAAGTTGTTATCGTAATGAGGGACTAATTGTACAGAAGATTGGGAATGGTTGCTTGATGGAAGAATCCATATTAAGAAAGATGGAGCCAGGCGGAGTGATGGTGGATTTCTTATTGGTATGAAAGTTTATTTGGCGATGTTTAAGTTGAAGGCGGAACTGTAGTCGTTGAGGGTTCGTTGAATACTGAGTATATAAAGGGACTCTAGAATGTGGAGGTCGATTAGTTGGTTGGTTGAATTAATGATTTTGAAGTTGGAGGAAAGTAGCGGGTGGTTGTGAAGGTGGCAATGATCCCTTATTGCTGATTTGGAGGGTTTGTTTAAGGGCTGCGATGTTCTGGTAGAAATACCACGATGCTCGTCCACTCTTGTTTGATATTGGCAAATGGTACTGCCAATATAGTTCGCTTTGCAGTGAACACAATTAAAAGCATAGCTAGTGGACGAAGCAAGTGGTTGGGGTGTTTTTTCTTTATGGTTAAGGTATGATTTGATAATATTATTGGTGGTGAAGACGAAATGAAATTTAATTTGGGGGTAAAGCGGGGTGAGTAGGAGGCGGAGTTCTGAAAGTATTTTGTGGCTGATATGGTCGTAATAGGGAACTGAAAAGTATTGTACGTCTTTTTTTAACGGTGGGAAGTTGTTAATGCCGAAATTATGAATAAATTCTATTTCGCGGTGGAGAGATAAATACGAAGAGCAGAGATGATAGGCGCGGTGGATTAAGATTTTGATGCTGTTTATTTTATATGGCAAAGGGGTGTGGTTTAGGTAATTAGTACCTAGGCCTGTGTACGTAGGTTTTCGATATAATGGAGGTGTTGAATTTGTTGTTTTGTTTTGTTATTGTTATATCTAGGAAGGGTAGGGTGTTATTGGATTCGTCTTCTTTGGTGAACTTAATGTTTTTGTGTTGGGAATTAAGATAGTTAAGAAAAGGGGGAGGGCGTGGTTGGCATTGTGAAAAAGGAGAAAAGTGTCATCAACATATCTTTTATATAGGTGTGGTTTTTAGTGGGGGGGGGGCGATGGAGTAGCCAGTTATTTTCATGATGGCTGAGAAAGATCTACAGATCTACAGAAGTTAAGGCTAACAAAGACCCTAAGATCCACTCTAAGGTCAGCCCGAGAGAAAGGAAAGAGTAGGGGGTTAAAAGAGGAGAATAAGGGTGAAGTTAGTAACAAAACCTATCATTCGTGGGTTAACATTCATTCAGAAAAAGAGAAAGAAAGACTCACCATCATCATCCGCCGGCCACTGCCGACAAGTCGGAAAAATAGTCGAAGAGAATAGGAAAGGGGTGAAATATGAAAAGAAGTAAAATAAGAACGCTTACAAACCATGCAAACAGTCTTATCTCACTGTCATACCATGCAAACTACAGACATGCAAGTAATGAGAGTTACAGGCATGCAATTAAGGAGAGGATAACAAAAAAAAGTAGCTAAAGTATAACAAAATGTGGGTTAGTTTACGCTACGAGCTACAGCTACGTTCGTGTTCGTCTAATTTTTTTTTTTTTTGCTGGCATCGCACGCTGGCATGTCACAAGCTGGCATTAATCGTCAACAGACTCATCCTCGACCACCACCTCCAAAGCTCCTGTTGCTAATTCTTTTTTTATTTTAAACAACGTTAATATTTTTAAAATGCCTATCTAAACGGTTCTTAAACATATTAACGCTGGTAGAGTTCACGACTGACGCGGGAAGATTATTCCATTTATCAATTACTTTAACCGTAAAGAGGTTTTTAGCGATATTAGTAATGAAACGTCTGCCACGCAACTTAAATCCGTTATTACGAACTGTTATCGAAAGTGAACAGTTTGTCAAAATTTACGTTATCGATGTTATTAACGATTTTGAAAACTTCAATACGCTCCCCCCTTAATCTCGTAATTTCGAGTGAATGCAAGTCTAACTCTTTAATCCTATCTTCATAAGGCTTGTTGTGCAATGACGGAATTAGTTTCGTGGCACGACGCTGAACCCTTTGTAACCTATCAATATCATCACGCAAATACGGGCACCAAAACTGAACGGCATATTCTAAACGAGGCCTGACTAAGGACTTGTAAAGGGGCAATATAATATTCTTCGATTTAAATTCGAAATTACGCGCTATGAAGCCTAACATCCTATTAGCTTTTGCGCAAGACTCCAGGCACTGGTTCCTAACTTTTAAATCCTTAGATACGCGTACGCCTAAATCTACTTCCTCGTCAACGCTCGCTAACTCTCTATCATCTATCGTGTACGTGTAATTATTGTTACGAGAACCTATATGCAAAACTTTACATTTGTTTACGTTAAATTGCATCTGCCACTTATCCGTCCACTCCAAAATCCTATTTACATCGTCTTGGAGCCTATTTCTATCGTTCTCGTTAACAACCTTACCGCCTATTTTAGTATCTTCCGCGAATTTTGACACGTTACTAGTCAATCCTACATCTATGTCGTTAATGTAAATTACGAATAGCAATGGGCCTAACACTGAACCCTGTGGGACACCGCTACCTACATCCAACCACCCCGATTCACTACCAGTAACACTACCATTAACACTAGCTTCGTGCTAGGAGACGCTCTGTCTCCTAGCACGAAGCCATTCCTCTAACCCATGGGTCGGGGTACTTTTTTGGGAATTACCCAAAAATCTATTTGAGTAAAATGAAATTACCCCCAGACTTCAAAGTAAACAAAAACAAGCCAATTGCTCTTAAAATTGTTGCATATGGTGTCTCTCATACCGCACGCATTACCCCCAAAATTTTCAAATGTACCAAATTTGGGGTAATTTACCCCTGTTCGCCGACCACTGCCTGAGTCTAACCAGTTAGCTACTGACCGCGTATACCGTGCGCTTTAACCTTCGCAATTAATCTTCTATGCGGAACTGTATCGAACGCTTTTTTAAAATCTAAATAAATAATGTCAGGCGCTCTATGCCTATCGTATTCGCGCACTATTTCGTTATAAAATTCTAACAAATTAGTTAAACAAGATCTATGGCATCGAAACCCATGCTGACTAATATTAATCAAATCGCGACTTTCTAAGTGATCGATGATACGATCCCTAACTACGGATTCCAAAAGTTTACCGACAATTGACGTTAAGCTAATGGGCCTATAATTGGTAGCTACTGTGCGGTCGCCTTTTTTAAAAATGGGTATGACGTTAGCTAATTTGAAGTCTTCAGGAATAATCCCCGTTTCCAGTGACTGATTAAAAATCTTCGTTAAGGGGCCTACGATAACGTCTTCAAAATATTTCAGATGTCTAGGATAAAACGCGTCAGGGCCTGGAGCCTTGCTAACTTTTAGTTTATCGATATAATGTGCAATCTCACCCTCATAAACAGTTATTTCATCCAAAATAGTCTCGCTACTAAATGGAACGATATCGTCCACATCGGGGGGATTATTGACGTCTTCTACAGTGAAAACTGTCGCAAAACGTTATTAAAAATACCCGCCATCGCCTGAGAGTCGGAAGCCAAAGCGCCATTAGCGTCCACGAGAGGGCCGATATTGTCTTTTATCGGCTTACGATTATTCACGTAATCGAAAAACGCTTTTGGGTTATGTTTACTATCCGCAGCTATAAGTATCTCTAAATTACGCTTAGCATTCCTAACTGATCTTTAAACCTGACGTCTAAGCTCGATATATCTATTAAAGTTAGCTGCCGTGCCATTGCGCTTATTAAGTCTAACGCTTTGTTACGCTCGTTTATGAACTCTCCTGTTTCCCTAGTCCACCACTTGGGCCTACCATGTGTACTAAACAAAGCTGAAATAAAACAAAACGCAATAATGTCTATGGTCGGAATCGTTTTTAATGCATTGTGAATAGGAAGCTGAAATAACTTATACAGGTTTTGTATCAACTATGATACGTGGTTTTAACTTTGTGGTGCTAAATTCTTCCCAAGAAGATTTCTGTATTGAATTTTAGACATATTTCTTGTGAAAATAAAAGAAAGAAAAGAAACAGAGTCCATATTAGAGCAATTTAGCAGAGAGGAGGGCAATTCATTTTCAGAACTCCAACAAAGAGAGCAAGACAAAATTGCATATTTGTTTATAAAGATTTGTTTATAAAAAAAGTCTGAACAGGTACAGTAGTTAGAACAACGTGAAAAAAGTGTTAGCAGCTGACGAGGAAGCTTCTAAACAGTGGCTGCATCCTCCAGCGCAGGACACGTCAACGCAAAGAAGCGACGTCAAACCAAAACATCAACGCGCTGGTGGCCAAACTTCCTCAAATCTCCGTGCAGCGGGCTGTCTACGGTTGGCTAGACTGGCAGTCGACGGCCTGTTGCGTGGCACGGTCAGAGTGCCGATCGGCTCCCGGGGCCGGACCTATTCTCAGCGTGCTATTTTTTCAATTACAGGGAACAATTGCGTGCTCCCCGAACTACTCTTACTCTCTGGCGACATTAAGACTAATCCAGGCCCCACTACAACTTACACATGTCACCATACACAAAGACATAGACACAATAGCACCATGAGACACATACAGAAGTATAATATTAACATATTACAGTACAACGTAGATGGCCTCACAAACAAAATCATGCAGCTTAGGGAATTCGTACACAAACAAAACATTCACATAGCACTTATACAAGAAACAAAACTAAAACGCACACACAAAACACCCACCATCCCTGACTTCACGGCGATCCGTCAAGATCGTACTGGGGGTAACGGGGGTGGACTCATCACTTACATACGTAAAAGCATTAGCTACACTGATGCTACCCAAAACATTACAAACACAATCCAAGCAGATAACACGATAGAAATACAGGCAGTTAACATTAAAACACGCGCAAAACACAACACCACACTAATCAACATTTACATCCCACCAGATAGTTCACCTCAGGTGCCAGCCAATTACAATCCACAGTTACACAATCTGGCCTCTCTCACTAATGTCATCTTAGGAGGAGACTTCAACGCCAAAGACACTAGTTGGTACCTGCACAACCAAAACAACACCAGAGGCGCCAACATAGCCACACAACTAAACAGCCTCTTCATTCTTAACAATACAGAAGAACATACACACATACCACATCAAGCAGGATACTCAAACTCCTCCCCAGACATAACGTTCTGTTCCCCCTCACTAGCAACACATACACAATGGAGAACAGAAAAACAACTGTCATCAGACCACCTGCCCATCATCATTACAACACATTCTACACTCTGCCCCAACAGCCTTAGGCACACTTACAGAAATTACAAGAAAGCTGATTGGGAACAGTTCAAAATACAGACTGAGGAACAATTCACCACATTAAACAGCACACCCATCATAAACATCGATACAACACTCAAGACATTTAATCAGATTATCAATAATGCAAACAAATACATACCCAAGGGCAACATTAGGAAATGCAACCCAAATTACACTAGAGAAATAGCCCACCTCATAAGGCAACGTAACAACCTCAAATATAACACACAAACACCACACACAGAAGCCATAAAACAGCAGATACAACAGCTCAACACAGAAATAAACAACAAACTCAAAGAAAAACAAACAGAAACATTCAGGGAATTCATAACAACACTAAACCACTCCACAGATACATACAGGCTATACAAGACTATAAACAGCATTACCCACTCTAACAGCGGCATTCACACCTCACACGCGGCTATCTGTCGCAGCCAAAATAATATCCCAACATACACACAACAAGCTAACATTCTAGTTAATCACTACGCAAAGATAAGTCACTTAAACAGAGACAACAACCAGAAACATGCAGACAGACAAACAGCCAGACACAAGAAAACCTACAGACTCGACATGACCATTACACCCTTTAATACAGACCAGACCACCAAGATCATCAAAAACATTAAGAATTCGAAGGCTACTGGACCAGACAACATATCTAACATACACCTTAAACACTTGGGCCCACAAGGAATATTAGCTCTCACAAATATCACATCACATATTCATACCAACACTGTATTATTCCTGACATATGGAAACAAGGTAAAATTATTACACTACTCAAACCAAACAAAAATCCAACAGAACCAGCTTCCTATAGACCCATTACTTTACTATGCACACCTTCCAAAGTAACAGAAAGACTAATCTTACAAATCACCAACCCACACATACCACTATCGCCTACTCAACATGGATTCAGACCTCACCACTCAACCACGACATTACTCACTAACCTCACGCAGCACATCATGGATGGCATCAACTCTAGAAGACCAGCTCAACGTACACTATTAGCAACAAGACATTAGTAAAGCATTTGATGCTATCCCACGCTTCCCTCTCATAAACAAAATACTCAACACAAACATGCACAATAACACCAAAAGGTGGCTGAGCAACTATCTCTCAGGAAGATACTCACATGTCACATTTAATGGCAAGTCATCCAAAAACAAGCTTTTTCCGAACGGGGTCCCTCAAGGCTCTGTTCTCTCACCAACACTCTTCAACTTATACATGCATGACATTCCAACACCCATAGATAACAAGCTTACCTTATCATCATATGCAGATGATATCACTCTAACATCCACCCACAACAACAAAAGAACACCAGGTAATTCCACAGCTTACACTAAACAACATCAACATTCTACACACTCACAGAACCAAAATACTTGGTGTCACATACAACACATCATTATCTTTTGCAAACCACATTCAGGACATTAAAACCAAATGTACGTCAAGACTTAACACGCTTAGGGTACTAACAGGCACAAACTTTGGACACCAGCAGGAAACAACATCACTCATATACAAACAATATATTCGCTCAGTTATGGACTATGCTAGCCCATGCTGGGCACCCATTATCTCAAACACACACATAAACACCTTACAAACAATACAAAACAACGCACTTCGTATCATTACAGGATGCACTCAAACAACACCAATAGAACACCTGCACACAGAAACAAAAATACTAAAAGTTAGGGAACATTTAGACATGAGGGGAACACAATTCATGGCAGCAGCGACAACTAACCCACAACACCCTTGCCACTACATGTACAATCATGCACCAACACCTCGCACCATTAAGGTAACACCAGAGAGATATTATAACGAAATACTCCATTCCATACCACGCCCCACAGACATCACACAGTACAGAAAACACATACACACACATCTAACCCACAAAGCACTGACACGACTCGGTCCGAATGCGGTCCTAGGTGCGAAGCCGCCACCCATTAACAGGTCAGAGATCAGCCTGAGCAGATCGGATCGAGTTAACTTAGCACGATTCCGATGTGGACATCACCCAAACTTACGGACATATAAACACAGACTAGACAACTCCATAGACGACACCTGCCACCTGTGCCAAGACACACCACAAACAATTGAACACATTATGACGGACTACCGCTCTAGCACAACAACGAACACAACACAACATCACTAGTGCGCTGAACCTCTGGTCCACTCCGGAGAGGGCGATCGGTTACCTGCGTGCCGCCGGCTTGCTCGATCAGGGTGGGCTGATCGGCTAAACAACAACAACAACAACCATGATTTCTAGCGCACTTGGGCCTACGAGGAATAAACTCCCTTTCAATATTCATAAAACTTTCTTTAAACGCCTCCCAATGCAAATTTGTGTCTTTACCCATAAATAAGTTATCCCAGTCCATTACTCTCATCCTATCCGCAAAACTATCAAAATTAGCCCTACGAAAATCACCATGGAATCATAGCACACAAATTTAAGAATACAGGAATTACTGGAAAGCTAGGAAGGTGGATATTTAATTTCTTGACGCAAAGAACACAAAGAGTGATCATAAACGGAGTTAAATTGGAAGTCTCGGAAGTCGTGAGCTCTGTCCCACAAGGGACAGTATTAGCTCCCTTGCTGTTCATAATAATGATTGCAGATATTGATGCAGATATTAAGGACAGTACCGTATCATGCTTCGCAGATGACACAAGGATATGTAAGGGAATACTAAACGAAGGTGACATCCGAAAATTACAAAACGACATTCAAACATTACTCCAGTGGGTAGAAGACAACAATATGAAGTTCAACGAAGAAAAATTCCAATTTCTAAGATATGGTAATAACGAGGTGCTACAGGAAAAAGGTTACAAAACTATGCAAGCCAAATAGATCTACAAGTCAGGGCTCGTGGAGTAATAATGTCGTCGGAGGCAGAATTCAGAGAGCACTATAACATCAAAATTACAACGGCTAGAAAAATAATGGGAATCATCTGGAGGAGCTTCCGCAGCAGAAAAGCAAACATCATGCTCAAATTATGGAAGAGTCTAGTCCTACCAATAATTGAGTATTGCTCAGTACTCACAAACCCATACAGAAAACGAGACATTGCGAATATTGAAGCTTACAAAGGACTTTTACGTCTAAGATAGAGGAAACGGAAAGTGAAGACTACTGGTCTCGACTACAATCCCTGGAACTCTACTCTTTCGAAAGAAGGGGCAAGCGGTACACAATAATATACATATGGAAAATACTTGCGGGCTCTGTCCCTAACCTTAGAAAGTGGGACAAGGGGCCATGTAAACGAGGATGGAAAATACCCTCAGAATACGAGGTCCAAAGCTTTTCAATGTCCTTCCAAAAGAAGTGAGGAATCTCCAGCACACCGACCTAAATAACTTCAAGAACCAGCTGGACAGATTCCTGTGCAAACTCCCTGACCAGCCATGCGTGGCTGGCTACGAGGGCAGGAGGAGATCAGAGAGCAATTCCCTCCTTCAGTAAATCTCGCAAATGATGCGGGATGCTGCAGAGGGGTTGACCGCAGGTCGATACTGAACTGTCGTTCAAACTCACCTAAAGTAAATATATAAATATATATATATATATATATATATATATATATATATATATACACAGGGCGTCCCAAAACAATGTATAAACACTTTAAATACTTATAAAGGCAGTGTTTATTAAAATACATTTCATTTTCAAAATGTAATAGAATCTACAGACATTATTTAATTGTTTTGTCAACGCCTGTTTTCAAACTGACGTCCGTTCTGGTCCAGGCACTGCTGATAACGCGAAGCAATGGAATCGCAAACATCACGAAACATTTCGTTTGGTATTTGTGTGCATTCTCGTTCAATGGCTGCTCTCAATTCAGCGACTGTTGCAGGTTTTATAGCGTAGACTTTGTCTTTTAAGTATCCCCATAAAAAAAGTCTAGTGGTGTGAGGTCTGGTGAACGCGGAGGGTATTCTACGAAACCCCTTCGTCCAATCCACATCCACATCGTGCCAAGTACCACTCGCAATACTCCACTCTTCGGTCCGGATCATCTTCATTAATAGCATGGACTAATCTTGGAATGTAACTTTTCCATTGACAGCGCTTCAAAATGCGTTGGACAGACGATTCTGAAATTCCTACCTCACGACTCGCTTGCCGCACAGATTTTCTTGGACTTTGGTGATACATTTCCAGTACTCTTTCTTGCTTTGTGGGCTTGTCGATGTCCGTGGTCTTCCGGAACGCTTCTTGTGGACATTCTGAACAGTTCCATCGGCTTCAAACTTATCTCTAATTCGAGTGATGGTAAGTCGCGTTGGTGGATCTGTTTGAAACTCCCTCCTAAACTGTCTTTGCACTTCAACTGCGTTTTCACACTTCCAGTAGCATTTTAGAATGAATTTCCTTTGTTCAAAGCTTAGTCTGACTTCCATTATTAATTCTAATGGGTTTAACTTGGAAAGAAAGAAACATCAATTGAGCTATCAGCTGTTAAAGTGTGTATACATTTTTTTGGGACGCCCTGTATATTAGGGTGGTTTTTATTTTTCAAAATTGCAAATTTCACCGTCTCACCCCCTCAATATATTCCATTTGACAAAAAAACGAAATATGCAAAATCTCAAGTAATTATAAATATTCTTATTGGTGCCGCACAAGGACTCAAATTTAGTTAATTATTGAAACCAAAATACACGAATTTTTTATTAGCGTTCCACTTTAAGGGCAAACAACAGCAGTTAAAAAACAGCATAAACTAACAGAGACATTGATTACTGATTAATTAGAAACTGAATTGAACTAAACATTTTAGGACTGAAAGTATAGTAGATTTGGCCTAGAAGGGATGGCTGCTTATGAGGCACCCTTAAATATTAATTGATTTTAATAAAACTTCTTTGGTGCACGTTTTATATTAATAGAAAAAAAATGCGGGGGTAACACCCCAAAATTTTGGTTGATTGGGTGGTTCTTATATGTATAGGAAAAATTAAATCTATAAAATTTCGGGGTTTCACACCCGCATTTTTTTCCTATTAATATAAAACGTGTACCAAAAAAGTTTTATTAAAATCAATTAATATTTAAGGGTGCCTCATAAGCAGCCATCCCTACTAGGCCAAATCTACTATGCTTTCAGTACTAAAATGTTTAGTCCAATTCAGTTTCTAATTAATCAGTAGTCAATGTCTATGTTAGTTTATACTGTTCTTTAACTGCTGTTATTTGCCCTTATAGTGGAACGCTAATAAAAAATTTGTGTATATATGTTTCAATAATTAACTAAATTTGAGTCCTTGTGCGGAACCAACAAGAATATTTATAGTTACTTGAGATTTTGTATATTTTGTTTTATATATATTTTAATTGCAAACAACACAGTATAATTAATGTAAAGAACGACGCTTGTGTAGAAGAGCGTTCCGCACAAGATGAGGAGGGAGAACGAGCAAATGAAAAATGAGGCACTTCCCAGGAATCGAACCCGGGATCATCCAATTGCCGGTCGGATATGCTAACCACTGCACCAAGGACCCCGATCAGTCAGTACTCGTAATTCTCCTACATACAAGCGGAATCAAATGCCCTGAGGGTGCGGCACCTTCTCATGCCGTGCATATATACATTTTAACTGCAAACAACACAGTATAATTAATGTAAAGAACGACGCTTGTGTAGAAGAGCGTTCCGCACAAGATGAGGAGGGAGAACGAGCGAATGAAAAATGAGGCACCTCCCAGGAATCGAACCCGGGATCATCCAATTGCCGGTACCCCCTCAGGGCATTTGATTCCGCTCGTATGTAGGAGAATTACGAGTACTGACTGATCGGGGTTCTTGGTGCAGTGGTTAGCATATCCGACCGGCAATTGGATGATCCCGGGTTCGATTCCTGGGAGGTGCCTCATTTTTCATTTGCTCGTTCTCCCTTCTCATCTTGTACAGAACGCTCTTCTACACAAGCGTCATTCTTTACATATATATATATTGGCGTTCATAAGAATTGGTTCAGAGAAATGTTTGTTATATTCATCCTTATCTTTTGTTCCATACATAGGATAGTTATGAAAAGTTTACCGTTCGTTTGGAAAAATTTATCAAATAAAAAATTAATTTAACTCTAACATGTACATTGTACAGTAATGTAAAACGTCAAAGAATTTTAGGAAAACAAAAAAAAAGTTCAAAGGAAATGCAAAACTTTTCATACATCTATTTACAAAATTATTTAGTACTTTGTTTGTCCACCTTAGGTTTGAATAATTTAAATTTTTTATCAGTAGTTGGCTGTTTAATGATTAGAGACTGTTGGCAATTCTGAATTCTAGCAATTTCTCTGTGAATCTTCATGGAAGACGGATGACTGTACGAGCCATTAATACGCAATGGGTTGTCGTGGTAAAGAGCTCTCTACAGATCTCAAGAGATCTGTTTTTGCCGCCCTCCACACGAGTCTGGAAAGAGTTATAGGATGATAGGAGAACTTCGAATTTCATTTACGACGGTTGCTGCTGTAATAAAGAAATGGAAAGGCTTTGGAACAATCAAAACTCTACCGACGTTTGGACAATCTTACAAGATTTCAGAGCGCGCAGTTAGACGGATTGAAAGAATGGGTGCTGCGAATCCACGATTGACTGCAGGACTGCAGGTGATATTTGACAAACATTAAGACTGAGATCGATGTCAATCCCTCTACTGTACGTCGTACATTCAGAAAGAATGGTATTCATGGAAGAGTTGCACGAAGAAAACCCCTGCTACATAAACACACAAAGAAGCTCTTTTAAAGTACGCCAAGGATCGTCAAAATGATGGATTTGCATTCTGGCAGAAAATTCTCTGGACAGATGAGACCAAAATTGAATTATTCGGAACTACGAGCAACGGTATGTTTGCCGAAAATCAAATCTTACATTCGAAGAAAAAACATCTTTCCTACGGTTAAATATGATGGTAGTAGTTTGCTTCTTTGGGCATGCTTTAGTCCTTCTGGTCCGGAAAAGCTTGTCATCAATGGAATCTTGAATTCAAAGAAATATCACGAAATTTTAGAAGAAAATGTATTGCCTTCAGTTGGGGATTTGCGAATGGGTCGCATTTGGGTACTGCAACAAGATAATAATCCAAAACATAAAAGTAAGAGCACTATGAAATGGCTTCAACGAAAGAATTTCAAGCTTCTCGAGCAGTCCAGTCAAAACACAGATCTCACTTTAATCGGAAATTTATGGTTTGATTTGAAATAAAAGTTGTCCTCAAGAGAAACCCTTCGAGTCTGAATGAATTGCAACAATTTTCTTTAGAATAATGGGCTAAAATTTCTACTGAGAGATGTCGAAAACGTTGTAGAAAAATACGCCAAACGAATCATTGAAGTCATTCAATCAAAAGGTGGACACACAAAGTATTAAATAAGTTTGTTAGTAAATGTATGAAAACTTTTGCATTTTAACTTTTTTTTTCAAATTCTTTGACGTTTTACATTGTATGTTGAAGTTCAACTAATTTCTTAATTTGTTAAATTTTTCGAAACGAACGTTAAACTTTTCCTAACTATCCTATGGATGGTACAAAAGATAAGGACGAATAACTGAAGTATTTCTCTGTACGAATACTTATGATCACCACTATATATACAGTATGTATATATATATAATATATATATATATATATATATATATATATATATATATATATTCAGGGGCGTGTAGTCAGTGGAAGCAAGGGAAGCAATGCTTCTCTATTATAAAAATGTGCAAAGAAAAAAAGTCTTTTGCAATGTTTGAATGTGACACTATTTTTCCATCCTCAACAAAATTGAGATTGTACGAACTCACAGCTCGACCTATGGTGGCCCACTACTCGAATATGCGCGAGAGTATGCAGTGGAAAGGTAGGGTACTACAATCTCAGATATGCATCCTTTTCGAGACTCGATTTGAACTATTTTTTCTTCATTGGAAAATTGGCTATCTTATAATAAGAGCATTATTGACAACAAAAATCATTTATTGACAAAGAATATATTGGATGGTTTTCAAAATATTACCTACGTCAATAATTTTTTGAATAAACGAAATCATAATTAACAAATCTTCAAATTCCCATATCATTTGTTCCACTATAGTAAAAAGGAAGCATTCTTAGAAATGTGTTCATCGACAGTAAAATGTCAATGGGGCTTAACTCCAAAAAACTTTCACGCAAATTTGGTACTCATAGAATCTATTCATTGATACCAAACTTGTGTGACCGGCTTCAGTTAAGGCTGACTCTGCCACTTGCCACATTGACTGCAGAAATTAAACGAACCTAAAAAATATATTAATATGCTATTTGTGAGCTAGAGTCTTGAACTAAAGATGGAGAAAAGATAACATGAGTGATAAATTATTCATAATTACTATTTTATCTATTCATGGTATACAATAAACAAATAACTACAAGAAATTCAAGATATAATTCTATAGTTAATTTTCTAGCGACATCTGAAAATGTATAGCTCTTTCCCTTTGGCTATTTTATGAAATTTTGGATGCAATTTGCGCCGAAATCGAAACTAGGTTTCAAAGTTTGAAAAATATAGCCTTTCTTCAGCTCCTGGATATTTAAAAACAGGAAAACAACATAAGGAAATTTCCTGAGTCAACTTTTCAATCACTGCAAGATAATTATGGAGAA
>JAJOZX010002242.1:355000-357500 GCA_023014485.1 Bathynomus jamesi
CATGAAAAAGAAAAACTATGGTATTTTTCATTTACCATTACTTATTCGGACTATAGTGGATTTAATTTTCCCAGAAGAGTTCCTTGTTCCATGCACGGTCTGTGTTTAACATATAAGTTTCTCAGGGGACCATTCTGAGTTTGTGTGTATATATAATATATATATATATATATATATATATATGTGTGTGTGTGTGTGTGTGTGTGTGTCTGTAAAAATGATAATTCTAACATTCGCTTTTGCATATAAAGTCCAAACTCGCATGACACTCTAACTGTATATAAAATTCATGCAAGTTTGGAAAGTAATAAAAAATTTAATTTTCTTTCTATTTTATTTTATTTTCAGTAATTTCCTATCCAATATTTAATGAATTATTTCTTTTTTTAATTACCTAATCATTTTTTATATTAAGTTTAATCATGTAATCTTGTTAATTTCTGCACTGTTATTTTTTTTTATTCTCTCTTAAATTATAAGAAATGAAGTCATACCCTGAATCAGCATTTAATTTTAAATTTTAAACATCGAATTTAATAAAATGCATATCTTAATTTCCATTTTTAGTTGACACTACAAAGCATAACATCAGATTTTTCAATATGTTGTTACAGCAGAATTTTCCTTCATCTTCAAATATTTTGCTTTATCAGTTTCTGAGTTAGCAAAGGAATTGAGTCTATTAAGAACTGAATAAACCAAGTCAACATTAAATAATAATGACGTCACCAAATTAAAATGTATATAAACCATTGTAATCTTTCAAATTATTATTCTACTGTGTCTGATCTGACCTGGAGGCTGAAGCATTACCTGTAATATACGAGTAGTAGAAGCAGTAAAAGTCAGTAAAAGATATCTTTAACTCTACCGTTGAGTCGGTATTCTCCAAAGTATTTTTGTTAGAATATCACAGCATTTTCAAGAAGCAGTAAAGTTAGAAATCGGGGAACCGTCAGATAACCTAGTAAGTTTTCGCAGAATCCTCCGATCCGCTACAATAAGAAATCGAAGTGTAGAACAAAGCAATTATTACGATTCCCTACGCCCCTACGCAGTACCAGCTTCCACAGAGTGGGAAATCCGTTGCTGCCACCTGACCAGAACCCCGTCAATTTCGAACCACCCAAGGCCATCGACGGAGGGTTAACATATATATGCACAGTATATATATATATAATATATATATATATATATGTGTGTGTGTGTGTGTGGTGTGTGTGTGTGTGTGTGTGTGTGAAAAAGGTTTTCCACAGGAAAATAAATTTTTGTTAAAATTTAAAAATATTATTGTTTGTCTAAATTAATGTATTAATCCTTTTATTCTGTTTGTACAAATTAAAGTGTTAATCCTCAATTTCTTAATATTGTATAAAGTGCCTCAATGCTCAGTACATTGCTTGGCATCCTTTTTCGATAAGCCTAACGATGCTCTCCAAAAGGTGCCACATCTATAATCTTAAGCAGAGATTCCTAAATTCTAAATATTCTTTTCGACTGTTATAAATCATATAAAAGAGTTAAGTGTAGAACCACACTTATATAAATTCTTTTGCTAATATCATTATTAGAGTAGGACTTTGCAATTTTAATAATCTCTTGTAAACGTGGCACCACTGGAGCTCCTCGAGGAAAAACACCTTGAGAGAGGCAGTCGTGCCTCGACCCTTTGGGGAGGGAGTCGTGCCTCGGCCCTTTGGGTGGTCAGTCAACCCAATTGGGTTTTTCTTCGTTTAGAACTCTCTAAGCAAGTGTAGTGATACAACACTGAATTCTGTTTACGTTGATTGTAAAAGAAATCAATTTAATATCTTAAAAGTGATCTATCTATGGACGGAGGGAGGGGACGCCATTGAAACGAAGGTATAAATTGTTTTCCGTAACTCGCAGTCAGATAAAAAAAGGTTGAAAAGAAGAACCGTGGACGTCAGCAGTATAAACTTCATTGACGCTACAAGGAAGCTAACAAATTAATATCATCCGTCGACATATATAATACAACTCAGAATGGTCCCCTGAAAAACTTTTATGCTACATACAGACCGTGCATGGAACAAGGAACTCTTCTGGGAAAATTAAATCCACCATAGTCCGAATAAGTAATGGTAAATGACAAATACTATATTTTTTTTCTTTTTATGATGTTAGCCTGACGTGGGCAACGGGTCACTCGCAAAGAGACCCCAAAATATAGTTTCTCTCACCAGCTATCTGCCAAGCGGATAGGATCCAGCTTTGGGACACGGTCTGAGTGTAACATAAGAGTTTCTCAGGGGATCATTCTGAGTTGCATCAAATTAAACGGACGTGTTAAGTGCCTTGAAAACTGGACGCTCAATTTCCTAGTTGAGGTCTAAGTTTTGGTTTTTGGCTAAAAATACAATAGTTACCTTTTTTTCTTTGATGTATTCAATCCGACGTGAATGCAACTAGTTTCTTGCTTATATTGAGGTTCTGAATGTAGTGGGGCTAGGATCCTATCTGCTTCGCAGATAGCAAG